>QEPC01014531.1:3770491-3781496 GCA_003113815.1 Sphenodon punctatus
CTGCCCTGAGGCAGTTCCTGGATGCATTCTTCACACAAACCAGTGTTTGTGCAGTCACTGAGGTAGCTTAAAATAGCCGCAGCTTTAGACGTGAGGGACTGCCATGGAAACTAAGGGTGATTTCAGACGTGACAAATCCAAGATTCACCACGCCTGAACCACACTCAAACATGGCCTGCATTTGACTGTGGTGCATGTCTGTTTGCTACCCACCAGATGTTCACCACAGTCAAACGCGGGCTGCGTTTGCATTCACCAGACTTCTGGACCCAAGAATGCGAGCGTGTCCGGAAGTGTGGTGAATGGCCACCACAGCAGAGGTGAATGAAATGTCACATCTATTTACTTACCCCTGCCGGTGGTGGAATCCATTCACCCCCGAACACGGTGGCGTGAGCAGCTGGATTGGCCACTCGCGCTGCCTGTCAGGCAGGGGGAGGCCATTGTGGAACGCAGGAGGTGGGGCGGTGCGGAAGCACTCTGTGCTGGTCTGCGCCACACAGCCCCGCCCCTACCGCGATCCACGGTACCACAACAGACTTTACAGCGGGCCCCATTCACCATGGGCTGTGGTTCGCCGGTCTGCGCAGCCTGGGGAGAAGTGGCGCATGTTTGTTGGTGCACCCCTTCACCCCGGGCTGTGGTCCGAACAATCCCACGGCCCATGGTGAATGGGGCCTGCCGCAACATCTGAAATCACCCTAAGTGACCACAGTTGCCTGAAGCAAAGCAGTTTACCAGGTGAATTTTTTACACACACAAGTTCTTGGAGAAGTTCTATGCTGAAGTACAAAAAACCAGATGTTTAAGGTCTGGGTGAATGATTTAGACACACAGAAAGTTCAAAATGTAACAGCAGATATGCAGAAGAAATGTGTGTGTAAAAACACCTCGTGGTCTTCCTGGCGGATTCACAGTGGCCCCTGTTGTCACCAGGTCAGAGTGTAGGAAGCCCATTCCCTCCTAGTGGGACCCCAACCGTGACCACATTTAGGCCCCCACAAAGGGTGCTCCCAAAGGAGTAGGGCCACGGGGGCCCCACATTCTATCTTTGCCCTGGGCCCTGCAAATTCTAAAACCAGCCCCACAACACCTTTCAAGCCAAAATAGATATGCTGGTTTACTCCAATTGAGCACTGGGCCCTTAAAGTGAGAACATCCCTTCTACAGGCCAGTTTGAAAATTTGAACAAAATTTGTGTTCCGAATAGGGTTGTGTGAGGATGGGTCAATGCTTACAGGTGTGCTAAGGGTAAAGGAAAGGAAGGGACCAGATAATGTATTTGTCCCATGGATCCATCCCCTGCCCTTGATTGGGAGCCCTCAACTCTGCTTCCTTCCCTTAAACTCACTCTTTCAGTGCTAGAAGGCAAGACCTGGATTAAATCTGCCATGAGGAGCATATTTGCTTCCTGTGGGTAATTCCCCACATCCCAAGTCTTTGGAGACGGGTGCGAGATAGAAATGTGACTGAATAAATAAATGATTTTCACCCCCCACCCCCACAGCGGGCACCCAATTGGGTACCAGGACCCCCATCAGGTGCCCAGTGCCCCCAAATTTTGGTATTACTGAGGTGTCCTTGGACACCTCAGGATGCCAGTCCCGGCACCTGCAGGTCCCCTGGCTGACTGGCCTCACTGCTGGACTGCTTCTCCTCCGGTCCTGGTCACTGCTTGCTGCTCCCGGTTCCTCTCTGTCCCACACATTTTTCAGCTGAATCCCACGAGGCCCTTATAAACCCCAATCCACCAATAGGGAAAGAGGGATCACCAGCCAGTGAAGAGATAGAGGGATGAGCTTGAGCTTGATATGGAGTGTTTCCCTGAATGAGTTCCTTTAGAGCTGTGGCTGGGGATAGCTCCCAGTTGGCATGGAGGTCAAGCTCACGCCCTGGAAAATGTTTGCACTGAGAAATTATGTGTGTTTTTGTGTCTGCCATTAGGTTGAGTTTTGATGAAGGGAGATCCTGGAGCAAGTACAGCTTTACGTCCATCCCACTTTTTGTTGATGGGGTATTGGGAGAGCCTGGAGAAGAGACATTGATAATGACGTAAGTGAGGGGTATAAAGGTTGGAAATGGGCTGTGTCAATTGTAGTTTGTTCAGAATGTGGTTGAGCGATTACTTACTTCTGATAGCCATGAGTGCATTATTCCTGACCTATTTTCTCTGTGGGTCTGAACTGAGAATCAATTAATCAATTTGATTCTCACGAGAAGCAAGAACCACCAGCCAGATCTTGCTGGAATGTCGCTAAAAAAGACCCCATGTGCAACATTGCTTCCGGACCATTCTGCACACGTTCGGCATTTTCCAAAAGAGGCAACTGTTCTGCGCATACACAAAATGGCCACCATGCATGTGTAGAATGGCTGCTCTTTTTCAAAATGGCAGTGAGGCTGCTGGCGCCATTTTGGAAAAAGGATGTGCGTGTGGAGAACGCCACCTCTGGCCATTTTCTGCATCTGTAGTTCTCTTTTTTTGTGTTAAATCGAGCAAGAAATATCTCAATGAGAAATTGTCGAAATTGGGAATTTCCTCGGTTCTCTTTTTTTCTTGATTCTTGTCAAGAAATCAAATTCTCAACAAGAATTGAGAAAAAAGTGACATCTAGTTTCAGCCCTAGTTCTCTACACTGGTTACCTGTAGAGCAGAGCTTGAATTTAAGATTGTGCTGCTGGTTTTCAGGGCACTGAATTGTATAGGCTGTATATTCTTCTAAAGGTCTGCCTGGAATCTCACCCTAATGGTTATTTGTGCTGAGAAAACCACCTGCTGTTTGGGGATCCCACCACCACATCTTAAGTGAGCGAGTGATCAGACCCTGGCTGTGGTGGACCCCTCAGTTAGGAACTCATTCCCTCCAGATTTTTGTCTCCATTCCTCCCTCCTCACCTTCAAAAATCACCCGGGGATTTCTTTTTCTCTCTCTCTCCTGGTGCTTTTAGAGGATCTACTTCTAGTTCCCCTTAAAATATTATGTTCTCCCTGTGGGAGAGCACCTTTGCTCCCCTAGGGAGCTGCAATGGGGAACATTAAGAAATTCACATCCTTGTCTCTTGCTACTTTATTCCCATTGGTAACAGTAGCAGTATATACAATGTAAACTGGACCTTGGTTGCTCAGGTCTGACTTGCTTTGCTAGTCAGTCCTGGAGAATTCCCTGTAGCATAGCTAGCTTTCCTGCAGCTCTGTGCTTTTCAAGTACCTGGGATAAAAACTGACAGGAGGCATCTTTAGACATAACAAAGATCGAGTGTCAAAATCCTAAGCATGTGGTTGGTTGTTGTGTGTAAGCACCATAACAACCCCAATACCAATTTGGTCACCCGTTGAACACACAATGTGAACAACATTGCATCACAAAGACAATTTGCATGTTCTGTCTGAACACATGGCCAACGCTGTGTCGAATGCTATTGCGTCGTGTGTTAGCAGTTACAACATGGGGAACAAGGCGATAGCGCTTGTGTGCTGAGATTGGGTGGTGAGCAAAACACCTATTTGTCCCAAGATTGGCTGTTTGTGTAAGCAGCGCCACAAGGTAAACACAGGGCCAAACTGGTGTTCATATCAAGATCAAAACACACATTCAGACACCTGTTGACGTTATGTCTAAAGACACCGAGTCTCTAAAGTGACTGGTTCTTATAGTCCCTGGAGGGGGAGGAGCTAAGGCACCTTAAAGAGCCCTAACCCAACCCGTTACGTACAACTTTATCTTCCCCTTTTAATTTTTTTTAAATTGTTTTTAAATTAACTGTATTGTGCTTTATTGCATTGATTTTGTTAAGTGCTCTGAGTGAGCATTTGGTGAGAGAGCACTATATAAATAAAATTACAATGACGATGATGAAGGCACAGCGACTGAAACATTGTAGCTAAAATACTGAAATGACTAAAGCAAGTAAACAAGGTAACAGACTAACATGACAAATATTATGCAGATGTTGGGAGGAATATCCAAACATTGAATATCAAATCTGCTATTTGGTTGTGGGTCTGATCTCCATGGACTTCAACGAATGATGCCAACTCAAGTAATGACTTTAGTGCTTTGATCCCTATATGACTTTATTATTATTATTATTAACAAATATTTATATAGCGCCAGCAGTGTACCTGGCACTTTACCAAGAAATAAAATAGACATGGTCCCTGCCCCTAGGGCTTACAATCTGAGAGACAGGAGCTGGGGGAGAGACTTAGGAAGGGGAACAGAGGGAGAGACAAGGGGTCTAACATTCATGAAGATGCGAGGTCTCAAGTGCACNAGCGTATGCAGACGAGCTGCAGCCTCACCAGTTCTTGGCCCGCTGGTCGGTGGAGCTTGGGGTGGCAGGAAGGCCAGCCCCAGGAGAGTCGTGGTGTCCTCAAGCGATGACAGCCGAGGATGCTGGGAGCGTATGCAGACGAGCTGCAACCTCACCAGTTCTTGGCCCGCTGGTCGGTGGAGCTTGGGGTGGCAGGAAGGCCAGCCCCAGGAGAGTCGTGGTGTCCTCAAGCGATGACAGCCGAGGATGCTGGGAGCGTATGCAGATGAGCTGCAACCTCACCAGTTCTTGGCCCGCTGGTCGGTGGAGCTTGGGGTGGCAGGAAGGCCAAGCACCAGGAGAGTCGTGGTGTCCTCAAGCGATGAAAGCCGAGGATGCTGGGAGCGTATGCAGATGAGCTGCAACCTCACCAGTTCTTGGCCTGCTGGTCAGTGGAGCTTGGGGTGGCAGGAAGGCCAAGCCCCAGGACAGTCGTGGTGTCCTCAAGCGATGACAGCAGAGGATACTGGGAGCGTATGCAGACGAGCTGCAACCTCACCAGTTCTTGGCCCGCTGGTTGGTGGAGCTTGGGGTGGCAGGAAGGCCAAGCCGCAGGAGATTTGTGATGTCCTCAAGCGATGACAGCCGAGGATGCTGGGAGCGTATGCAGACGTGCTGCAACCTCACCAGTTCTACTTATAACTGTTATATAAGACTTATAACTGTTAATTAATAGGGGTGTGCAATTTGTTTTGTTTGACTTAATTACTAAAATGAATGATATCTCATTCATTTCAGTAATTAAAAGACGAAAATGACAAAGCATGACAACGAAAACAAAGGGGGAAAGCATACATTTTCGTTACTAAATTTTTTTTAAATGTGCATTCACAAAATGGCATCCAGAACCGTTCTTTCCAGGCACACCCTCTCCCAAAATGGTGCTGGCAGTGTCAGTGCCATTTTGGAAAAGGGCGGTCATTCTGCACATGTGGAGCAACCATTTTGTGCATACGCAGACCAGCCACCTTTTTCCAGAATGGTGCTGACACTTCTGGCACCGTTTTGGGAAAGGGCTCCGCCTGCGCAGAATGGTCCGGTGACTGTTTTCGCACATACACAGTGGTTTTTTAATTATTATTTTATTTGTAACAAATAGAAACGGAAAAACCCCTGAAACAATGAAAACTAACATTTTCCTTTATGAAACCCCCCCCAAAATCAAGGGGCTTTTATAAACAAAAACAAACCACTAACAACGGGCTACCGCCGGCACGATTCTATTAATTAACCATTAACAAGCTTCAGTTTGTCAAAAAAAAATCTTAATATCAGGAGCCATAAGGCCTGGGGGAAATGAAATGGACAGTAAGTAGACCTGAAATGGGTATTTGATTTGGTACCTACAGGAAATACCCACAGTTCTGGGTACCATTTTCGGTATCCAACTTGGTACATGAATACCATTCGAATGCATGAAAAATCCAAATTCCGGTTTCCAATTTCTCAAGTACCTAGAATTTTTTTTAAAAAACTATCACAGACTAATATACCCCAAATTCCCACAGTCTTGGACAAAATTAGTATTTTGATATACCAGTTTTCAGGTACCCAGTTAAAAAATGCTTCACATCCCTGAAATATTCAGTTCGATTTGGGTATTGAAAATTCAACAGGTCCAGTATAACCATTGTTGCAGGTATTAATTTCAGATCGGCCCTTTTTACACGGATGGAGGTGGGGAGGTGGGAATGGGTGTTTGGCTGCGGTGTGTGTGTGTGTGTCTACACACATCCCTCCACCCATTCCCACCTACTTCCACCCATGGAACGTCCTCCGGTTTTCCGGAGGGCCTGTGGGTGTAGGTGGGTGTTGTGCAGAAGGACACATGCACCCCCACCCATCCCACTCCATGTTCACATGGACAAACACTGAGGGGACACCCATTCCCCCCACTCACTGCCGGTCGTATATACGGATGTCGTATATATCGCTGTATATATGGAGGGGGGGTCCATGTAAAAACGGCCATCTATCTAAAAGGATAAGAATTTTCAAGGGAAAGAGAGATCAGAAAATCACTAAGACAGTCAAATTAATGGAGGTGAGAAGGGAGGTTTCCAGAAGTATCAGACAACAGGGCAGGTTGGATCTCTCTGCTTGTGATCCCAGCAGTCAACAATTCGTTGACTTATAAAAGAGCATCATAAAAGTAGTGCAGTCAAGCCTACTGGTATTCTTTTAATTCTTCCAGCTGTGAGTAACTTTGAGCAGCCTTGCCCTTTCTAGGTGAAAACCCAGGAGAGAAATTGGTCATGTTTTTGGAGCTCTACTCTTGCATTTTTAAACTGGGTTCTTGCCAAAATGGAGCCAATTCTCTGTAAGAATGTATGACAATTTTATTTTATTTTTTTTGCCTTGGGCAGATGTCTGAAAAATTGTGATTTGTTTCAGCATGGGATACAGGCTTCTGCTTAGTGTATAATTGTGCATTTTGACCTGACAGGAATGGTGATATTTTAACTGGGATAAAATCTGCAAAAACAGGATAAAATGCCAGTGACTTTTTTGTTTTTTTATTTTGTAGCTGATGGAAATTGTGGTAAAGAAAGAGTAAAGCTGTGGATATAGGGGAAACTTCAGGCAAAGGTGCTCAGGACTTGCCGAAGGTCCAAATTTGAGCAGACTCATTGCTAGGACATTAGCATGAGGGAAAGGCAGGAGGCTGTATGACAAGGGAAAGGACAATTTCTTTGGACTATGGGTAAAAACAAATGTTATGGTGGTATGCCATGTTATGACCTACCCCAGGGTAGATATCCATGGCAGACATGATCCGGGCTGTGTCAGTGCAGTGATCATAGTCATGCCCACTGCCAAGCCTCCGTCTCATCACCTACATGGACTGGGGAGAAGGAGGGCTTCAAAGATGTGCAGGTAGCTGGCCCTGCCCCCATGCTGCTCCCAGCACCCTGTGCTATGGCAGGATGGGCAGCCATGGTGACCCTCGATTCGGACCAGGTCATGGTGGGCAAAAACATACATGGAGTCCTCTGTGGCACACTTTGGCCCAATTGGGCGGACCTTAGACCACCTTTGGCCAGGCTGTGACCTCGGGTGGACCTTAGGCCACCTTAGGCCAGGCTGTGACCCCGGAGGTTTTCTGAGGTGAGAGCCCAGGTTAGCCACTGACACGGTCTGAGGCAATTCTTGGCCAGTATCTGGTGGCACCTGCCCATTCATGCAGGTGTGGTCTGTGTCAGAGCGGACCACAACGGTCCGCTGTCACATCTGTTTTTACCCCATGAAACCAAGAGGGGAAAATTTAGAACTTGTCTTATTTCTACCAGAGGTTGCTTTAAAAGGGGGGCAGGACAGGGCAGCGCTCACACATATATCCACTCCTCACCCCTTAGCTACAGACATGGGGGCCAAGCCCATGCCCTGTGCATCCCACACCCTCCCCAGACACATGTGTGCATGAGTATGTTTTCCACGTGGCACAATCTGCCCACAATGGAGGTGTGCACGGTTTTCATCTAGGGGTGTGCGAGATCCACGAGGCATGGGATTGGCCCCATGGATCTGAGTTGGAAACATTGATAGGATTTATTTATTTATTTATTACATTTATTAGCTGCCCCCTCATGCCCATGGCATCTCGGGGCAGCTCACAGCACAAGATAACAACAATTTAAAACAACAATCAGTACCCAAAATCACCTAAACCACCCCACCTCCCCCCCTTTTATCCCACACACCCCTCCCCTTCTCTGAAGGCCTGGGAGAAGAGCCAAGTTTTGCAGGCCCGATGGAAGGCCAACAGACTCGGGGCCAGACGTCTTTCCTCCGGGAGGGAATTCGATAGTCTCAGCCTGGCCACCGAGAACGCCCTCTCCATTGTGGCATTATGCGGGGGACCTCCAAGAATGCGCCCCCAGCAGACCGAAGGGGCTGCTCTGGGCGTGGAAGGTGAGGAGGTCCCGGAGATATCTGGGACCAAGACCGTGTAGGGCTTTATAGGTCCAAACCAACACCTTGAATATGGCTCAGTATGTTATAAGCAACCAGCACGCGGAGCACGGGAGTAATATGCTCCCGTCGGCTCGTCCCTGTAAGGAGACGAGCCGCCACATTCTGCACCAGCTGCAACCTCCGAACCAACGTCAAGGGAAGCCTCACATAAAGTGCATTACAGTAGTCCAGTCTCGAGGTGATGAAGGCATGGATGAGGGTGGCAAGGTCGGGTCTGGAAATGTATGGACACAGCCTCCGCACCAGATACAGCTGGTGGAAGGAAGCCTTTTCCACCACCTCCACCTGCTGATCTAGGCAGAGCCCTGAGTCCAATAACACTCCCAGACTTAGAACCTGCTGGGCTATAGGAGGGCAGACCCCCTCTACGAGGGGAGACAACACCTCCCTCGCCCTATCCACCGCCATCACCTCTGTCTTATCAGGATTGAGCTTCAGTCTGCTCTGCCATAACCAATCTGCCACAGTCTTCAAACATTGAGACAGTACTGAGACGGCAGGCCCTGGGTCGGGTCAGTTGAAAAAGAGAGGTAAAGCGGGGTGTCATCAGCGTATTGGCGGCAACGCACACCAAACCCTATCACAATCTCCCCCAAGGGCTGCATGTACACATTAAAGAATAATGGAGACAGAATGGAACCTTGCAGAATTCCACAATCCAGGGCCCGGGGGCTGGAAGATTCAGCCCCCAGGACAACCCACTGGCTTCTCCCAGAGAGGAAAGATCGGAATGATCCAAGGACAGTCCCATCCAGACCCCCCAGGGCTCGCAATCATCTCAACAGCAGCTCATGGTCCACTGTATCAAAAGAGGTCAAGAGATCTACCAGGACCAGAAGTTTTGAACGTCCTGCATTCGGCATCTCCCAGCGGAGATCGTCCACCAAGGCCACCGAGGTCATCTCTGTACCATAGCCGGGGTGGAACCCCAGTTGAAATGGGTCAAGGAAACCTATACTGTCAAGATGAGCCTGGACCTGCAGTGCCACTGCCTGTTCAATAACGTTCCCTAAAAAGGGAAGGTTAGAGACAGGTCGGTAGCTGGTGAGGGCATCCACATCCAAAGGTGGCTTCTTCATCAGGGGGCTTACCACTGCCTCCTTGAGACTGGGGGACAATCTCCCCTGCCAAAAAGATGCATTGATTACCCCCGCTAGCACCATCCCCAATGTCTCCCTGGAGGCTTTCACCAACCAGAACGGGCATGGATCTAATTCACAACTGGTGGCTCTAACAGACCCCAGGACATCCACAGCATCGACTGGNAACTTTGCAGATGCTATGAGGGCGGCAAAGAATTCTGTCTTTGCCATCCTCACAGCCTCAACATAGGACTGCAAATGGGCCCTATGGAGAAGTTGGTCGGATTCAGCACAACTCTGACACCAGCATCGCTCTAGTTGCCTACCTGCCTGTTTCATACACTGCAGCCCCTCGGTAAACCAAGGGGCCCTGCGGTGATGAGACAGGGGCAAGAGACGTCTTGGAGCCACCTTGTCAATGACCTCACCGAGCAAGATGTTCCAAGTCCGGACAAGTTCATCAAGAGAGCAGTCGTCAGGGTCTAAGGTTAGATCCCCCAGGGCTGCCTGGAACCGTTGAGGTTCCATCAGCCTCCAAGGGCGGACCATCCTAACTGTTCCATTCCCCTTCTGGAGGTGGTACACTAAAAGACTGGTGTGTAGGAGGTAATGATCCGTCCATGACAAGGGTGTGACTCTCACATCCTCCACTACTGGATCACCTGCCTCAAGGCCAGAACAGAACACCAGGTCAAGGATATGTCCCCCCACATGGGCTGGGCAGTTGACATCTTGGGAGAAGTCCATGGAGGCCATGAACTCTCGCTTTGCTCCCACAAGGCTGGCATTGGAATGGGTATTGAAGTGCCCCAGGACCAAAGCCCTGGAAGAGTTCAGCACCACCACCAAGATCAGCTCCGCTAGAGCGGCAAGGGATGCTACAGGGCAGGAAGGGGCCCGGTAAACCAGCATCACCCTTAGATTGCCCCCAGCCAAATCAAACACCACATGGAGGGCCTCAATCCCTGGAATGGCCAGGACTGGATACCTCCTAACAGGCCATGTCTCTTTAAAAATAATAGCTACACCACCTCCCCAGTCCTCAGTGCAGGACTGGTGCTGCACGGCATACCCAGCTGGAACAAGATCGGCCAAAATTGGCCCTGCCTCCTTGTCCATCCAGGTTTCCATAATACACTCAAGGCCCGCAGCCTTATCCAAAATCAGGTCCCGGATTATCAGGGCCTTATTCGTCACGGACCTTGCATTTAGCAGCATCAGACCCCCACTGGCAGACCTTAGATCCTGCTCCTCCTTCACCTCAAGTTGGGGGGAGGCTCTTTTAACCTCCACAAGGGACCTTGGTCCCCTGGGAGCCTGAGTCACACACACCCGTGGACCACACCTCCCCATCCCAGAACAACCCCTATGGCCGCCTCTCCCCTCCCGTTCACACCATTCTGACCCCCTACCACTGGCTGCTCCCCCAGAGCCCCCAGAGATCCCCCCTCTCACAGGGAGTCCGTCTGAGCACTGCCCCCCATCTCACCATGGGCCAGTGCCCCCCCTCAAATCCACGGACCCTGGGACCTCCTCTCTCACTGGTAGTCCCCCCCTCCCAATCCCCTCCCATCATCCCATCCCACTCCCTGGAACTCCCCCTCTCACCGGGAGTACCCACTCCCACCATTCAA
>QEPC01014531.1:3782920-3793891 GCA_003113815.1 Sphenodon punctatus
CTTTACAAAGAATAAGATAGACACGGTCCCTGCCCGAGAGCTTACAATCTAAATACAGGGGGAGTGGAGACAGAGGGAGAGACAAGGGATGCAACATTCATGAGGATGCAAGAGCTCAGGTACACGTTCTTGGCTTGGTTACAGTAAATTGGGAGTTTGCAGATAACAGGTGGGGGATAATCCTGACTGAGGATGGTTAGCAAGAGTTAGGAAAATGGAGCAGAAGAGGTGGGTTTTGAGGAGGGGCTTGAAGGTGTGGAGGGTGGGGGCCAGGCATATGAGGGCTGGGAGGGAGTTCCAGGTGTGCGGGGCAGTGAGGGAGAAAGGATGAAGGCAGTTGGGGGAGCAGGGGAGGGTGAGGGAGGGGATGGAAGAGGAATGGAGTGCTCGAGCAGGGGTTCGGAGAGAGATCAGGGCAGAGGGATCAGGGCAGAGAGGTAGGAGGGAGTGAGGTTGTGAAGGGCTTTGTAGGTGAAAATGAGGAACTTGTGCAGAAGAATACGCTCAGGAACTGGGAGCCAGTGGAGAGAGGAGAGGAGAGGCTTCACATGGTCAAAGCGATGGGCTAGGTGGATGATCCTGGCAGCAGAGTTTTGAACAGAGATAAGGGAAGAAAGGTGAGAGCGGCGAAGCCCAGTGAGGAGGAGGTTATAATAGTCGAGGCGTGAGATGACTAGGGCATGAATGAGAGTTTTGGAAGAGGAGAAAGTCAGAAAAGGGCGGATCCTGGCAATGTTGTGGAGGGAGAAGCGGCAGGATTTGGCAACCGAGTCAATGTAGGGTTTGAAGGTGAGGTGTGAGTCAAAGATGAAGCCCAAGCTGCAAGCTTGAGTACAGGGAGGATGGAGACCCCATCAATGGTAATTGACAGGGAAGAGGGAGAGGAAGGATTGGGAGGGAAGATCAGAAGTTCAGTTTTAGCCATGTTCAGTTTGAGTTGTCATTGAGACATCCAGGCGGAGATATCGGAGACAGTTGGTGAGATGAGCTTGAACAGAGGGGGAGAGGGAAGGAGTGGAGAGATAGAGTTGAGTGTCATCAGCGTATAGGTGGTATTGGAAACCATGGGAGGTAATGAGTTTGCCATGGGATTGGGTGTAGATAGAGAAGAGGAGAGGGCCAAGGACGGAGCCTTTGGGAACCCCGACCAATAGGGGTGGGGAGGAGGAGGGGGAGGAGTTAGGAAGAGATAGACTGAAGGAGCGGTCAGAAAGGTAGGAGGAGAATTAGTCGAGGACAGAGTCCCGGAATCCAAGGGAGTCGAGCGATTCAAGCAGGAGAAAGTGGTCACAAGTGTCGAAGGCAGCAGACAGATCAAGGGGGACAAAATAGAGTAAAGGTGCTTGGATTTAGTCAAAAGATCTTTGGTGATCTTAGAAAGAGCAGTTTCAGTGGAGTGAAGTATCCCAGTATTCTGTTTCCAACAAAGGCCATGGCCAAATGCTTGGGAGGAAATGCCAGCTCTCAGTATTCAGAGGTTTTGTCCCCCAACCATGGGCCTATTCTCAATTAAGGTATTCATTTTTATTTTTATTTTTAAAAAACCTAATTATTATATTGATCTTCACATGAGTTCCACAGAATAAAAGTGCCTTGTGTGAGTCGGGGATTAATTTCCTCTCGATTGTTTGATTTTGTTGGGACTGAAATTGAAAAAAAAAACAAACAGCAAAAACCTCACAAGATTAGCTGCTAATTGGCAAAAGGCTTGTCATTCGTCCACAAACTTTTGATCCTATTAAATCCAAATTCAAACCTTACCAACGATTCTGACTCAAATCCATGGGGCCAATCACATGTCCCGTGGATCTCGTGCGTCCCCGCACTAAAAAACGTGAACACCTCAATTGTGGGCAGATTGTGCCAAGTGGAAACCACACTCATGTGCATACGTGTGTGGGGAGGGGGCATGTGGGATGCACAGAGCATGGGCTTGGCCCCCATGTCTGTAGCTAAGGGGTGAGGAGTGGAGATATGTGTCAGCACTGCCGTGCCCCCCCTTTTAAAGCAACCTCTGATAGAAATAAGACATGTTCCAAATTTCCCCTCTTCGTTTCATGGGGTAAAACCAGATGTAACAGCGGACCATTGTGGCCTGCTCTGACACGGACCGCACCTGCGTGAATGCACAGGTGCCACCAGATGCTGGCCCAGAATTGCCTCGGCTCGAGCCGTGTCGGTGGATAATCTGAGCTCTCACCTCGGAAAACCTCCAAGCCTGGCCTAAGGTCCACCCAAGGTCACCCATGGCCTAAGGTGGCCTAAGATTCACCCAAGTGTGCCAATGTGTGCCACAGAGGACTCCATGTATGTTTATAATATTTGTATTTGATTGCTGCCCCCAGCTGCTGTTAGCAGGAGGATGCAAGCTAAAAATGCACCGAAATAAATTCAACATAGAATTAAAACTCAACCTCCACCAGAATGCCCAAAATTGACTGTAAAAATGCAAAATGTCATTCTAAGAGTTTTATCCAGATTTCCTAGGGCCAAGCAAAATTAGCTCATGGATTGTGGAATAGCAAATTAATCCATACTTATTATCTGGTGTTCTGAGTAGCTTGGTGATTATCTGGTAAATATCTAGTGACTATGAAGGTTAACTGCCAAAGTGGAATACCAGATATTAGGGTTGATCCCAAGCCCCACTGATTATGTGCGCAGCTGTGTGCATGTGCATGCATGCACAAATCGCACACACCACCACTGACAACACATACTGCTGTGTGGAAACTGTGCGCATGCGCACGGGAAACCGTAGGACTTGGGATTGGCTTTTACCATTTATCAATAATTATTTTCCACATTAGTGTTTACCATATTGGCATTTACCGGATTTCCACATAACTTCCTCCCTCTCCCCAGAACCAGTTTGGTTAAGAAGAAGTAGAAGCAGTAGTAGTAGTAGTAGTAAATAATAATAATGGGCAAACAGTAATTCGCCAAATGTGTAACCTGGTTAATCTAATATCTACCGGATATTAACTGGATACTGTTCGATATTCGACGGGATACTGGATAGTAGGGGATACTCATATCAACTCTACTACAGGTAGTTCACAAACTTTTGTGCCCCTTGGTTTAGGTCAACATTCACAAAGATTTCTCACAATGCTTTGGATTGTCTACAATGAAGGCAGAGAAAGTTTTCCATTATGTGGGCAACTGTTAAAATGGGTATGAGTTCCTAGGGATGGAATGGAGTTGGTAGCAGGAGCGCTTAAGAGCTGTACTCTGGCTGGGGAGGGTCCAGACTATGGACCTGGATCAACCTCCTCTACTCAAGTGCATGCACCCATCTCCACTCCTTACCCATAATCTCAGTGAGGCCGCTGCATTTGTTCACTTACTCCAGCAGAGAGTTTGAAGTTCTGTGGTATTGAGGGTAGGGAGTGGATCCAAGGGTAAGATCCAGGAATTAGAAAGGGGCCAAGTAAAACATGCTCATGGACTATATTTGGCCACAGGCCAGAGGTTCCTCATCCTTGGTCTAAATGAAGTCTCCTTTGCTGTATTCTAGAGTTTTTGGACACTTCAGCCATCGCTCAGAATGGCAGCTGGTGAAAGTGGACTATAAGTCAATTTTCGACAGGCGGTGTGCTGAGGGGGACTACCAACCGTGGCAGCTCCACAGCCAGGTATGGGTAACGGATAACTGGAACGTGAATGCTGCTTCTGATCCCCCAATGAAGAGGTAGTTCTTTTCCTGCTTATGTGCTTATTCAGCCTGAGGTCAATAATATTTTTGACTTCCACCTTCAAGCTGCATTCTCCTAGTCCCCCATCCACCCCTCTGGCTTGGTCCCGGTGCCAGCCACCCCACTCTCCTCTTGGAAGAGTGCTCTGATGGGAAAGGGGAATTAACTCTGGGCTCCCACATCCTTATCCAGCTTCAGCATCCTGTTAAGGTTCCTTTGAAAGGTTGTAATGTCTGTCCTCCGTCACCACTACAGCCAGCCCAGTCCTCCTGTAAGAGCTTGTTCCATCACTTGTGGGTTTCCAGGCAGTCCTTAGACCTCTTTGTAAGCAGATATGCAAGAAGGATCCTGCCGGCATCCAGCAGTGTTATCTCCTGGTGTGGCGAACGTCTGTCCAATAGCCTTCTGTACATCCTGGGGCTGGGTTAATCCCTCTGGCCCACAGTTAGTCAGCCTTACTCCCTCAGTCAGACCCTTCTTTGGAGTCTTTCCCTGGAGCTCTGCTCCCAGTTACCTCCAGAAAGCAATTAACCCCCTGATTCAGACTCTGCAGCCCTTATACCCGGCTGAGACCCTTTCCCAGGTGTCTCTGCTGAGTATCCCACATAGTAGGGGTGCACACCCATACTGTTTTTGAATAGTTATGAAAAGAAATGTAGCCCCCTTAACTAATGTTACAAAAATGGATGAAAAAAGGAAACAATTATCGTTTGCTTTCAACGGTTTTCTTTTCAAAATAAAATTAATTAAAAAACAAAAAAAACCTGTACTTGAGCAAAATGGCTTCTGGGGCCGTTCTGCACATGCGCACACTTTTCTAAAATGGTGCTATGAGTGTCAGCAACATTTCAGAAAAGGGCATGCATGTGCAGGTGGCGATTCTGTGCATGCATGGTGATTTTTTTAATTTAAAAAAAAAACCAATTTAAAATTAAATAACACGCACAAAATGAGAGCTGGACTATTCTGTGTCCAAAATGGCACCAGAGAGCCATTTTGGGAAAGGTTGCATATGTGCGCAACAGCTCAACGGCCATTTTACGCATGCACAGTAATTTTTAAAAAATTATTAATTTTATTAAAATAAACCAAAAAGAGAGAGAGAGAGAGAGAGAGGAGGGGTGGGGAGGTAGGGTTATTTACAAAAACTCTTCGAAACAAAGGGTATTTTGTGAATAGAAATTTAAAAGGAAATGGTAGCGGTGCCTTCTTCCCACCCCTATCACTTAAACCTATGAGCATGGACTCTTAGGGCCTTTTCACATGGGCACCCGTGCGAACGCTGCCTGTGGTGGTGTGTGTTGGGGGGGCGTCCATAGGAATGGCACCCGCGATGGGTGGGGGTGCGTGCGCTCCACCCACCTCCACCCATCACCCACGCACGGAGCAACGGGCTCCAGTGCCAGTTGCTCCTTGCGTGGAGATGGTTGGGTGCCCGTGGGAATTGCCACACACCCGCCAGCCAGCCAGCCAGCCACTGCGGCCCATTTGAAAAGAGCCTTAGAGATCCAGTAGTCCTATTTCATTATCTGACGACTTCCCTGTTTTATCTCATCCCTAATGCAGGGCACGGGGCCGGTGCCCCGTCACAATCCCATCTCTAATTTTATATCACTGAGAAGAATAAATCAGGTGGTCAGTGCTTTACCGTGGTGCCCACAAGCATGATATAGACATGTGCCTATATTAGATGTCCTAGCTTGGGACACTTTTCACGTGGTGCTTTGGTAGCTAGGGTTACAGCAAAGTTTTATCCAGATGCTTAGCTCATACCAGTGGAGTTGTGCTCACTTACTCCAGCATATAATTAAGTACTCTGTGCTGTGGTATTAGCTAGTTGAAAAACAATTTGATAATTAGTCTAGTGTAGAATAGCAGGAGAAGATCCTAGCTCCGTTAAAATCATTTGGAAACCTCACACCGATTTCAATATGGGGTGTTCTTAGACAAGCGCCTCCCCACCCATCACCCACCTATCATGCATGTGGCAAGGCTGCATAGGGCACCTATGAAGCCCTGCCACATGCATGATGGCTGGATGATGGGTGTGGGGAGGCGCTTGTCTAAAAACATCCATTGTGTGCCTAGATTTTACCTAATTTCAGCTTTGGAAGTTGGATCCTGAGCTGGTACAAATCAGAGTAACTCCTTCTAAAATGAATGTAGGTGTGGCAATCGACACTAGGGGTGTCCTTAGACATAACGTCAACGAGTGTCTGAATGCATGTTTTGACCTTAATATGAACACCGGTTTGGCCCTGTGTTCACCACGTGGTCTGGTGCTTCTTAGACACACAGCCCTTCTTGGGGCAAATTGGTGGTTTGTCCACCACCCGATCTCAGCACGTAAGCTGCTGCCTCATCCCCTGTGTTGTACATGCTAACATGCCACGCGATATCATTAGACACAATGTTGGCCACGTGTTCAGCTGGAATAGACAAATTGTACTTGTGGATGAAATGGTGTTCACATTGCGTGTTCAGCGGGTGACCAAATTGGTGTTGGGATTGTTATGGTGCTTACACACAATGGCCAAACGTGCTTAGCGGGTTTGATACACAAACTTCGTTATGTCTAAAGATGCCCTAGGTGGGAATTTGGCTTTAATTTCCATGGGCTTGCCACCAAAGCTGTGTTGAGTATCTTTCAGGAGCAAAAAGAAAAGTTGTATGGATTGAAACAATCAAGCATATTTGGGTTTTATTTCCATGCTTGTGTAAGATGAGAAACCAAAGAATGGATAGTACAGCTCAGCATTTTAACAACTGAGGCTACAATACACAAACCATTTACTCCTACAGGCCTCAATGGGACTCATTTGGAGTTGTGGGCCATCATGGTCCTAGAGGCCTGAGAAGACTACTTGCCTGTGTATTATTTGGTTCCTGTTGAAAGCATGAGTCAGAATTGATCTCTTATCTAATTCATAAACTGGAGTGATTAAAAATAGCAACCATTGGGCAAAGATAGATTGGTTTGGTCTTTGCTTCCAGGGAGAAGCATGCATAATGGGAGCCAAAAGGATTTACAAGAAGCGCAAATCGGAAAAGAAGTGCATGCAGGGAAAATACGCTGGCGCCATGGCATCCGAACCATGTGTCTGCACAGAGGCAGATTTTGACTGGTAAGCAACACTTATAGGATACCTATGAAAAATGTTTTTCACAATCCAACCAAGGAAATACAGGATTTTTTCTGAAATAATCCCATATTCTGGGTGTTGTGTTGTATCATATGTCCTGCGCCACTTTCTGATCCTTTGTTCTCTGCCAGATGATGCAAAGGGTTTACTTGAAAGGATCTGACTCTATTAAGTGGCAACAGCATTGTTCCTTCCTACTTCCATGAGACTAAAGATGAAACAGATACAAAAAACATTTTTGAGGCGGTTATCCTCTTGATTGGATCAGGAAGAGAATGTCCACATTGGAGCAGAGCTCTGATATTGTTCGTTCGGTCCAGACCTGGTTCAGCTCGGTTCAGTCAGGCTGTGAATGTGATTTGGTCCGTAGCACGGATATGGGTATTTAGTTTGGTAGGGCCTTTTTTTTAAAGGTGGTTCAGTTGGAATGTTCTGGGTGTTTTGAATCGATCTGGTACCTGGAGTGACTGGCTGGGAGTGACGTTCGAGGGTTTATATTGTTTGTTGGATCTGTCTAGCTTAAACCATAGAAACCAGACCAATTCTCTTCATGCTGATCCATACTGAACTATAATTCTTCCCAAAATGAACCAGACCAATTCCCCCAAAAGATCCATACCACACCAAACTGATTCTCCCCGCACTGATCCATACTGAACCATACATTCTTACCAAACCAAACCAAACCAATCTATGGTCGAAGCAGGCTGCATATTAGGGATGGGACTCAAAAGGAAATTTCGCGGGGGGCGTTGTTGTTTTTTTGTTCACTGAAAATTTCAGTTCTCAATGCGTTTATTTATTTATTTTTTTCAATTTTCTTTTTTGCATTGAAAAAAAAATTAATGCTAAAACTGAATCGCCTGAAACTGAATTGAGAACCAAAATGTTGGGAGAACCAAATTGGTCAATTTCAGGTTGATTGGGTTCTATCCCAATCCAAAATTCCCATCTCTGCTGAGTATCTAACCCAAGAGATGAGGATTGGAGCAGCAAAATCCAACAGATATAACATAATAATTGAATATTCCTTTAACCTCTAAATGAGAGCATAGAGATTTGACAAGAGAGTCTTGGAGAAGGGATTCTTTCATCCACTTTCTGCTCCATTCTACTACCAGAACATTTCATGTTGGTAAGGGCGTAGCTAGGGTGGAATGGAATCCTGACTAAGAAGTCAAGATGGGCCCCCCTCTTTGTGCTCCACTGGCGGGCTTACTTCACTGGCGGGCGGGCTCCACTGGCGCATTTGACCGGGTCGATTTTTCAACCCGGTCAAATAGCGGACGGAAAAGCATGCGCATCCCCCTTCCGGGTGCGGGATTGCCGGAGTGTATTGTCTGATCCCGGCTCCCGGCATTTTTTCAAAACAAGTGCGGGCATGGCCGCAATCATCTAAAAACGGCCTGAGTCATTTAACTTGTTGACACTCCAGATTTGGGCTCCATATAAGAGTTGGGGGACCAGGTTTGCTTTTATCAGTTTCTATGCAGGTTTAAATAATCTCCCCTCTTTGTTCCAATAAAAACTGGCAATACCCTGCCCTGTTGCCGTTACCACAGCTTGAACTGCTTTAAGGTGGGCATTCCAGGAAGGAGTTGCAGAAATAATAACCCCTAGATATTTATAACGTGTAACCTGCTCAATTTTATTTCCACCCATAACCCACCTGTGCATCTTCTGACTTTTACTAATCCTCCTAACTTTGGTTTTGGTATAATTAAACCTTAAATACTTGTTCTTACTGTATTCACTAAAGGCTTCCATTAGTCTCCTTAGTCCTACCTGTGTTCTAGCAGTCAGAACTGTATCATCACATAGAGAAGGGTAGATATAATCTGACCACCCATCTCTGCTGAATGATCAAATGGATTCACTAAGGCCTCTCTCATATTGTTAAGATATAAATTAAACAAAATAGGAGCGAGAATATAGCCCTGTCTGACACCCCAGTTGACTTTGACAAGGCTAGAAAGAGCTCCTGCATTATTTACTCTCACTTGCAGGGAGTTATTAGTGTGTATTGCCCGTATCAAATACAATAATCTGGGGTCAATGCCGTACTTCATCAATTTTATCCATAATCTCTCCCGGCAGACAGTATCAAATACCATTTTGAGGTCCACAAAGCATACAAATAAGCTTGAGCTATTACGAAGATGGACAAACTTGGAGATCAATTGATCAATCACAAATATATGATCCACTGTTGACATTCCTTCTTTAAAGCCAGCTTGTTCCACCCCCATAAGATTTTCTTGGGCAACCCAATTTTGAATTCTGCCCAGTAGATATCTAGTGTATAATTTCCCAACTACACTTAGGAGACTGATGGGGCGGTAGTTGGCTGGATCCTGTATATTACCCTTTTTAAAAATAGGGACTATTACACTTTCCACCCACATTCTAGGAATTTTTCCAGACATATTTATTTGAGTGAACAACACGGCTAGAGCCTGGCTCCACCAACCAATGTTCCCTTTCAAAAGTTCTGCCGGGATAAAATCTTTTCCCGGAGCCTTTTTTATTTTTAGATGGGATATTTATTTATTTATTTTATTTTTTATTTAATATATTTATACCACGCCCCTCCTGCAAACAGCTCAGGGCGGCTAACAAATCTCAATAAAATAATGTTTAAAATATTTTAAAGATAATAAAAATCTCAAAAATTAAAACAGGGAAAGACAAAATTATAACAAAAAATAAGGAAGGGTAGAGGGATAAAAACCCACTAACCCACCCTCCCCAAAGGCCTGGGTGAACAGCCAGGTTTTACAAGCTCGCCAGAATGTTAAGAGGCTTGGGGCCAGGTGAGCTTCCTACGGAAGAGAATTCCAAAGACGCGACCTGGCCACCGAGAATGCCCCCTCCATTGTGGCCCCCCGCTTAACACGGGGGACCTCCAAGAAGGCACCCCCAGCAGACGGAAGGAGCCGCTCTGGGGCTTGGAGGGTGAGCCAATCCCTGAGGTATGAGGGGCCAAGTCCGTCAGGGGCCTTATAGATTAATACTAGTACCTTGAACCTGGCTCGGCATGCTATTGGCAACCAGTGCAGAGCCTGTAGCACAGGTGTTATGTGATCCCGGCAACCCCTTCCCAAAAGGAGGCGGGCCACCGCATTCTGCACCAGCTGCAGCCTCTGAACCAGGAACAAGAGCAGCCCCACATAGAGCGTGTTGCAGTAGTCCAGCCTCGAGGTGACGAAGGCATGGACAAGGGAGGCCAGGTCTGGGCCAGAGACATATGGATGCAACCTCCGCACCAGATACAACTGGCAGAAGGCAGCCTTCACCACCCCTCTACCTGCTGCTCCAAGTAGAGATCCGAGTCCAGCACCACCCCCAGACTCTGGACCTGTAGAGCTACAGGAGGGTGAACCCCACAATCAGGGGGGCAGACACCTCCCTCGCTCTCCCCACCAACATCACCTCCCTTTTATCAGGGTTGAGCTTCAGTCTGCTCTGCCACATCCATTCCGCCACGGCCTCCAAACACTGGGACAGCAACGAGACAGCAGGGTCTGGGTCAGTTGAAAAAGAGAGGTACAGCTGAATATCATCAGCATATTGGTGACAACGCACCCCGAACCCTCTCACGATCTCCCCCAAGGGTTGCATATATACAATAAATAATAACGGAGACAGAATAGAACCCTGCAGAATGCCGCAGGACAAAGCGCGGGGGCAAGATGTTTCAGCTCTCAGCACTACCCGCTGGCTTCTCCAAGAGAGGAATGAGCGGAACCATTCAAGAACAGTCCCGTCCAGCACCCCCAGGTCACGCAGCAGTCTCAACAACAGCCCATGGTCCATGGTGTCGAATGTGGCTGAGAGATCTAGCAGGACAAGAAATGTCGAATGTCCTGCATCCATCTCTCGGTGGAGATCGTCGACTAATGCCACCAACACCATCTCGGTGCCAAAGCCGGGGCGGAACCCAGATTGAAAAGGGTCCAGGAAACCAATGCTGTCTAGATGCGCTTGGAGCTGGATCGCCACCGCCTGCTCAATAACCTTCCCTAAAAAGGGGAGGTTAGAGACAGATCAGTAGCTGGCGAGCGCGCCCACGTCCAAAGATGTATTTTCAGCAGGGGGCGCACCACAGCCTGCTTGAGGCAGGGCAACAA
>QEPC01014531.1:3809043-3819507 GCA_003113815.1 Sphenodon punctatus
TCTCTCAGATTGTAAGCCCTAGGGGCAGGGACCATGTCTATTTTATTACTTTGTAAAGTGCCAGGTACACTGCTGGCGCTATATAAATGTTTGTTAATAATAATAATAATAATAATAATAATATTAAACAATAACAGAGACAGGATAAAACCCTGCGGAATGCCGCATGGTAAAGCACGGGGGCAAGATGTCTCATCCCCCAGCTCCACCCGCTGGCTTCTCCCTGAGAGGAATGAGTGAAACCATTCAAGAACGGTCCCATCCAGGTCATGCAGCCGTCTCAACAGCAGCCCATGGTCCACGGTGTCAAAAGCGGCTGAGAGATCTAGCAAGGGAGAGAAGAGCCCCCCTGTCCAGAGCTCCCTGTGGCATTTTGTGAGGTTTTATTGACACTTGTGACATCCAAAGTTTATGTAAGGGGATGCTGGGGGGAAAATTTTTGCATTCGGAATTGACATAAATTGTATGATTGGGTTAAATTACATAACTTATGAATCTTTAAAAATTCAGGATTTTCTGCTCATGGAATTTGTGTTTCCCTGTTTCAGAAATAGGAAAGTGTGACAGAGAACGAATGATAGGGGTGTGCATTTTGTTTTTGTTGTTATAATAATAAAACAAAATATTTTTCATTAATAATGAAAATGAAAGAAGATAATAAAAAATGAGGGGAAATGTTTTGTTATAAATTAATAGGAAAAACCTGAAAACCACATTTTCAGTTGTAACATTTTTGGTTTACATCCGATTTTTGAGAAAAATTGCATTATACTCCCAGTATAATTCTGTGCGCCAACTTTCAGACAAATGGATAAAGGGATACAATTATATAAGCAGTTGAAATTTTTTACTTTACAGAACTCTGCATACACATTCCTGACTATATTGTCTTTTTCTCCCATCTGATATGATTGAAATTTGGCAAGATTATAAAACTCCATAAGATTACTAGGCCCACAAAATTGTGGAAGGAATGGATAAAAGGTTGTTATGTTATAAGCATTTAACCTGTAAATGCATTGCTGGCTGTAACATATTTTTTGTCTATTCGTTTTATATGAAATTTGGAAGGATTGTATCAGAAACATTCAGGATCATCTGCCAAACTGAAGAAAGATTTGATAAAGGGTCCAAATTTTATAAGCAATTGAATTTTCCCTCTTTAAGCCTTTTGTTAGTCAGGTAAATAGCACATGAAGTGCCATCCAGAGGCAGGCATGGCAGGGGTAGAGAGGCTGTAGAAGGGTGGGGAGCAGCCTAACAAACTGACAGATGCATTCATTCACTGGCCAATTACTGCATGCTTCCACCTTTACAGGAGAATCAATCAGTGGTGTCTTCAAGGTGGGCATAGAGGGTAGCTATAAATTGCTGTTCTTTGGGCCTGATTTTTGTCTCTGGTTAGTTCTGACTTTGGTCAGAAAAATTTATTATACTTTTCTGGCAGGCTTTGTATATGAGGGCTAGAGTTCACTGCAAGATTTCAGGTGGCTACATAAATACAATCCCCATGCACCTGGGGCGCTTCCCAACATCCTCCTGCCCCCTCCTGGGGCATTCTCTGCAAGTTTATGGACACCCCCACGCACCTGGGTTGCCTTCCCAGACTGTAGCCTGTGCCAAACAGCAGAGATGATAGATATATCCTCTGGCCAATTGACTTGACGTTTCCAAGACACCCTGGCTGGGACAGAGATGTGATTGCCTCTCTTACTACATGTTTCCAGCTTTCCAGGACCAATCTTGAGTGGCTCTGAGGTAGGCATAGAAGGAACATAACTGACACATAAGACAGCAAGGCAGAGGGCAGGGGAAAGCATCCCAGAAATCAAGAGACATGGTTCACATATCCAGGCTGGCCAAATGTGATCAAAATCACATCCTGCAGCACTGTGACAGAGGACATAAGAGAATCCCTTATTGGCTCTTTCCTAAGCATATGCTTCCAACTTACCAGTAACAAGTGAAGGAGATGGGTTGAGGTGGTCACATCATGGGTTATATTTCATCTGGCCAATTGGCATCACAAACTCATCTTGTACCACAGTGACGAACATAAGAGAATCCCTGACATATGCTCATACTCGCCTGATACTGTGCAGGCTTAAAACTTTGGATCCCATTATCAAAACTTTTTTATGTTTGGCAGAGATGATCCTGAAGACCTGAGATACAATCTTGCCACATTACATGTAAACAGTCTAGAATACAAAGATGTTAATCCAGAAATACATTTCCAAGTAAATTGCTTATAATTGGAACATTTTATGAAATTCCTATGAAATTTGGCAGAGATAGTACCCTTTGGTAGTGGTATAATCTTGCCAAGTTTTATCTAAATCAGATGGGTTACAAAGTTGTTACATTCAGAAATGTTTACACAGAATTTTTAAAAATAACAGATTGCAACTGCTTATAAAATCGTATCCCTGATTTTTTTCTGAGTTGTGGCACACATAATGCTCTCTGTTTGGGGCTAATTATCATCCAAATAAGAAATTTTAAAAAAGGTACAGCCAAAAATGAGTTTTCTGTTGAAACCAATGGAAATAGAAAATGAAAATAAAAAAACAAACAAACAAACAAACAAAAAAACTAAATATAATGAAAAATAACAATGTTTTAATCATGAAAATGAAATGAATAACAAAAATAAAAGTGATTTATTGTGTGCATCCCTATGATAACATTAGGACTTGTATTATGGTATACTGGGTCAGACCAATGGTCCATTGAGCTTAGCATCCTGTCTCTGACGGACCGACAGTGGCCAAACCTGGTCACTTGGGAGAAGTACCAAGTGGGTCCCAATGGGCAATCCATTACCTGTTGTTCAGTCCCAGCTCCTGACAGTAAGGTTGTGTTCCCACCTGTGACGGCAGTGGCAGCAGCGGGAGGGGCGAAGGATGACGTGGCAGCGCAGAGGAACCGGCCGACAGGAAAAGAGCCGGTGCGAACGGGGATCTGCCGCCGCTTCTCTCGCACATGTCAGGGAACAAAATCCTGCCCTGACATGCACGAGAGAAGCCACGGCAGATCCCCGTTCACACTGGCTCTTTTCCTGTCGGCCAGCTCCTCCGCGCTGCCGCGTCATCCCTCGCTTCTCCCGCTGCTGCCACTGCCGCCGCAGTTGCGAACGCAGCCTAAGAAGTCACGTCCCCTAAACTTACTTGTTTAATAGCTGCTAATAGACCTACTCTCCAAGATCTCATCCTTTTTTAAATCCAGCTAAGCTACTGGCCTTGACCACATCCTCAGGCAACAAATTCCACAAGTTAATTGTGTGTTGAGTAACAAAAAATACTTTATTGCATTTGTTTGAATGAATGAATGAATGAGGTTATGAAAGAAACCTCTGTTATCTGGATACCCAGGGGAAGGGAGATGCATTTTGTCTGGATCAGAGAACTGTCAACATATGTGAAGGTAACAGATCCTGTTTGAAATAGAAAAGGATCCAAATATGTATGTGTTAGTACACTAAGGGCAACTTTAGGCATTTTTCAACACTAAGCAGGAATGCTAGAAATGCTCCCTGCTTGCAGTGGTTAATGGAGGAGGGAGAAAAAACACTAGAAATAAGCACCTGTCCCCCCCACTCCAGTTGTTGCAAATGGAGAGGGTTCTGGATTCCCCACTCAACTGCTGTTGAGCAGGAAGTCATGTTCTTGGTCTGCCGAGCGGGAAAGGCCCAGTGCTCCCTCCCTTGCTCTGAACTTGACTAGAAATGGACTGCACCTGGACTTCCAGACAGTTTCCTTACTCAGTTTCCCTTCTGCCTACACTGAGTCCCCCTGCCTGAAGATGGGTGGGGGGTGAGGAACAGTGTGCTGTGTAACCCCTAGCAAAATGGCAACCCTCTTATATTCACTGTGCTAGGATGTCACCTACACCTAGTGGGATTGAGTATACTTGAAATACAACATTTTCCTATACCTTTCCATCTCCCTTACATTACTGCTTTTATTCCACTCTGCAGAGGCTTTGTGAGTGCAAGCACATTTGCACGCATAAGTGTGTGTGTGTATGTGTGTCTAGAGATTGTGCACCACTCT
The DNA here is from genome assembly GCA_003113815.1 of Sphenodon punctatus. Taxonomy (NCBI): domain Eukaryota; kingdom Metazoa; phylum Chordata; class Lepidosauria; order Sphenodontia; family Sphenodontidae; genus Sphenodon; species Sphenodon punctatus. Next base: position 3,813,099 of record QEPC01014531.1, read on the forward strand.
CATACTTCATCTGAAACCACAGATAAATGTACTCTTAATTTCAGAGGTAAACTACTCTGACTCATTGGTGTAAATGAGTTGTAATCCCCCATTAGTTCAGTGTCAGTAAAACCAGTATAAGTGAGACTAGGATGAAGTCACCGGCCTCTGCTATTCTAAGATAAACTCTTTTAAGGAAATGCCATTCTCTTGCTGTCAGGCTCTGAAACTGCGCCGCACCTATGCTACCAGTAGCCTGATACAAAATGTAGCTAGCACATGCAAATTTCAAATGCCAGATGTCTGGCAATGATGCCCATCTAGCCTCCAGCAGTCCACCCCCAGCTGCTCCCCCGTATTCACATTTCAACCGACTAGAACATGCAACACAGACCCAGTTGATGCTAATGCTTGTTGATTGCCACACAGCCCACCATGCCAATACACAGGCGGCAATTTGTTGCCATCCTCAGTGCTCGGTTGTGCATCAGACTGGAGCCAAGAAACTCATTAGAATCCAAGCCTGCAGAGGTAAAAGAATTGCCGGTGGCTCCTTTGGGATATGGGAGAGCGGCTCCCGTTAGTCTCTAGTGAGGTATTTCTGAGTAGCAATGTCAATGCAGGACAGGCTTGCCGAGCTAAAAATGTCACGACCAAACCTCACACACCTAAGGCAACGCTTTCAGCTCCAGAGCATCTTGCCTCTTTGCTCTCCGGCTTCAAGGCATCTCAGCTGAGTACAGCTAAAGCTGGTTAATTCCAACGTGGTTTCTCCAGATGTCTAGACACATTACCCAACAGGTTTGAACAGTAATCAAACTTGTAGCACGTGTGGGAAAGCACAGCATGGAATCGTTGCCCGATAGCATCAGATTAAATTGGGCTTTGAACAGCACGGATCTCCTCAGAGGCGGCCTTTGCTGTTTTTGTTTCTCCCATAACTGATTACGGAACATGCTGCATGTTCAGTGTTTCTGCTTGTTAATTATATTGACAAGAGATAACTCGGGAATACAGCATCTCAGTGTGGCGACAATCAGAATAGGAAGGGACAGGAGCCCCGTTCTTGTGTAAACATTTGTTTTAGCTAAGCAAACAAAAGTGAGTGTTACCTTGCATCCTTGAGCCCTCGTGTCTTCTCTCCAAGACGGACGATTATCGAAGCCAATGGAAGCATTTCAGATTTCTGGCTTGCTCTCCCAAAGCAATTAACTAGCATGCATCAGTTGGGATGTTTCTGAACAGGCGGCTGAAAATAGCTTTGTGCAAACTGAAGAGAGAAAAGATATTAGCATTATTAGCTATTATCAGTTATTAGCATTATTTAATGTTTATATTGCACCTGCCATGTGCTGGGTGCTAAACAGTCATTAATGCAGACAAATCCTTGCCACAAGGGGCTTAGTTTAGGATAGACAAAAGAGACGGTAACACAGGAAGAAGGGACAGGGACACAGTTAGGGGTGTGTGGAATTTTTTATTTATTTATTTATTTATTTATTTATATGCCATCCCCTCCTGCCTCAGGCATCTAGGGGTGACTCACAGTATATTAAAACATTTCCAAACATTAAAACATTAAAATAAACCATAATAATTTCAGTTAAAACAATGTAAAACCCAATCCCCCCCACCCCACCCCTTCGGGAAAGGCCTGGCAGAACAGCCAGTTCTTACATTGTCTGTGAAAAGAGGGGAGGTCGGCAGCCAAGTGGATCTCCAATGAGAGGGAGTTCGACAGCTGCGGCACAGCCACGGAGAACGCCCTCCTCATAGTAAACACCCAGAAAACACAGGGAACCCCGAGGAAGGTGCCCCCAGCCAACCGCAGGGGCCGGTCCAGGACGCGGAGGGTGAGGCGGTCCTGCAGATAGGTGGGGCCCAAGCCGTTTAGGGCTTTAAAGGTGAACACCAACACCTTGAATTGAGACCGGAAACCTACCGGCAGCCAGTGCAGAGAGTGAAGCACCAGTGTTATATGCTCGCGTCGGCTCGTCCCAGTTAAGACACGGGCCGCCGCATTCTGCACCACCTGCAGTTTCCGAATCAATACCAAGGGTATTAGGATAGCCCCATGTAGAGTGTGTTGCAGTAATCCAGTCTCGAGGTAATAAAAGCATGGATGACCGTGGCCAGATCCGAGTCTGAGACATACGGCCTAAGCCGATGCACCAGATGTAACTGGAGAAATGCTCCTTTCGCCACAGCCATCACCTGAGCATCCAGGCAGAGCTGTGGTTCCAGGAGCACCCCCAGACTCTGGAACTGAGAAATCATGGCGGGCTGGACCCCATTAATGATGGGGGCCACCACTCCCTCGGCCTTCCCCACAACCATCACGTCCGTCTTGTCAGGATTTAGTCTCAGGCGTCTCGCCCTCATCCAGTCCCCCACAGCGGACAAACACCGGGGTAAGCACCGAGACTGCAGGGTCTGAGTCGGAGGAAAATGAGAGATATAGCCGGGTGTCATCAGCATATTGATGACAACTCACTCCTTACTCCCTAACAACCTCTCCCAAAGGCTGCATGTACACATTGAACAGGAGAGAGGATAGGATGTAACCCTGCGATACTCCACACGTGAGGCCCCGGTTGCTTAATTATGAATTTCAGTTTCATAACTAATTTAACAAAACAAATGAATAAGTAAACAACATTTATTTGATTTCATTAGTTTTTATTTTTATTTTTTGTTGTCTTAAAAAAAAAATTAAATATTTTTTTTTAAAAATCACTGGACTTGCAGAAATGACCACACAGCCATTCTGCATAGGCGTGCCCTTTTCAAAACGGCACTCCCGTAAGCATTTTAGGAAAGGGGTGTGCGTGTGCAGAATGGCCCCGGTGGCCATTTTGCACATGTGCAGTATTTTTAAAAAAATTTAATATGATCAAATGAAGGTGGGGGGAAATAAAACGGAAAACCGTTCACAAAAACGAAAGGGTTTTTGGAAACGAAAACAAAAATGGAAACAAATTATGTGCCTTTTGCACATTTCTAGAATGCAGTAGGGCGAGTAGGGAGACTCAGGGACACATTAATGAATCTGAGAAGTTGCAGGCGCACATGGTTAGCTTATTTACAAGAGAAGAAGGGGGATCATTCAGGTTATGACAATACAAACAGAAGTATATGGAGAAGTGTTGTTGTTTGTGACTTTGCATATTTAATATAATGCTGTCAAGCTCCCCTACTGCTGCATAGAGCTGAAACGGGAAGCAGATTCTCTAGCTGTGGATAATACCCACATTTATGAGTGGCCTCCCGGGTGCCTGATCCCAAGCACCAATGGTACCTGATTGCCTGAAAATACCGGGTATTACCATTACTAAGTTTCCGGTTTACTGTTTGGCCAATGGGTAAAATGGTCCATTGGTACAGGAATTGAGATGGGAAGTCGAGAAAAAAAACATTACCGGAAATCAGAAAATGGCACCAGAACTCAGAAAACTGAAATGAAAAACAATAATTAGGTATATTAATTTTATTATAGTTAAACAAAAGTTTATGCCACCCTTCCTATAGGCTAACGGTGGCTCACAAACCATAAAACCAGTAACATGCAAAATAACCCGCCCGAAACCACAGCCTTCCCACAACCCTCCACAAAATTCACTCAAAACCATTTCCCCACCTCCTACATGCAACACCTCCCTCACATTCCGACCCCAACTCCCCACCCCACACAGTCCTATCCCCTATTTCTGCCTGTCAAATGCCTTTACAATCAGGAAGTTCTTACTCCACCACTGGAAGACGTTCGGACTCAAACAACTCTCATGGGGAAAGCCGTTCCATAGTATTAGGGCAGGGGTGTGAATTTAATTTTTCTTGTTATAATAATGAAAACAAGACAAGGCTAATTTATTTTCATTATTGAATAACGAAAAGGAAAGAATGTAATAAAGAAATAACAAAATAATTTCATTTTGTTCTTATGGGTTAATAGGAAAAAACTGGAAAACACTTTTTCAGCTGTAACATTTTTAAAAAAATCTGATTTGGATTATATTTGGCAGGATTGTAGCTTGCACAGAGGGCATTATATGTGCCAAACTTTGGAAGGATTGGATAAAGATGGAGAACTGAGGTTGAGAGAAAGTGACTCTCCCACAACCCCCCAGTAAGTTCAGGATTAGAACCCAGGTCCAAGTCCACCACCTGTGAGAAACAGGGGGAGGGGAAGGAGAGAAGATTCACCCTTCGTCACCTTGCACAATAACCCACATCTGAAAAACAGCTCTCAGGATTGTAGGGTGGCTTTGATCGGTCAAAGGGATCCCACCAAGATCATCATAGAGTGCTGGTAACCAGGTGTGGTCCCACAAGATCCACCCTAACCAATTATATGTCACCATGGTGCTGTGGGATGATGCACAGGGAGATGAGATAAGGACAACCCCAGAAGCCCAGGGAAATACAGTTAGGTAAGCTACAACAGGAGGACCGGCTAGGGACAGGAAGGCTACACATGGTCCTACCCATACACTCTCACAACCACACTAGCTGGCTACTCAATACACACACACACATGCACACATGTGCACACACACACATCACTGCAATACTCAAGGCACTACACTCTAAGCTGTAGCAATGGCCAGTCTCTCAGGCAGAACACTGATTACCGGCAAGGAGCAATAGGGATGGGTGAATGTGGTTCAGAAGTTCGGAGTTTGGCCCGAACCCGAACCCAAATCTGAACACAAACAGACCGAACCGAACTCAATTCCGAATGTGGAAGAGTGAGGCCCAGCTGTACCTGATATTGACTGGAGGGGCGGGGACTGCTGAAATGGCATGGAGCGGGACTTAAAATCCCGGAGCTGCCAGAGATGAGTGTGAAGAGTGTGGATTTGAGAATTATCTTGTTCTTTTAGTAAACCCAGAGTTGCGGCAGTGTTACACAAATTTCCGTTTCCAGTTAGTCAATACAGCAATTGTCGAGGGTAGGCATCGGCATATTCCTCACGAACAACGCTACTGTTCATGTAGCCTGGAGAAACTGGATACTATCGAGCACTTCCTTTTACAATGCCCACAGCTTATTGTTTTAAGGTCAACTTGTCTGGCCCCGCTGCTCCTTGATAATTGTGGTGCTGATCGGGGAGGAAGTTATGAGATGTTATTGATGCTGACTGGCAAGGATGATATTTTGGCCATTGCGACATTTGTTAGGTTGGCGATTAGAAGGAGAGACTTTATTAAAACTAGGCAGGTCATGGTGGTTGATAACTAATAAAAAGGAGAAAGGAGAAGGGAAGGGAAAGAGAGAAAAGGGGGGAGGAAAAAAATATTTCCCCACCCCCCTCCTTTTTACCTATTTTATCTATTTTATTTATTGTTATATTATAAGATGCTATATTAGTTAGGGGTTGGGGAGGAGCATCATCAGCCTTTACTTATACTTGTGGTGGCATCAACAATGGGTTCCATCTTACTCCTTGGACTGGAATTTCCATAGCTGATGGTGTAGTAGATTACCGACCGCAAGATGAGGTCGTAAGTATAGTATCTAGATGTGAATTTGTAAGCCTTTATATACAAACTTAAGGGATGCACTGATGCCCAATGTCCCAAGCCCTGATCCCACTATGCACCTTACTATGTATTTTATTGTATTTACTGTATTCAATGTATTATTTGATGTGTTGGGTCATGGCGAGAGCTAGTACCCGTAATAATAAACTAAATTAAACAACAATTCCGAATGTCGAAATGACCGAACAGTTCGGTCAGTTCAGATGGCGTTCGGGTGACAAAAATGTGTCACTGGCAGGAAAAACGTGACAGGGAGAGGGAGTCAGCTGAGGAGGCAGACTTCCAGGCACAAGGGGTGGAGAGGCTTGGCGTAGCAGCCAGCCTGCCCAATCACCATCCCTTTTCACCTCAGACCACTGACTTGGCAGTCTACGATTGGCCACAGGCTAGGCTGCAAGGAGCCAATGGGGCTTGCGGTGAGGCGGGTGCAGCAAGAAACAAAACTGATTGCCTCCCCCATTCCCAACACTTTCTGAGCTAGTCACTATTCCTGAACAGCAGGTGTTTCAGAAGGCTCCCTCTCTCCCAGCAGTTTTGTTCTCCTCGGTCCATTGCAATCCTTCTCCTATTTCACCCATCCAACCAATCTACCTCCATATTATCATTTATTTATATTAGATTAGAGAGATTTAGGTGTTATTTTTTGGTTTTTACCCCTCCCTGTGTTCCCTGTTTTCAATCTTTCTTCCTCCCTCCCCCCTCCATTGAATCCTTTCCCTCTCCCATATATTCCATCCCTGATTCCCTTCCCCTGTTTTAAGTTTTGGATTTATTTAGAGTAGGATTATTTATTATTAGATTGATTTTCATTTCAGTTTTGTACCCCTCCCTGTGTTCTTTGTGTTTCCCCCTGTGTAATATTGTATATATAAATAGATAGTTATTA
>QEPC01014531.1:3819634-3837464 GCA_003113815.1 Sphenodon punctatus
TATATATATATATATATATATATATATATATATATATATATATATATATAATATTAGATTCAGAAATTTATATTAAAAAATTTTTAAATTGCTTTTATAAAATATTTGTGCATTCTTTTGGTAGGAGAAATGGAGAAGGGAAGGAGAGGCCGGTCTGCTGCCCATAGGGGAGGCAATGGGACGCGTCCCAGCCAGGGGAATGGCTTCAGGCAGAAACAGTAGCTTGAGCACATTACCATGCCCCAAACTCAGCAGGCCTGCTTTAGGGCCCCAGGCTTCATTGTCTCAGCGCCGCCTCCTGGCAGTGCCCTCCTCCATTGCCACGCAGGGCACTGGAAGGCCTGCAGGACTTGAGGCTGTGTCTGTCTCTGCTGCTGCTGCTGCTGCTGCTGCTGCTGGAGCAGGTGCAGGTGCTGGTGCTGCTTCCTATGCTCCTACAGGGCCACCAATGTCCCCTACTGTCGAGACGATCCCCAGCAGTCCAGAGCTGGTGGATCCCACCCCGGCTGCTAGAGACAGGACCCAATCCCCGGGCAATGTCAGTAGGGAGAGGAGCAGCAGCAGAAGCAGCACTAACAGCTACGGAGGGGGGCACAGGGAGAGTGCCAGCAGCATGGCGGGCACGGGCAGTCTAACCTCAGGGTCCCGGTACTCTCCTTCATGGGACATCACCGTGATTGGGGACACTGAGTCAGAGGCAGACACTAGTGCCGCAGAGGAGATGTCTGCAGCTAAGGCGATGGCTGAACCTCCTCCCAGAGCTGTGTCACCAGAGTCACCAAGTTCTCCCCCTCCCAGCCGCGCTGGCAGCAGTGCGTCACCCAGGGCGGGCCAGAAGGCAGGAGGTGGAAAAAAATCCTCAGTCTGGGATCATTTCAAGCAGGTGCAGGTGCTCAGCAACCTGGGGACAATGGCAATGGCAAGACACCTAATGTCATGCCACAGTGCTCTGCTGCTCAGTCAGAAGGTAGGGTAAGTGGATGCAAGCGGGTTCCCAACTGCAGCGGCCAGGCGCCCGGCTCTTTCAGTGGGCAAGCATCCTGCACCAGCACCAACCACTCCCTCTACCAGCAGGAGCATATTCCTCCTGCTAGGGGGACAGAACAGCAGCAGGAGCCTCCCCAGCAGTGACGTCAGTCCACCATGGAGGAGCTGAGGTGGGGGGATCTGTCAAGGCCATCGGCAGGACACCGTGGCACTGGCCGAGATGATTGCCCTGGATGGGCAGCCCTTGTCAATTGTGGAGGACAAGGGTTTCCAGCGGCTGATTGGTTTCCTGGCCCCCAACTTTAAGCTGCCTTCCCACTCCGCCCTGAGTCGGATTGTGGTGCCACAGCTCTACAGGACTTTGAAGGAGCAGGTGAGGGAGCAGCTGGCAGGGACTGGGGGGGGCACGGTCCACTTCACCACTGACCTGTGGTCCTCCAGAAATGCCCAGCATGCCTACCTGGCAGTGACTGCACACTGGTGGCAGGACCCAGAGGCAGCACGGTGCAGTGGTAGGAGGGGTCCTGAAGCAGGGTATAGGTGGGCCCTGCTTCAGGCACAAATCATGGACAGCTCCCACACCTCGAGAAACCTCGAGGCAGCCCTGGCCACCATGGTGAGGGAGTGGGTCACTCCAGGTGCGGCCTTCATCATGGGGTGTGTGGTCATGGACAATGCGGCCACTATACTAAAGGCAGTCCATGACAGGGGCTTCATAAGCATCCCTTGCACCACACACACCTTCCATCTTGTGGTAAAAGATGCTCTGGGCTTGGGGGAGAAGGGGATGGGCCAGGCACCCGTAGCTCCCTGGTCAAGCAGGGGAGGAAGCTGGCGGGGTTCTTCAACCGCAGCATGAAGGGCAGTGAGCTCCTCCGGGAGAAGCAGGCCAAGCAAGGTTCCCCGGTGCACGCGCTCATCCAGGATGTCTCCACCAGGTGGAATTCCATCTTCTTGATACTCGAGTGGGTTCTTGAACAGAAAGCCGCCCTGCATCAGGTGAAACTGGAGACAGACATCGAAGCACCTCCAGGGTACAACAGGGAGGAAGGGGAGATGATTGCTCAGACGGTCTTCGTCCTGAGACCGTTCCTGGCTGTGACGGAAACTGTGAGCAGCTCTACCACCACCTTTACCCAGGTGACCCCGCTGGTCCAGTCTCAAGAGGAGCCTGGATGAGATTCTCGGGGGGCGGGATTGTGGCCCTCTGGGCAGGAAGCTCTCTGATGAGGCGCTTGACCTGGCACGGAAGCTGAAGGCGGGGCTGAGTGTGCGCTTTGATGAGCTTCTGCGCTGGGAGGAATATGTCCTGGCAACCAGGCTGGACCCCAGGATCAAGGGTAGCATGACATGTGAGACAGCGGTCTATGGCCTCTGGAAGGGTACGCTGGTGCAGAAGGTCTGGGAGGCAGAGTGGGCCATGCAGCAGGATGCCCCCAGGAGGCAGGTGGGAATGGGAGCAGCGACCCCTTCCAGACATCTGGGTCTATTCCTGCTCCCAGCCCTAGTGGTAGCAGCAGCAGCAGAAGCAGGATGAGCAGCAGAAGCAGGACCCCTACTAGTGCCAGCAGCTCCTCCTGTGTGCAGTCCACTCTGGGGAGCATGGGGCCCAACCCAAAAGGGTAAGCAGCATGGCTGAAGTCAGTGGGGCAGGTGGGGCACACCCAGAGCTACCAGAGGGAGTATGATGGCACCTCAGCAGTAGTGGAGACCTACCTGGAGGAGGAACCATGCATTGATTCCAGCAGTGATCCATTGGCCTACTGGGATGGCAAGCCCAACGTGTGGCTGGCCCTGTCAAAAGTGGCCAAGGGTATCCTGTCTTGCCCACCAACCAGTGTCCCCAGCGAGCGCGTGTTCTCTTTGGCGGGGGACATTTGCTTCCCACACTGCCTGAGACAGGGGGGCAAGTTGGTGGAGCAGTTGCTTTTCTTGAAGATGAACCTTCCACTGCTTGGATTCCCTGAGCTGCCCCTGGACAAGGAGTGATGATGCAGTGGCACACCCCATCCCATGCCAGGGGCAGTTGGGACGGGGCTCCTCCTCCTCCTTCTCAATCTGGTCCTGTGCTGCTGAGGTGCTGTCCCTCCCTCCCAATGCCTGGCACCCGCCCTGCTGCTCTCTCTGCCTCTCTCTCTCCCTTTCTCTCTCTCTCATATGAGACGGCTTCGGCCGCCTTATCTGACTGACCTCATGATACAGGGTGGCATTGGGAAACAAACAGTAAGCCTGCCAGCTGGCCTATGACTACAAGATCTCGGCCCGCCTATGTGATGCTGGCTGGCTCTCGCTCTTTCATGCTCCAAAGTCTTTGATAGCCTATCTGAGTGCCCTGATGCCAATGTCCCAGCCTGCTTGCCCTACTGCCTCCCATGGCACGCTGTCTGTCTGCCCGCCCAGCTTGCCGCCAAGCTCAGCATGCCTCAGTCCGCCTTCCTGCCTCCCATGCCAAGGTGCCTGTATGCCCACCCAGGTTGCCTAGCTCAAAGCCTGTCCAAGCCCGCCTGCCCTACTTCCTCTCATGCCATGCTGCCTGCCTGCCTGTCCGCCCGCCCAGGTTGCAAAGCTCAAACCCTTTTTCAGTCTGCCTGACTGCCGCTCATGCCACACCACCTGACTGCCTGCTCCATCAACCAGTGTCTGCTGCTGCTAGTGCCAATGACCCCCAGGCCTATATGCCATCTGTGCCAAGGGTTCTGTACCCTGGCAACCAATGTCTGCTGCTGCTGCGAATGTCGCCCATGCTGTCTGTGCCATGGGTTCTGGGGCCATCATTGCTCACATGGAGGCAATGTCATGACACCGCATCAAGAAACAGCCACTTCAGCCCCAGGACCCGCCGCCAGGATTCTGGGGCTATATTACCATCAGGGAGGGCTGTGGCCAATATCTTTAAGCTGCACTCTAGCCCCAGGACCCACCGTCATGGGTCTGGGGCCATCATTCCTTGCACAGAGAGCTGATTTCCCAAAGCATCAAGAAACAGCCACACCAGTCCCAGGACCCGCCGCCAGGGTTCTGGTGCCAAGTTACAGGCAGGGAGGGCTGTGGCCAATATCTAGATGCTGCCACACCAGCCCCAGGACCCCCCCTCAGGGTTCTTGTGCCCTGTCATTCCGCTCACGGGGCGCTGTCATTCCACCTTTTCTTTACGCACTCTGCTGTTCATGGAGAGAGAGAGAGAGAGAAATAAATAAATAAGAGAGAAAGAGAAAGTCTCCCCGCTGCTAGAAGGAGAGACAGACACGATCTCACCCATGCTGTCACCTGCCCTATATGGCCAGAGAGAGAAAGAGAAAGAGAGAGGTTTCCAGCTAGAATGAGAGGGATGGGGGTTGGAGGGGGAGAGGTAGGTGTCCAGCTATCCTGGCTGCTACCTGCCAGAACCAGGAAGAACTCCCATCTTTGCTCATGCGCCCAATGCCCATTGCCCACACCCACCATGCAGCAAACCTACCATAATGAGATGGAATATAACACTACGTATTATATGTGCCTGCCTGCCTGGCTGCGTGCGTTCCTGTACCTGCTGCTACCACCTATTGCATGATTGAATGAAGTGTTCCTGATAGGCTTTAAGATGTCATTCCACTATCCCTGAATCAGTCATGCCCACATGTCCCAGGAACCATCAAGTAGATTCTGGGACCATCATTCCAGTCATGGGGGGCCACATTCCATTCCACTGCATCCAGAAGTCTGGTACCTGCACACCAGCCTGCCCCCCCACCCCCAACAGGCTACAGCCTACTCCTCCGTACCCATCCGTGGATGCCTGCTGAAGCTGCTTGAAATATAAGACCCTCCGACCACCATCTCCCACCGCCTGCTGCTCAGCCCGCTGCCAAGGAGCCTGTCTCTCTTTCTCTCTGTTCACCCACCAATGCAAACACAAGCCCTGCACCTCCTGGGGGGCTGTTTGCAAGTTGAGACCCTGCTGCTGGCACAGCACATCTTTGGGTTAATAACTATGCTATATGGGGTGGCAGGTGCTACTGGTAGGAATCGACAAGCTGTATGAGATTCTGCCACCTGCCAGCCAGAACTTCAGCATATAGGGATAAAAGATTGGACAGGTCAAACGAAGCTCGTAACAAGAAATACATCTTTTAAAACTATTTAAATAACAACAAAACAGTGACAACATTCTGAAACCAAAAGCAAACATTCAAAGGAAACTTATAAATTAAACTATGAGTCTCTGGGTCTGTCTCCCTGGACTTGGGGGAAAGGCAACAGCCATTGGGGTGCAGCACAAGGTTGGGGACTGGCCACCCGGAACTCTTCCAGCTCATAGTCATGGAAGACGGCAAACTCCACGGCCCCTTCCAGTTCTTGATGCCACCTGGAGAGCTCCTGGTGGTACATTTCCAGGCATTCCATCTCAGCAGAGACGTACTGGCCATAAGCCTCCACCTTCTTCCTCTCCATCTGGACCTCCTGGAACTGCTCCACCAGGCAGTTCTCCATGGTGCTGCTGTCTCCTGCAGGCTGGCCACGAAGTCTCGGGTGGGCCTCTCTAACTCGGCCTGAAAGTTCTTGGCCTCAGCATTCACCCAGGGGTCTCCACATCGGGGCTGGAGGGGAGGGGCTTACATGCCATTGCGTGCGGGTTGCCTTCCCCCCCTTCTTCTGGCGCTGTTGCTCAGGCTCCATGACCACACAAGTGTCCTCCTACTGTCTCACCGTCTGGCCGTGGAGCTTTTCAATGTGGGTTATTAGCCTCGACGTGGTCCCCTCTCTCTGCCTCCCTAATCTTTTGCTGCAGATCTAAAAATAGCATAAAAAGATAGGAACATAAGAAGTGCCATACTGCATCAGACCAATGGTCTGTGTCAAGCCCTGCCTTCATTCTGTCTCCACAAGTGGGTGGGTGGACAATCTTTCTCTGCAGGGGACTTCCATTCCTAATAGGTCACAGGGCAATCCATTCCCTGTTGTTCCAGCCCCTGTGCCTTACCTTTCTGATGGCGATTCCATCACCCTTGTCATAAAACCTCCAGACATCGGAGTGTTTTGTCTGGTGACTGTCTGGGGGTGGCACTGGTGAGTCTGACCTCCACCTGGGTGTCCTGCGTGGTGGGGCACCAGTGCCGGGATCTGATTCCTCTCTGAAACAGGAACACATAAACAACACCAAAGTAATAGCATGCATTTATGATGATGCCTCTAGTCCTCCCTCCTTGGGGTGCTTGAGATGACAACGGGAGATGGTGACCTTGGCTGGCATGTGCCAATCCTGCCCTCCTTGGGGTGTTGCTAGGGAGGGATGGCAATGGAGAGACCCTGGCTGGCACATGCCAATCCTGCCCTTTCTGGGGTGCTGCTAGGGAGGGATGGCAATGGAGGGACCCTGGATGGCACGTGCAAATCCTGCCCTTATTTGGGGGTGCTAGGTAGGGATGGCAACTGGAGAGTGGCTGGCAGGCACATGCTTGGGTGGGGGTGCTGCTTGTGCTCATGCCTGACTGCTGGAAGAGCCCCCAACACTAAAGTACCCTCTCTCTCTGTGGCAGACATCTGCAGCTACCCGCTGATGCCCACTGTTTGTGCCTGACTGATGCCCACCACCCACCTGCACTCCAGTGAGCTTGCTCTAACTGATAGAGCCTTAAGTTTCTTGTCCTCAAAGTCAAAAAAAAGTTTATAAACCTGGCAGCAGTGGCAGAAGCACCTCCTGTGCCCACCGGCTCTGACTCCTCCTCCACCACCGAAGGTCCAGCAGTGGCCGGAGGAACCTCTTCCTCCACCACCGGCTCCACTACCTTGGCCTTCCCCCAGGCCCAGCATTTAATGGTGGTGGCACTGGTCACCTTCTTCTCCATGTTTTTTAATCACACAGCCAACACAACACATACAGTACCAACCAACACTCACCAGCCAGCCAAACCAAAACCAACACACACCACACAGCCAAAATACACATGATTCAAAATCAAACACACAGCCAGACACAACACATGCTCTCACCCACACAAGCTCCGCATGCACTCAAATTTCCTGTTTCCAGGGCGATCATGGGCTCTCGCGATACTTTTTCCGAATAGCCGAACCGAACCCGACCGAACCGAATGGCCGAACCCAAACGCGGCGACCGAACTGAATGGCTGAACCGAATGGCTGAACCGAACCAGACCAAACTGAACGTCCAAACCCGAACCGTGATCTGTTCGCCCATCCCTAAGGAGCAATGCTGGGTTTCCTTCTTCATGCTAGGCCCCGCCCTGACACAGCACCTGCTTGTGCAGGTGCTCTGAGAATCTCGGTGGTTCCAGTCCTGGGTGTATGTGCGCAGCACCACCAAGAATGCTGCCAGGGCCTCCCGGGCTCCTCTCCCAGCCTCTGCCACCTCTAGCATAGGGCTGTAGCGGAATGTCCCAGCGGTAGCTAATTCTGCCGGAAACAGCGTTACTGCAGTTAGTGGTACGACCTGGCAGAGGCTTTCATTCTGCTAGTTTAATTCTGCTACTTCTGCAGTTCCGCTAATTTCATTCCCCTACTTCCACAGGCTTCGCAAAAAAGCAAAAACATGACATTTTCGCTACTTCCGCCATTCCACCAGCACCACAAAATAGCAGAACAGCAGTTTTCAGTTTCTGCAATTTTGCCGCAATTCTGCAATTTGCAGAATGCCGGTGGAATTAGTGGAATGTCTGCAGAAAAGCCGTGGTGTGGCACGGGCAATTCCGAAATGGCAGAATCGCGGTGTGGTAACAGCTTCTGCCGCATCAGCCCTACTCCAGCGGGCCACAATCTTGTGCGGCATCATCCACAATTTTGTGGGACAGTCACCCCCTGGAATCCGTGGGTTCAGAGGCGTTCCCGGCATCATCCTGAGCAGCCACCTGCACCCTGGGGGTCTGCCACAGCTCATCATGAACCCAGTAGTTACGTGGCTGGGCCCTGACACCACTGTATCCATTAGATTACACTGGTTCTGTATAAAATATTTGTTGTAGCTTTTCTATGTACCACTACATTTTACCCCAAGTTGTTTCAGGAGGGGCGGGGTAAAAAATATGATTAAATAAAAACATTTTAATGGTTCCTAGCCCTGCAGGGTCTCTCATGGTTCCTTCATCCACAGTCTCATATGCATCTTTTTTTCTCCGACCATTCAGCACCCCTCATCTTCAGTGAAAGGTAAATGGGAAGGAAGAAATAAGATAGGACTTTATCCTAGCTAGTCCTTTGGCTGTCTCACTTGGTGAAGTTACACAGGGTTCCTTTTTAGGAGAAGTTTGTGTTCATGGCCAAGAAAATCCTAAAGATGCCTCTGGGTGGAGTGGTCAGCTTCACTGATCTGCCCATCCCTAATGAAGAGGACTCTGAGAGTGGGATATTTCTTCATGGCTCTCCTACTGGTATACAGATGTGTTGTTAGTCCTTCTCCTTGCTATACTCCAGATGGTCTGTAATTTTATTTAGAAAGATTTTGCCAATCCTTTGGGTGAAAAATGTTGGGAATTACCTTTCCCGGGATATGTTTTTGGTTGTGTTGTTGAATCTCCAAAGATTAGGACTTGCACTCTTTTCCTTATGGATGAGAATAAAAGAAAAGACCTCCTATGAACAGTTTGGCCGTTATCTGGTAACTAACTGGTGACCGTGGAGGTTAACCGCAAAACTAGAATACTGTGCAAACCTTAATGTGTTTTTATGACATTACGGCATAGCCATGTGTTACCAATACTGCTTCAAAAGTGGAAGCAGAAGGAGGGAGTTAACAGCAAATATATGGGCAAACTAATGCGGTTAATTGGGTTAATCCAGTTAACTGGATATCCATCAGATGCTAGGTATCTGATCTGATCAGATACCCATCAGAGTTACAAATTTTGCAATGGTGATGAATGGAATTTGGAGTAGATTGACCACTGATACACCTTCCAACCTTACACTCTGTGGGTGTATTTAAAGGGGATGGCAGCATGGTTTAACACATTTAGCACATGTTAAATCAGCATATGTTTAATCATGCTTTAGCACAAGTTAAATCAGGTGCCACTGTCACATTAAAAGGCTGCCGCCTGATGTTGGCGCAATCTGGCTCCCAACCATAGTGGGGGCTAGCCCGGGCTAAACCGGAGTCACAACCGGGACTAGCCCCCAACATGTTCGGGATCCAGCCACTGGACTGGGAGTAAAGTGGAATTTCACATCTGAAAACCTGCTTTACTGACCATGATCGGGAGTGGCAGCTGGGGACAGGCTCCATGGCATCTGTCACAGGTCAACATAGCCACCCATCAGCTGGGGGGTGGGCTGCTCTGTGCAGTGTTTTTTCAGGGCCACACAGACTCACATTCATGCATCTCCCAACCCCCTCCCTGGCCCAGCCACCATCACATTAGTTCAGGGCAGGCCAGGACCGAACAGGCGTGACAACTCCCACCACCGCCTGGGTAAGTCTGTGGCCGCAGTGGGAGTCTTACTTCTGAAAGCACCTGTGATACAGTTCAATACTATGAATTCCGATATTAGTCTTTGGGAATGAATATGTGAATTATCTTTGTTATGAAAGGTTGTGATAGTTTCAACCCTATCTAGGGTCAACAGGTAGAAGCAAAGGAGAACCTATCTCTAGTGGTGGTGTGTTATAATATTTAAAAGTTGGAAATACAGCCAAGGGTCACTGGAGAACTAGACCAAAGTAACAGGGATCCACTGATGTCTGCACTATTGCTCTTTGAAATTGTATCTCCTTCTGTTAAAACAGTGATTATGGATATGAGCGTCACAGCAATGGCCAATGTCTACCCGCATTTTGGTACAACCCATCTTCCTTGTCGAAAGACTGCAGTCTTGGCCAGAGTTACCTCAACAGTACAGGGTAAGTGAACCTATAAAATTTAACTTCGTAATCAGTTTTCATTCAAGAATGGTTTTGAAAGTTTTTGGGGAGATGAAGAAATTTATTCAAAGGCCACCAAAGAGCTTTGGATCAGATCGATATTGTTCTTCGGCTTTTTCTTTCATAAAATAGGAGATACAATTTTTAAAAAAAATTGGAGTAAAAACAATTATTTTTTAAATGTGAAGACATCTGAAAATTGAAATTAGTTTGAGCAATGCAGTACTAAAATATCAGTCAGAATTTCAAAGTTTTCACAAAAAATAAAATAAAGTTGGCCCATTTTATTTAATGGGAAAAGATTGCTGTGAACCAGTAGCTTTCAAACCAAGGATGGGATACACTTTAAGATTGGGCACAGGATGTATTTTGGGGATGGTAGGGGACATGGGAAGGGGTACAGCCGCCAAACCTCTAATTCCACTCTGGTTAAACTAAGGGTAATTTCAGACGTTACGAAATCGCTGCTCACCACAGTGAATCCCACTGGATTCCATGTGGTGGCAGCAATCACAGGAAAGTCTGTTTTCTCCCAGCCAGATATTCACCACAGTGAACACCTGGCTGGGATCAAATTGACCACGGTTCTGAGCCTCTGGCCTACTGGAGGGCCAGAACCGTGGTTAGATTGGCCACGATCTGGGATGTGTCAAAAGTAACATCTGTTACATTTGGCCCATCCCGGATCATGGCCCTGACCGCAGTACGGGATCAGGTGTAGTGGCTGCATTGGCCACTGCACCCGCCCATCTCCCTGAGGGCGGGTGGTCAAGGGAGCGCAGGGTGATGGGGCTGTGCGTCCACACGCCATGCCACACAGCCCCACCCGATCTCTGTTAGCAATCAGGTCAGCATGTCTAAAGGATGGCCAGTCTGATCACAAACTGGGATCCGAGACGAATCCTGGTCCAGGGTTCAGCGTGGCGGACTGAACAACCCGTAACATCTGAAAATACCCAAAGAGGAGAGAGCGGCTCTACCCATAACATAAATTATATTGATGTTGTGGCCAACAGTTGAATCAAGAAGTGGTTTTAATTCTTGTGAGAACAGAGAATCATCAGCAAGATCTCACGAAGATCTTGTTAATGGTTTGAGATCTCACAAGATTCTAAAAAAACCCTCCGCTCTGAGCATGCGCAAAATGCTCACCATAGACATTCTGCACACACACAGCCCTTTTCTAAGATCACAAGCCAGATTGGCACCATTTTAGAAAAGGTCAGCTGGTCTGCACATGCACAGAAGCAGCTGCCCTTTTCCAAAATGGCACTGACGTGGCCCACACAATCTCGGAAAAGGGCCGCACATGCACAGATTGGCCACAGCAGCCATTTTGTACATACCCATAGTGTGTTTTATTTTTGGAGATTCTCTCAAGATCAGTGTTAAAATGGCCAATTTTTGACTTGTTCTTGATCTCAAAAATCTTGTTGAGAGGCTCGTTCTCAACAAGAATTGTGAGAGTGAGTTTCAGCCCTAACTGATATCCATGCTCAAGAGGAAACTATGCTAGATCTGTTATGTATTAATTAGGCAATATTGGCCATGATCAGAGACACAAGCAGGATGAGGTTTGGACATCTCAGTTCAGCTAATTCAGCCACAGACCTCAGGCTGACACTATCCAACTAGGCCCATGAGAATAAAGTTGTCAAAATCACTTTCTAAGCAGAAAATTTATTTCTAAGGCCACAATAACAAACCCCAGACAGCCACTATCTTTGAGAACACAGAAAGAGACGTAAGAGAAAGCAAAGAGAGTTTGTAAGAAAGGGAGGTGCCCTCCCCTACGAATAAACAGTAACTCCCGAAAACTCCAAACTAGCTTGGTGGTTCTGCTCCAAGTGATAGCATAATGAATAGTCAAATTATTCTCTGTACCAGGCAGAGGGAACCCTGCAACATGTATCCCTAATAAATAAAACTATAAAAGGGAAAGCCCAGCCCCTTACCATTTGTCATTGACGCTAACGGCTACTAGCATTTGCAAGTGAGCCAGGTGGGTCTTTGATCCTAAACGACGCTCTCAAAGATTCAGAGAGACTCCTACCCAGCTGCCTGCTGGGCCCTCTCCCCTTCTCCTCTGAACCAGCCTGCGTCTCGGACTGTGCCTCTGACACGTAAGGTATCTTGGGTTACTGGGGTTTGTAACTGAGAACACTGCCATGTCCAGATGTTAAGTGTCTATCCAATAAAATTGAGTTGTACCTATATACTTTGGCTTGTTAATTGACAACTGTCGATCCCGTTTGGGTAAACTGAGGCAGCAACCTCATTTATTATTTTCAGATCAGACATAACTCTCACATGTGCTAACATTGGTCTATACTGCCTTTGGAAGCTACTTTGCCTCCAGTCACAACCCCTCCTCTCACTTCCTAGTTTGAATGTGCCGATTTGCTATGGCACCTGCTTACATCCCTCTCTATTCTTTCTACCTCCTCACAGGTACAGGAAGGTTGTGTCTAATAACTGCACAGATGGTGTGAGAGAACAGTATACAGCCAAGCCCCAGCAATGTCCTGGCAAGGCCCCTCGGGGGCTTCGTATTGTTACCTCGGATGGGAAGCTGACAGCAGAACAAGGCCACAATGTTACTTTCATGGTGCAGTTGGAAGAGGTATGGTTTATTTTTCTGTGGATCCCATGGACATATGCCAGTCTGAATCATTAAAGAGGACATTAGCAAAGTAATTCATATTTGAGAAGGGGTCTTTGATCAAATCTACTTGGCAATGCAGCTTGGTCTACATATGCCGTGAAAGTCAAGAAGAGGTCTAAAAAGATGAGGAAAAATACCTGTTTTAACAAATCAGCTGCCATGTTGCGGGACAACTTTCAGCTGAAATGAGGGTGGCCAACATCAGAACTTCACATCACATCCAACCAGTTTCAAAATTTCAGGTCTGGGGCACTCTTGATATAAGATGAGTCTTTCCTCTTTTGAGTTGACTTCTCCATCCACTATAAAACTGAAGTGGGCTTTTATTTTCTAATTCTGGTTCAGTTATATTCAAAATTTTGTGCAGCATTAGAGCTGAAATGAATAAATGAAATAAACGCCAAATTTAATAATTTGTTTCCATTTTAATGAAGCAAGTAGGAAGGGGAATTCACTTCCGAGTCGATTTACAGAATCATTTTGGTTATATCACTGCAGTTAGTCACTTTTTTTTAGTTGGTTAGTTCATCTTTGTTTTATTGGATACTTTATTTTGCCCAGATCGTTCATGCTATTTAATGGAAAATAGAAAACCAAATCACCCTAATCCTAACCAGATAAACTAAACAAAAATAGCAACTTATAGGAAGTAACTAAACAACAAATGCAAAAATAATTCAAATAAACAAATAGATGAACTTTGCATATGTGGGGAAGATGACAGGATATTCAGTCACATGACCAACTGCGCAAATTGTATTTACAAATATGGAGGGTTGATATTTACCTGGTTCACATCAGTTTGAATGACTTAAAAGAGAACTCCCAGATATCACAACTAGGGGGGCAGTCGCTTGGGGGACAGCTTGGGAGCAGAGAAGGAGATGAGCCACTTCCAGGTCCTGTTCCAGGTGGCTGTGATGGCAGCAGCAGTGTCCTAAATAAGGGTGTGTGACAGGGCAGTCTTGCCTAGTGGTGAGTACATACAGGACTAGTCCCCAAAAGTCTCAGTATCTCAGGGAATCAGCTTCTCTGTCTTTATACTCGGCCTTCTGGCCAGGCAACCAGACTCTCGTCAAGAACAATCCTTAGACATACAGTTCTCATACAGTTAGCCCATTCAACAAAACCCCGAATTCTATTCAAGTTAGGCCAGAGTCCCCTGGCTGTCTCCAAGAGTTTTCCTCAGGCTTCAGGCTCCCTCCTGGGTTTAGCCTCTCACCATGTCTGGGTCAGTCACCTTCTTCTTCCCTTCTGGAGTCTTCAGAACCATGGACAGCCACACTCAGGAGAGGTTCTTCCAGCTTCGCTTCCAGGCAGGCACTGAATTCCCATCTCAAGCTGCCTTCTCTTTTATACTCCCAAATAGGCATGGCCACTCTCCACTTCTTAGCTTCTTATAGTCCTAATGTCCAGTTCCTGCTCCTTGTTCTCTTAAAGGGGTAACAGCCTCATTAGGCTGCACTCTGTCACAGGGTGCATTTACTAGGGATGGGTGAACGCAGTTTGGAAGTTCGGAGTTCAGATCAAATTCGACTAGTTCGGTTGACCAAACTGAACTTCCAAACCGAACTCAATTTCCGAACTGAACCGAACCAAACCAAATTTCCGAACTCGGTTCTGTTCGCCCATCCCTAGCATTTACTGTTTTTGAAGTGAAGAATGACTCTTTCCTCCTCCTGTCCTGTTGATTTTTTCTTCCGTTTGGTCTCAGTGGGGCTGATCCCAAACCCTGCGGATGAGCGCGCATGCACAACCAATGTGCACCCCAATGACGGGGACTGTGACACACATGAAAACCATGCTGAAGTCACGCAAAAGCCCCACGCGCCTGAGTTCTGGATCGCACCTGCTGTCTCTGCATTGTAACTAGTCAACCCTACCTTTGGGTGTTTGCACAGTGGTTCATAATACAGCCATGCTCACAGAGAGAAAAATAAATAGAATGGCCAAACAAACAAAGAATGAGGGAAGTAGATTGTTTGACTTCAGTTTCCAGTATCATCCCAAACTTCATACGTAAGGTGCTTAAATCATCTTATGGCTTAGTTTTCCATCTATAAAATGGGGTGGGTGGATGGGTGGGGCACCTCCAAATAATAATAATGAGATCCTGCATTGTTGTGGGCCATCTAAGTAACCAGAGGTGAAATCCTGTCTCCCTTGAATTTAATAGCAACACTCCCATTGATTTCAATGATACCAGAATTTTGTCCTCTGTCAATACAGCCAGTTTTTGTCTCCATGTTGATGACATCTATATCCATCTGTAGAAAACCATCTCAGATATGTATGGCTTAAATTGCATGTGCAGTAGCAGCAAATAGCGCCAACCAACCAAACCAACTGAACTAATGAACCCAAATAACCGAACCCAAATATCCAATGCAGATAGTCAGACTGAGAAGAGCAAATACCAGAACCATTGCACTTGGTTTGAAGAGACCAAATTTGATGGATAAGAAGATAGTTGCTTGCATATTCATTTCACCTCTAAGGGTGAAAATAAACATACACAGTCCACAGTAACAACACAGCCTGGTTCAGGTTAGGAGGCTGCCACAGACATGGTTTGGACCGGGTTGGGGTTGCGTAAAAAAATGTTCATGCAGCCAGAACCGTGTGTGTGTGTGTGTGTGGGAGGTTAGATGCATAAAAGCGCGGCTGCCCTTCCCCACTCCTGCACCCAGAGCCCTGCATCCAGAATGAGGGGAAGCCATGGCTGCTTATATGGCAGCCCTAATCAAGGTCAGCAGGAACAAATGTGTGAACATGTTTTGGTCTGCTTTCTCCCAATCGGGTTGGTGCTTGCCCAGGCTAGGACTTCAGTCATTTGCCGAGTTGAGAGCCCAGGCTAACTGCCAATACATGTGGGGTCAGTCCAGGCAAACATCTGGCAACCTGATAATAAATGTGACAGTGGCGGATTACTGTCACATTTGTTTTTACCTTAAATCAATAACTGAAATCAATAAAGTACTAAATATTAAAAAAGCTCTTTTAAATCTTCAATTTTCTTCCAACTCAGGCAAGTGGTAGGTACGATACACAAGAACATTCCCTGCTTTGTTTAGTCCTAACTTGAACAGGTACATGTCAGAGCACACTCCTGGGATTTGAACCACAGAAGTTACTATTCTTCTGAGCCTCTGCTCAAGTGTCGACCACTGCGTGTGTCCAAACAGGATGAATAAAATGTGTATGTGCATGATTTCATTTGAGAACATGTGAATTAGTACCCCCGAGACAGAGGGAGGAAAACAACACAATTGTTTCCACTTCAGGAGGCACAACCAGTTCAAGCTTGAGCTCCAAAAGTGATGGGCAATGCTTTTTTAATGAGTGAGTTCCATGGGATGGAGTTATTTCTTTTAGTCCATTAGCTCAGACCAGAAATTTCACCAACTGGTACCAGCTGGAGTAACAAACTATAGTAAAGCTTC
This sequence comes from Sphenodon punctatus, assembly GCA_003113815.1. Lineage (NCBI taxonomy): Eukaryota > Metazoa > Chordata > Lepidosauria > Sphenodontia > Sphenodontidae > Sphenodon > Sphenodon punctatus. The sequence continues at coordinate 3,835,584 of QEPC01014531.1, forward strand.
TTTAATAGCTGATTGACTAGATGTTATTTATATGTGATAACTTTTGCAGAGAAGAAGTTGCAATAATCGCTGAGGAGAAGAAGTTGCAATTATCGCTGAAGTGGCAGCATTGTTTGCTGTTTCACTGGGTGATTTCAGACATTACGAGATCACGCTCAACCACAGTGAACCACAGTCAATTCTGTGGCGGGGCCAAAGCACCCTGCATGTCTATTTGGCGGTTGCCAGATGTTCACCACAGTCAATACCCACATGGGGTCAAAATCAACCACACTTTCGGAGCTCTGGCCCAGACCATCTCCGAAAGCGTGGTCAAAGAGATTCCCAAAGGGAAACAAAAAAAAGTAATTTCTGAACGGCAACCACCAGCCGGAACCAAAGACAATGATTCCCAGCCGGGGACAAAGCATGCAGCATCGCTGCCAGGCAACCAGCAACAACACAGACCAGGGAGGGAGATTTAAAGGGCACACAATAGCAGCCGTGACGAGCTGCCCCGGCGCCTTCCGGGTGCTTTGACCACGGCCCGGCCCAGGATCGGCATAATGTCTGTTGCGCTGCCCCGGGCTGTGGTCAGGTGGTCTGATTCCCTGCCGTGGTCCCAGTCCCGTCATGTCTGTTCGGGGCTTTCCTTGACCACGTGGGGTGGTTAATCTATTCACCCCTGCCGGGAATCCACTGTGGTGAATTGGGACCACGTAATGTCTGAAATCACCCACTATTTACTGTTGACGTATCAGCATTTTTGCCATCAACATGATGGCATTTAAATTGCCATCAATTTGCGACAATTTTCTGACATTTGTAAAAGATTCCTTTATAGCAACATTTCTGAAAATTTAACACATTGCTGACATTTTGCAACGGTTTCCAGCTTTTGTGACAGTTTCCCCCTTTGTTTCCTGGCATCATGCTTACTATATAAGTAGACTGTTAGGCTTTTAGGCCACTTTTATGTGAGTGACCAGGGAAGTGCGTTCTTCTATGCACCGCTAGGAAAAGTAACGCGTGGTGTGTTTACATGCACCAGAAGTGTTCACGCGCCATAGGAATTGGTGGCTTGTGTGGTGTCACATGTCCTCTTTGAAGACCCGTTCCGAAAACCCCAACATCAAGGTTTCCAGAATGCGTATTCAAAGAGGCTGTGGGAGGCCGCGTAAACCACCAATTCCTATCGTGGGCAGCCACTTCCAGTGCATGTAAATGTACCCTGTGTGGCTTTTCCCAGTGGCACATTGAAGAACGCACTTCCCTGGCCGCTTGTTTAAAAGCGACCTTAGAGCTTCTATGTGGTCCTTAGAGCTTGTACTTAACCTCCCTGCACAATTAAAACATAAACTCCTACTGCACTTTCCAATATTTCCCAATAATTTCCATCACTTTCCAACACTTGTGACAATTTTTGACACTTTCCGACGAGCATCAGGAAAAAATATCGAACTTGACAGGGCATGCTGCTCCAAGAAAATGGCAACAGATTGGCAATTTCTGAAAGAATTGTCAAAAATGGTGACATGTTGTTTCCAGCCTAGTTGCAGTCACCTGGTTAGAAAGGGCACCTTCACATCTGGAAAGCTGGACATATATTAGCAGCCTTTCCAAGAATGCTGCTTTCAAGAGATGAGGTTATCAAATATTTTAGGTTTATATAGTAGTGCTGAAACAAAATCATCCATTGGGTATTTTCAGATGTTACGGGCGGCCGGTTCACCACAGCGAACCACCAGGGGAGGCGAACAGTGCAACCACACCCGGGGGTTGGAAAACGACCCAAGCAGACGTGCATGGAACGGGACCACGGGCCGGAACCGGGCCGCACCATCGCGGGCCGTGGCAGCACAACAGACGTGCAGCCGAACCCCCGGCGGGCGCTAAACCGCC
>QEPC01014531.1:3841548-3863033 GCA_003113815.1 Sphenodon punctatus
TGGGGTCTCCCGGGCCTCGACCCACAACATACTCACGTGGGGGGTTGAGAGGGGAACAGGCACAAGGCACCGCTCCCTCCTCACTGATGGAACCATATATCCCCCGACCCGTAACAACCCTGATAGCTGTGGAACCCCTCCCCTCATCAGAGAACCCCATTAGACACCCATCCTCCATAGGCTGCCCCATCAGGCCGGTGAGAGGGACCCCCTCGAACCCCCTACCCACCTCTGCGACCAACGGGCAACCCTCCCCCCCGGCAGGTCACCCCTGCTCACACCAGGGGTTCCTCCCCACACCACCCCCTGACCTCCCTCTCCTGTCACCAGAGGGAGGTCAAAACCCACCACACCACACTCCAACACCCAAAATTCCACCCCTCCAATATCGCAGTTCCCCACACAATACACACAGGACCCCACCCCACTCCTCTGTCAGTATCTTCACCCACCCACACCCACCCACGTAGGGGGAGGGGGTGAGGCAATGTCCAAGCCTCTACGACCATGCAGGGCTGCTCTGCAGAGCAGATATAATGTTTATGGTAGCCACCTTTGCCACCTCCATCTGCTAACGGCCTGCCAACGGCACTTCACCCTTTGGCGGCGGCTCCCCTTTGTAAAAGATGGTTACCTGTAAGGGGAGGGACAGCAGAGTGGTTACAGGTGGGAAGATTCCCAGGGCCTTGGCCAGGGAGCCAACACCCCACCCTCCTTCTCAGTCCAATAAAGTTCTTCTGTATTTGGTGTGAGGAAATTTTGCATAACTGCAGAAATAATCTCTTCATAATATAGTTGGTTCTGAGATTCTCTTTCCCACTGCCTGCGCACAGCCTCAAAGTATGTGTACGATTGATGTAGAAGTGCTTCCCAGATACAAGGGATGGTAGGTGTTAATTTTTCCCTCTCCGGTTTCTTTCACCAAAGTGTGTTCCACCTAGGATAATTCCCGGCACAGATAAATCAGCCTGACAGGTCGCGTGCAGTCCCTTATATATTCTTTCCTCTCCTAAACTAAAAAAAATTAAATGTCAGCTTTTTATGCCTGCCCTTTTCAGAAATGTGTTACAACGTCAGCCTCTCTTAATGGAAAATGTCTTTCCAGTTCAAAGGATCCTAAAAAAAATGGAGGGGGGGAGGGGGGAAAAAAAGCCAAGAAAGGACAACAAAATTCTTGCTATGAATCAGACTTGGTGACTGGCAGCTGGAGATCTTCTCCAATTAGGTTTTAAGGAGATGCTGTTCTCTGCGGGAGCTTTCTGAGAAGGTGAAGCCCGCCTCCTGCTGGGCTCAGAAGTGGTTTTTTTCTCCGGTGGCAACTGCGGGCTCAGCAGATTGAATGGCGAAAGCAGAATTAACAATGAGAGAATTACTTCCCCCGCCCCCTTTCCCTGATGCTCTGAGGCATCACTCGGGGCGGAGGAGTTTTTCCTACTCACCCTTTAAGAGGAAGAGGGCAGGGAGAAAGGCTGCGCCTCAATGCAAGGTGCAGCCAACTGAGATGGCGTGCAGCCTCGTTGCTGGGGCAACAGCCCCTGTTTGCGCCCAAAGGAGCTTCTCGGATTACAAGAGCAGCGGGGGCCATTTTGTAGCCACACGTCATGCCACAGTCATCTCAGCTTGGGCATGGGTGAAGCAGCAGACAGCCACCCACCCTCTCATCTGCACCATGGGCATACACTGGGTCCCTTTCCAGGAGCCAGGAGGCAATCATTTCTGCCAGCCACATATTGCCCAGTGATTGGCAGTTTTTCACCAGTATAAATGACAAATTATACTTGTTGTCAGTATAAATTGGACTGATTGGATTGAATCTCACAATGGGTGGGACATACAGACAGTTAATTTTGTCTCACTCTTTTATTTGTGAGTATTCCCTCTGGATTCTCCCAAAACATGGGGCGTGTAAAGTCCAGAGTTTCCATTTCCATATACCTGCATTTCTTTTGCCTGTTCTCAGTGGCACATTAGGATAAAAGTTTAGACATTTCTGTCAAGAGCTGAAACAGGTACCGGAAGAAAAAAGTATACCCATCCAATTTGTGATAACCAATTCTTTTTGGTACTTTTTGGTACCTGAAATGGTGTCTGACAAGGTACCAAAAATTAAAATGTTTATATTTGCAAATTATTCATGAATATTTCAGATTTCCAAGGACTGGTTCTGAGTGTTCGGCCGGCAAAATAAAAACGAGTACCGAGTATTTTCTGAATACTGAGTACTGTATCACCTCATATATGGGCAGGAAAAGGCCCTTATGTTGGTCCGAGTACTGAACCAGGTACCAAATACTGAATACTGATTTACCAGGCCGATTCTGCAGTTACTCGGTAAAATCGAGTCGAATACCAAAATACATGGTAAAAACAGAGTAATTTCAAATACCAAGTTTCAGCATTACCGTGAATACCACCATATCCAGCCTATTACCATAGACTAGCAGTTACTCAATATAGCATGAATGCTGAGTTCAATGGGGTCGTATGTGTGCAAAAGAAAGTTGCTTTGCTAGCGTGAATACCCAAAGTCCTTCACTGGCTTTCTCTAGGTTATAGGGTGTCTCAGAGGTGTAACATTTTCCCAAACATTTTCAGGGATTTGGTGGAATGCTATTGGGACGGGGATGCCAGGGGATAACACAGGAACAAGCCCTCAAAACTTACAAAGTGCTGGGGTAGATGGGCGTTCATGGGTTCTCCGCCCACTGGTGGCAGGGAGAAGGGTGGCAGCTGAAGGTTCTCCTTCTGGTGGAAAGGGAGAAGGGAAGCCGAGGGCTCTTTTCCTCACAAGAGGGCTGAACTGAGACCAAGGATAACTGTTCACCCACACTCTCCGAGTAGGAAAATTGAAATCCAGCCCTTCCTCATTGTCTCAGGGATCAGGTAAGAAGTAGTCCAAGTTAGCTGAAATTTTCATGGGGAATTGAGCTATTGCGTCCCGTTCCCCCCTCCCCCCCTTTCACTTTGTGATGGGCATGCCCTCCATATCCCTCACAATAATTATGACCATGTGGGTCTTCTCTTACATGGAAAGCATGGCTCCTTGCTGTGGTTTTCACAGTTTTGGTCTCTCTTTTTATTGTTTTTAATCATCGCACAAAGTGCTGGATCGAGAGTCCTGGAGACGTCCATGCTTGGATCTGTCTAAGGAAGAGCAAGGTAATCTTGCTCTTGCACCTGTGCTTCTGGGAATTGACTCTCCGCATGAGGAGGGAGTTTAGTTACCAGGCCTGTCCAATGGGGCTGCCTTGGTGCCAGGATTAGTGATATGAACACCTGTCTGCTAGAGAACTGCCAGCTTATGTCGAACTGACTGCTGAACAGCTCCTGGGGGCATTCCAAGCCAGAGCATTCTTGAAGGGCATGAGATCACAGCCTGCTAAAAAGCTTGGGTGAAATCCTGCAGCTGGTGTTAAGCAGGTGATTTGAACCGAATGGGCATAAATGTTTATTTGACGGGGTGAAGAAGACCTCCCTGCTAACGTTTTGTATAGAGCTGCAGCTGCACCAAATAGTAAAAAGATTTTTTTTGTGAGCAGCTACAAGTATTCGACTGGTCCTCAGTAACTCAGCCAAATATGCAATACTCGGTAAAATAAGACCGAGTAACAGGTATTTTCCAAGTACCGAGTTCCCTTATATAGGACCAGGAAAAGGCCCGTTTGTTGCAGGAAAAGCACCAGATGTTGCCCATCCGAGGATTTACCTGGGTACTGTACCAAATACCTGGCTGATTCCTCGGTTACTCGGTATTCAGTAAAACCTAGTCGAATACCAAGATACTCTGTGTAAATTATTATTTTTTTAAATTGAATAATTTTGAACGCCGAGTTTCAGCAGTAGTCCTGTACTATGCAATCCTTCTGGATCAACAGCCCAAACAAAGGCTGGTTAGGCTGTCCTATTGGGAGAGGGTGGGAAAGACTTGGTTTGCCTTCTTGTCCAGGTCTATATCTTCTGCCTTCCGAGGCTCTGGTATTGCATGGAAGAGGCTCTTCTTCCACGCCAAGAGGTTCTTCTTGACGTGGAAGCTACTAGCAGGTGCCATCTCCAAGAGATTCAAAATGACTGGCCACTCGTCTCATCTACACCCACTCCCCCAAGGTTTCTCAGATCTGCCATTGTTCTACCCCTATTTCTCAGGGCTGGTAAGATGATCCAAGAGGATTTCCTCTTTGTCCCCTTTGTACAAAGGCCACCTTTACATACAGGTGGCAGAATCCCCTTTGGAGAACTGGCGTGTGTTCTAGGTTGGGGTTAAAAAAGTCAGATGACTCTAGGACTATAGTTAGTGGAACCGGATGGGCCAAACTAAACAAACTGGAATAGCCAAAATGGATCTCTGACAAAATGGGAACCAGATTGCGGTTGATATCCATTTCACTGGATCGAGATTGGATGGAGCGAATCTAAGGGATATGGTATTGGGGAGGAGGGGGCACAGGGAATAGTCCATTTCAGTCCTTAGCTAGGTGGGAGCACACCAGGATACAAGATCCAGAGAGAGGGGAGTTTGGGTTAAATTTCTCTACATTTCTAGACAGGCACAGAATGGCTGTGTCTGCAAAGAAGTGATACCCAGATCATTTTAGACCTATGGAATCCCCTGCCCCATCCCTTCACCAATGTAGTATCATTCTCAAATTACGCACTCTAGGTAAAGATCCCATTAAATCTCTTTTGGCTTTTGATAGGATAGGGATCACACCCACCACACATACTCCCCCAGTGAATCCCAGAATAAAAATGTGCTCTTGGTATTTGTCTGACTCTTCCCTCTTGCATTACCCTAGGGCGACCTCCATCGGACGATCATCCAGGTGGATTTTGGAGATGGCATTGCCATGTCGTATGCCAACATCAGTTCAACGGAGGATGGGATCAAGCATGTCTACCAGAATGTGGGCATTTTTCGAGTGACCATGCGGGTGGAAAACAACCTCGGCTTGGACACCGCTGTCTTGTACTTGCATGTAACTTGTATGTTGTTATGGTTGTTGGCTTATGCAATATCTTAAAGAAATGTTACCCTCTCTTAGAGATGACCCACTGAGCTATTTCTGTGGGGAGACTTCTTAAGACAGAAGTAGAGCTGAAAGGGTGACTTGGTTTGGAACCCGTGGGTAATACGTTTTTGGTATTGTTTTTACGGTATCCAAATTAGTACCCAAATAGTATTTGAGCTACCAAAAAACAAAAAAAAATGTTATCTAGGTTTTGAGTAACCAAAATTAGCCAAACAATACCAGCAACATTTTCTGAAATCTGGTATGGAAGTAGAAAAATCAGGACAAACAAAGTGTTTTGGTACGTCAGTATTTTTGGTACCTGGTCAAACATCATTTCAGGTACCAAAAAGAATTGGGTACCACAAATTCGTGAGTTACCTGCTTCTGCTCTAGACAGAAATGTCCAAACGTTTCTCCTAAAGTGCCATTGAGAACAGGAGAGAGAAATGGAGGCACATGTGGATGCTGTCGGAAACTGGGCTGTACACTTCCTCTACCCATTTCTTGGGGGGAATCCAGAAGGAATGGGATTTCTGCTCTGCTATTACTCACTGGAGTGACTGATGCTCAGGGGAAGTTGTGGTTGACTGATGTGGAAGCTTAAGCATAAACCAATATTTGCAGTAAATAGAGTATTCAACAAATTCTCCTGCTTCTTTTCACCTCTAGCAAAGCAGATATTTGGGCTGCTTTCCCATTTTAATTGGTTTTTATTTTATTTATCCATTATTTATACTTCACCACTCCTGCTTATGCGCTTGAGGCAGCTTATAAAAATTGAAATATCATTAAAACCACGCATATAAAATAAACAGTACAAATAAATGAATGGCATGAAAATAGAAAAAGACCCCACCCTCCCTAACCCACACCACGCTACACACACACCCTTCACCCATCTCCCTCACCAAAGTCCTGGCTTGCACTGATGCCGAAACAAGGCAAAGTCCAGGGCCATCCAGGCCCCTGATGGAAGGGAATTCCACAGCCTAGGTGCATCCACCAAGGATGCCCCCGCCATTGTAGCCCCTGGACCACCTGGGGGGCATCGAGAAGGGCGCTCCCAGCCGGCCGCAGGAGTCAATCCAGGGCAGGAAGAGTGAGGTGATCCTGCAGATAGGAAGGCCCTAGACCAGGGGTGGAGAACCTCAGGCTCAGGGACCAAATGCCATGGGGCCAAATATGGCCGGTGGCAAGTTTTTATGTGGCCCCTTTCTACTTCCTAGATCTCGTCCCTGGTTTTTACCTCCAGTTGCCGAGAAACTGAGCTCAAGGAAAAGAAGCGGAGATGAGGTCATACAAACAAGGGATAGGGGACGTTTCCATGGCACAAATCCATGATTTGGGCCCTCCTTTCTTTGAGTGCGTCTCTTAAGCAGCCCCACTCCAACTTCTGTGCCGCCCTCTGAGCTTGTGCAAGCTTTCCAAGTGGCCCCTGGGAGGGAAAAGGTTCCCCACTCCTGGCCTAGATGGTTTAGGGCTTTATAGGTAAAAAATACCAACACCTTGAATCAGGCCCAGAAGACTATAGGCAACCAGTGCAGAGCACAGAGCACTTGGTGTAATGTGCTCCCGGCGACCCATCCCAGTAAGGAGGCAGGCTGCAGCATTCCGCACCAACTGCAGTTTCCACTCTCCAGACTGTCACCAAAGTAAGCCCCACATAGAGTGCGTTGCAATAGTCCAGACTTGAGGTGATGAAGGCATGGATGGCAGTGGCCTGGTCAGAGTCTGAGAGGTATGGCTGAAGCTACCACACTAGATGTAACTGACAAGGAGTGCTTTTTGCCACAGCTCCCACCTGAAGATTCAGGTGGAGCTGTGGATCGAGGAGTACCCCCAAGCTTCGAACCTGGGAGACCAGTGGGGAACGTACTCTATCAATGATGGGGGATGTCACACCCACTGCCCTCCCCACCAGCATCACCTCCATCTTGTCAGTATTCAGTTTCAGTCGGCTCACCCTCATCCAATCCCCCACAGCCGTCATACAGTTAGTAAGCACCAAGACTGCCGGGTCTGGGTCAGATGAAAGAGAGGTAGAGCTGGGTGTTGACACCGCACCCCAAATTGTCTCACGAGCTCACCCAGCAGCTGCATATACACGTTGAACAAAAGAGGGGACAGAATGGAACCTGGTGGAATTCTACACGAGAGGTCCTGGGGAGATCAAGAACAATCCTCGAGCACCACTCACTGAGTTCTCCTGGCCAGGAAAGAGCAGAACCATTCAAGATCAGTTCCGCCCACCCCGGCATAGTTCCACAGACAAGTCACCAACATCTCATGATCAACTGTATCAAAAGCAGTCAACAGATCAAATAGGATTAACAGGGTTAAATGACCCTGATTCAATACCCGGCGAAGGTCATTGACCAAAGCCACTAATGCAGTCTCAGTGCCATAGCCCGGACAAAAGCCAGACTGCGAGGGATCGAGAAAACCGGTGCGGTCCAGATGCTCCTACAGCTGCTGAGTCACAACCTGCTCAATAACCTTCCGTAAAAAGAGAAGGTTAGAGACTGGCTGATAACTGGCAGGGGAGTCAACATCAAGTGATGTTTTTTTGAGCAGGAGCTACACCACCACCTCCATGAGGCAGTCAAGCTCCCTGCCCTCCCGAAGGGAGCCATTGACAACACCTGATAGCCAGCCACAACATCCCCCAGCTGGCCTTAACCAGCCAGGATGGGCATGAATCTAGTTTACAAAAATGGCTCTAACAACCCCCAGAACATATGCCGCAGCAGCAGGCGTCACCCAGTGAAACAGATCCCACAAAACTGAAGAAGACAGGGCTTCCATAACTTCTGGTTCTCCTATTGTCATAAGTGCGGAGTCGAAGTCATGATGAATCTCTGTGGCATTGAATCTCCGGGTGGAGAAATCTCTTGGTTGGGAATATTACGGCAAGCTCTGCACTTGGGTGCTTGGTTAAAATCATAATAAGATGCGTCATGCAACTTTTCTTCTTATGATTCTCAGGGCTCGAAATCCAGCCCTGACAGTCATAAGAAAAAAAAGCTGCATGACACGACTAATTATGCTTTAAACCAAGCGTCCATGTGCAGAGCACACTGGTGATGCCTGCTGCTTGGTACCATGGAGGCCAGAGGGATCTTTCTAGCTCCACTTGAACTTCCCCTGGTCTGGGCTGCCCAATGGGATGTGCAAACAGAATGCAGTTCGAATGTTCGGACATTTGGTCGTTCGGTTTGGCAGAGTTTGTCTCGGTCGAACTTGGCCGAACATTAGAAAATAGCGCTATCGATACCAATACCGAATTCGAAGATTTTTTTCGATATTGGTATCTTTTGGCCCTAAAACAACCCCTGGTCTCCACTCCTGATGCCAGGAAGTCTGCTCCTCAGCTGCCTCCCCCTTCCAGTCACGTTTTTCCCGCCCAAAGTCACGTTTTTCCCACCCCCGAATTCATCCGAACTCAGCCAAACATGACCAAACTGTTCAGCCGTTTTTGAGTTCGATTAGGATGTTCGGTTCGGACATCCGAACAGACTGAGTTCGGGCCACACTCTGAACATCCGAACCACGTTCGCACATCCCTACTGTCCATATACAATGAACAGTAATGCCGGGGGCTGCCACCAGTGCCAAATATACTTGAAGCTTGGGTGCTGCTGCTGCTTGCACTGTCTGTTGGCAACTTGGTAACACCCTAGAGGTCACAGAGGGATTACTTTTGCTGTGTTTTTTATGGGCACTGTGACTGTACTTTGTGGGCACAACTTTGCCAAGATGTGACTTGAGCACTGGGGCACAGGGGAGATATACTTTCTTTCTGGTTAAAATAATATGGTGTGAGGGGAGGGGGCTTTCCACCTGCATAGGTGGGCACTGGGTAAGCACAGTGGAAGCTTTTTTGTGTAGGGAGAGGAGGGGTATGTCTGGTATCTTTCTTTTGGGGTGGTTTTCTAATGTCTGCTGGGCTGGATTTTTAAAAGGTTTCTGCTCGCGGTTGCACTTTTGTGGGGAGCACTGCTGATTGTTGGCCATGCTGTGGATATACTATTGCAGGTTTTTGTTTTGGATTTCTGCCTGCAGTTGCACTTTCGTGGGTTTGTCTTCTTGAGCGATTGTCCCACTTTTGCTTGCCTGCTTTTCTGGGCCATGCTTGGTGGGCATAATGATTTTAAAGTGGGTGCACTGCTGGTGGTGGGCCATGCTGTGGATATTACTGGCTTTTGTTTGTTTGTTTGTTTGCTTGCTTTCTGCATGCAGTTGTACTGTTTGGGCTTGTCTTCTTGAGTGATTATCTCACTCTTGCTAACCTTTTCTGATCACTGCTTGGCATAATGATTTTAAAGAGTGGGTGCACTTTAAAACCATTAAAGGAAAGATTTCTGAAATTCCTAGTTCCAGGGATTTCCGCGGTCCAGAGTTCCGAGTTTAAAATTCCGTGTCTTTAGATGATGTTCTGAAGTTTGTCCGAGTACCCGGAATGGGTACTCGGAACTTCGGAACCCATTCCAAGTACTCGGATGGCCTATTCGGTGCAGCCCTAAATAAAACCTGCTTGAAATTGGGGAGATGGGGAGGACAAAAAAAACAGCAAGCACTTATCCTGCTGCTCATTTTACCTCTCATTCATATATTTGGAAAGCTATCAAAAAATGTGATTATTATCCAGAACTAGGTAACCAGATTGAACAGGTAGCGGTAGGATTCCTTTCTTTGTGGTTGTAGAGTCAAAATAGGCATCTGGGACCAGGACCCACAAAAATGGGTATATCTGTCAGGACCTCGATCAAACTGAACATTTTGAGTACATTTCAGTACCCGAACCGGTTTTCGATCAGGTTGCCAAAATACCACAACCGGTATACCGAAATACCAGTAAGTGGCATATTGAAATACTGATTTTGTCCCAATTTTGTTCTGTATTTCGTTCTAGATTTTCACTGGCATTGAGGTGGGGGGGGTTTCAACAGTTCCCTTGTCGTGGACGGATCATTCTCTCCTCCAGGCTAGTATCCTGGTGCATGGCAGCCCCCGGGAGGGTGCAGAACCAGTTAGGTTAGTTTGCCCCTGAAGGCTTATGGAACCAGGAAGATTCCAGAAAGCTCTAGGGGATGTTTCCTCTGACCTCGATGGCCGCTCACTCAATGACCTCATGTCCATATGGAATTCCGTTTTGGTGGAGACCATCAACTGTGTGACCTCCAGGCATCCACTCCCGAATTGCCAACAATGCAGGTCCCCATGGTACATGGAGGAGCTGCGTCGGATGAAGAAGAAGGGTGGTGGTTAGAGTGACAGTGGCGTCACACACATATTGAGGTTGACCGATTGAGGCATAGAGTCTGGTTACATACCTATGCCATTGTGGAGCAAACAGCAAAGAAAGTTTTCTTTGCTGCCCTCAATGCATCCGCTAAGTCCCGCCCAGCTGAGCTGTTCCGTAGGGATGGGTGAACAGAACGGAGTTCGGAAATTCGGTTCGGTTTCGTTTGAAATTCGAGTTTGGAAATTTGGTTCGGTTCAGTTCAGTTTGAAATTTGAGTTCGGTTCGGAAGTTCGGTTCGGTCGAATTCCGAACTTCCGAACCAAGACAAGACCCGTTTTTTTGGTGTGTGTTGCCACTAGGGATGGGCAAACAGAGCGGAGTTCGGAAGTTTGGTTCGGTTTGAAATTCAAGTTCAGTTCCGAAGTTCAGTTTGGTCGACTGAACAGACCGAATTCGGTCCAAACTTCCGAACCGCGTTCGCCCATCCCTACTGTTCTAGGTGGTGAGGGGGCTGGTCATTTCAGCCTCCCTCCGCCTGGACTTAGAATCATCAAATGCTCTCTGTGATTTGTTTGTGGACTTTTTTGCTGATTAAAACACTCAAATTCACCACAGTTTTGACGCAACCTTTTTAGCAGTGGGTGAGTCAGAGGCAGTAGAAGCCCCTTCTTGTCCTGTTTTGTGGGATGAGTTTCAGATTGCATCACCCTCAGATGTGTGGGGGGTGTGCTCTTGGGACTGTTCAAGTCACTTATTGTGAACTAGATCCATGCCCGTCCTGGCTGGTTAAGGCTAGCTGTGAGACATTAGGGCCATTGCTGGCAGGGATAGTCAATGCCTCCCTTGGGGATGACAGGGTGCCAGACTGCGCCAATTATTGGCTGGTCTCTAACCTTCCCTTTTTTTAGGGAAGGTTATTGAATAGGTGGTGGCTTGACAGCTTCAGGAGCATTTGGACTGGATCAATTTTCGTAATCCATCACAGTCTGGCTTCTGTCCAGGTTATGGCATGAAGACTGTGCTTGTGGCCTTGGTTGACAACCTCTCCTGTGAGTTGGACAAGGGTCGCTCGATCCTGTTGATCCTGTTAGATCTCTTGGTTGCTTTTGATACTATTGATCATGTGTTGTTGGTGACTCGGCTGTTGGACTGAGCAGGGATTAGCGGAATTGTTCTTGAATGGTTCCGTTCTTTCCTGGCCAGGAGAACCCAATGTGTGGTGCTGGGAGAGTTTTCATCTTCTCCCTGCGGTCTTACATGTGGGGTTCTGCAAGGGTCCATTCTATTCCCTCTCTTGTTCAATGTGTATATTCAGCCTTTGGGGGAAGTTGTCAGGGAGTTTGGGGTGAGGTGTCATCAATATGCTGATGACACCCAGCTATATCTCTCATTTTCATCTGACCCAGGTCCAGCAGTCTTGATGCTTACCCAGTATTTGTCAGCTGTGGGGGATTGGATGAGGGTAAGATGCCTGAAATTAAATTCTGACAAGATGGAGGTGATGGTTGTGGGGAAAGCTGAGGGAGTGATGGTCCCCATCACTGATGGGGTCTGTCCTCCCCTGGTTTCTCAGGTCCAGAGTCTGAGGATGCTCCTGGACCTGTAGCTCCACCTGGATGTCCAGGTGGTGGCTATGGCGAAGGGGGCATTTCACCAGTTACATCTAGTATGGAGGCTTAGGCTGTATGTCTCGGACTCATATCTGGCCACAATCGTCCATGCTTTTATTACCTCAATACTGGACTACTGTAACTCACTCTACATGGGGCTACCCTTGGTGCTGGTTTGGAGACTGCAGTTGCTGCAGAATGTGGCGGCCCATCTCCTGACTGGGATGGGCCAACGCGAGCACATTACATCAGTTCTTTGCTCTCTGCACTGGCTGCCGATAGTCTTCTGGGCCCAATTCAAGGTGTTGGTGTTGACCTTTAAAGCTCTAATTTGCTTGGGTCCCACCTACCTGCAGGACCGCTTCACCCTCCAAGTCCTGGATTGGCCCCTGCGGTCAGCTGAAGGCGCCCTCCTCGGGGTCCCCCAGGTTTCAGCCATGAAGAGGGCATTTTCTGTGGCTGTGCCACAGCTGTGGAACTCCCTCCCGTTGGAGGTCCGCTTAACCACTGACTTCCCCTCTTTTCGCAGAAAGTGTAAGACAGCTGTTCCACTGGGCCTTTACCAAGGGAGATGGTGTGGGTGGATTGAGTTAGGGTGGGTATTTGTGGATTTTAGGTTGTTTTTAATTTTAGCTTTATTGCTATGTGTTGATGTTTTTAAATGTTGTCAGCCATCCCCGAGATGCCTGAGGCAGGATGAGGCGGCATATAATTGTTAATATAACTAAATACATAAATAACATAATTAAATAGTTTTGGGGATATATTTTTTTTGAAAATTGGAATTTTGGTATATCAGTTTTTGGTATTTTAGTATACCAGTTGCTGGTATTGCTTTGAGTACTTGAACAAGATTTGGGTACCTGAACAGTTAGGGATGTGTGAACAGAACGGGGTTCGGATGTTCGGACGTTCAGTCATTCGGTTCAAAACCTGAGTTCGGGTTCGGTTGTTTGGTTCAGTCAAACTTGGTCGAACATTAGAAAATAGTGCTATTGATACCGATACCGAAATCGAAGATTTTTTTCAGTATCGGTATCATTTGGCCCTGAAACAACCCTGGTGCCAGGAAGTCTGGTCCTCAGCTACCTCCTCCTTCCAGTCACATTTTTCCCGCCTCAAACTCACCCGAACTCACCCGAACATGACCGAACGGTTCGGCCGTTTTCGAGTTCGGTTTGGGAGTCCAAACAGACTGACTTCGGTCCAAACTCTGAACATCTGAACCTCATTTGCAGATCCCTAGAAACAGTACCCTGAAATGCAGGTATTACCTGCAGGTACCAAATCAGGTACCTGTTTTCAGCTCTATAATACAATTCCACTATTAGTTTCAGCTCTAGTGGAAGCAAGTAGTACTCTGGTAATGGTAATGTGGCTTTTTGGTAGAAGGAGGCTGAGGCCATGGTCCTGCTTAGATTTCAGCTTGCCGCTCCTTGAAAACATCACACCTGAACTGGGCTGCTTTTCACCAAGGGAAGGTCAAGGTTTTTGCTTCCTCTGGGCCTCCCATGTCTTTTCCAGTTTGTGGAAAAGTCAGCACAACAAAAGCCAAAGGTCATTTATAAGTATTTGTAAAGGTCACTGGAAGCAAGTGGAGAGGCGTCTCAGTGGGGATATTTCCAGGGCGGTGCTGACAGCTTCACGCATGCAGGCCTTGCAATCAAACAAGAGGAAGGGTCCTCAGGGACCGTTGCCCTGGTGTTGCACTTCTCTGCAAGCTAATGTGAGCACAGGGTACAATGACTGTTTTCTTATGCAGGCCACATGTTGGCCTGCATATGAAATGACGGTAAGCTGCCTCATTTCATATACAGTGGCCCCAATCCTAAACACAGTTGCTGATGAGTAAGTCTCATTGTAATCCATGGAACTTATTAGGATTGAGCCCAGTGCCATCGTTTAGGTCAGCCTAGGGCTGAAACGAGAATCGATAACCATCTCGCCCAAATCAAGATTCGGGATTGAGATCTCATTAGACGTCTTGTTCTCCCCAACCTCCTCAGTATGCCCAGACTGGTCTTCCGGCCTGGAGAAATTAAAAGTGGAGAGAGGAAGGAAAGAGGCAGGAAGAGCAGGATGGAGGGAGCAGACTCAACAGACATCCGCATTCTATAGGTCTTTTTCAGGAGTCAGCCCCCAATAGAATAAGGCACTTCTGTACACCATACAGTCTGATGAGAGGAGGGAATGGCAGTATAATTGTACCAGTCCCCCAAATTCAGCCGGGGCCCCAGAACTACAAGACATTTTTCTTAGTATACATTGAAATAGGATGAGTAAAATAATAATTACCAGAAATGTGTGTAACTAAAGTACCAGTATGGTTTCCGAAAATTGATTTAAAAACGTACCTTGTGGGAAGTAGGGTTCCATTCCAGCTCTCTTGATGGACCAGGACCCCAGATTTCTCTCTTGCCCCCTGCTTTCAGGCATTGATGAGCCCTGACAGCAAGCTGATTCTCTATCACCCAAGCGGGCTAGGAGTCATATCAGCAGGCATTTCATTTCTCCAGCAAAGTGGCTTAGACTCACTATTTAAATATTTAAGATAACATTTTTGGCTAAAGAAATGTTCAAGTAAAGCCAAACCCTACATGGATTATGTTTTCAATATCACCTAGTGGGGCCACAGGGCTCTGAGAACACAAACAAAAACTTTCAATTTCAAGTTCAATTCTCTCTGAAGCAATCATGTCTTTCTCTTCCCAACTCACAGCTATACAGTTCTACATCGCCACCTGCTGCCCAAAGCCTGAACTTTGAAAATTAACATTATTTGGTCTTCCTATGTACTATGAATGCAGACATGAAATTAATACTGGGGTTTACTTTTGGGATTTTCTCTCTCTTTGGTTCGAAATTTTAATGGTATCAGCAAAACGCACATGGTGCTGTGCTGCCTGCAAGGCCTTCTTTACACTAGAATGCTGAAAAACATAGCAGGTTTATTATTTTGGGGTCACTCTCTGAGTACCTGAATAATATCAAAGTCCAAAATAGCACTTGTATATCTGCTTTCTCGAGTATTATGTTTCAATTGTTTTAGGGATGGGTGAACAGAATGCAGTTTGGATGTTCGGACATTCGGTTGTTCGGTTCAAAACCCAAGTTCGGGTTCGATGGTTCGGTTCAGCCAAGTTCGGTTTGGCTGAACTTGGCCGAACATTCAAAAATAGCGCTATCGAAACCGAAACGAAACTGAAACCTAATTTTTGGCCCTGAAAAGACGTTTTTCCTGCCCCCAACTCATCCGAACTAATCCGAACACGACCAAACTGTTCGGTCGTTCGAGAGTTCAGTTTGTACGTTCGGTTCAGACGTCCAAACAGACCGAGTTCAGTCCAAACTCTGAACATCTGAACCGCGTTCGCCCATCCCTAAATTGTTTTGTGTTAGAATCAAAGGGGCCGATCCCATGTCCTGCAAACAACATGTGCAGGTGCATATACATCCACATTATCAGGAGATTATGCCACATGGGACATGCATGCACAGTGTGCGGAACGGGGTTTGCGATTGCAGCCAAAGAGTTAGAAGTAGAGCTGAAATGAGTATCCAGAAAATAGGTATTACCTTGTTGAATTTTCAGTATCCAAATCATCTTAAAAATATTGGGTACTAATTGGTACCCAAGTACGACTAGATTTGAGTACCCAATAATCTGGAATGTCCCAGAATGTTGACTCCCAGTCCTGGAAATATTAGACGTTGGGTCCCAATTTTTCATTTTTCTGGCCTGATTTTCAGTAACTGGTAAATCGGTAATGGGAATTACCAATTTTTCAGGTATCTGGGTATCCAATCAATGCCTCAATCGATCAACCTCAATATGTGTGTGATGCCACTGTCACTCTAACCACCACCCTCCTTCTTCATCCGACGCAGCTCCTCCATGTACCATGGGGACCTGCATTGTTGGCAATTCGGGAGTGGACGCCTGGAGGTCACACAGTTGATGGTCTCCACCAAAACGGAATTCCATATGGACATGAGGTCATTGAGTGAGCGACCATCGAGGTCAGAGGAAATCAGCAGGGATGGGTGAACGCGGTTCGGAAGTTTGGAGTTCGGACCAAACTCAACCAATTCAGTTGATCGAACCAAACTTCCGAAACGTACTCGATTTTCGAACCGAACTGAATTTCCGAACTCGGCTCTGTTTGCCTCTCCCTAAAAAATAATATTCCATTTAGTTCAATCGGTTTTGAATTTCCAAACTTTGTTCAGAAGTTCGGAGTTCGGACCTAACTTGAATATTTCGATCAACCGAACTGAACTTACAAACCGAACCGAATTTCTGAACTGAACTGAATTGAACCGAACCGAACCGAATTTCCGAATTTGGTTCTGTTCGCCCATCCCTACCAATCAGCAGAGATCCTAGTTTTCCATGACACAAACCCCCCAACATTAAAACATTAAAATCCGTGTTTTTCCACCATTAAAATGAAATACTGAACTTTAATTTCCCTAGCACCATTTTTCCCCCCATGTGTTTTTAAAGTGTCTTTTTTCAAACACAATCTACAGCCTCGGTGCATACAGAGAATAGCACGTTACCATCAACATGAGATTTGTCCTTGTCAAACTTGATACAGTATTTAGGGGTGATTTGTAACGTTTTGGACATCTTTTCATAACTTTGATTACTCACATCTGGAAGCTGAAGTGAAATTTGAGATGCATTAAAACATGAGCCCCTATATACCATTGACTAACCTCTATATGCCAGAAGTAGTTTATTGGAGTATGGTTAGCTATGTAAATTTAAAGTGCATTCAAGAATCAACCACAAGAGGGGGAGGTTGCTTGCAGTGAATAAGTGACATGGTACTTTCAGTATAGTGTAGTTAATAGTTCATATACATTTTTATTAGGGATGTGCGAACAGAACCGAGTTCGGAAATTCGGTTCGGTTAGGTTCAAAAATTGAGTTCGGTTCAGAAGATCTGTTCGATCGACTGAACTAGTTGAGTTCGGTCAAATTCCGAACTTCCGAATTGAGTTCATACAGTCAAAACTGGTGTTTTAAGCTGTTTTTGGCCTTCTGAACTGGTTTGGATTCGACCGAACAATTTGGTCGAATTCGAGTTTGATTCGGAAGTTCGGTTTGGTTGACTGAACTAGTCGAACTCTGAACTTCAGAACCGCGTTTGCACATCCCTAATTTTTATTTTTTCAATAAAATGTAGAAACTAAGACCATGATTCAGCTATGGTGGAATTTGTACCAGTGTTGTGAACAAGTGTAGACTTGCACAAACTACACCAAATCCAGCTAACAGGCTGCACCGGTTATGGCTGTTACGAGTTGGAGTGCACACCGGGAAGATGGGGCAGGAATCGCCAGGGAAGGTTAGGGAGGAAGGATGGTTGCTATCCTGGAGGTGTGTGGGATACAATAAAGAGGAACAAGAGTGTTGCCAAGTCTTACCAGTGTAGAGGAGAACAACTGGGATGCTTGGGAGAAGACTTGGCTAAAATACAAACTGGCTTTGAAGGTGGGGGCAGCCAGCCTCACACATGCAAAGAACAAGCAGGCGCTCTGGCCAAGCCTGCTCTCCAGTCTCCAGACTGTCGTTTGGCATCCTGGTAAAAGCTTACTCTCTCCCTTGCTCCCTAATGTGCCCTGATACCTGCAGTCTCCAATATTGCAACACACCACAATCACCCTCCTAATGTGCCTTGATTCTTGCACCTGCCCCCCAGTACCTCATGCCCCTTCAGGCTCCCTTCTTCCCACTTCCACCAGTTCATTGATCCCCTGCCCAAGCAGTCAGATGGGCTTGTGCATAGGGATGTGCAAACGCAATTCGGAAGTTCGGACCGACCTCAAATAGTTCAGTCGACCGAACTGAACTTCTGAACTGAACTTGAATTCGACCGAACTGTTCGGTCAAATTCAAACCAGTTCAGAAGGCAAAAAAATCCGGGTTTGAATGTACGAACTCAGTTCGGAAGTTTGGAATTCGACCGAACTTGAATAGTTCGGTCGACCGAACCAAACCTTTGAACTGAACTCAATTTTCGAACCGAACCGAATTTCCGAACTTGGTTCTATTTACACATCCCTAATTGTGCCTTCTCTGGACAGGCAAGGCACACAAGTGCTGCACATCTGACATGGGATGTACCACTGTCATGCAAATGGGATGTTGGGGCTGGGGCATGTGCAAAGGGGTCATATGTGCCATGGCAACCCTGTGAGGTTCTGGGATGGCTGGTGGCACTTGCTCAAAGTTCTATCCCCCTAACATAAAGGCGTGAATATTGTTGCTGGTTGGAAGGTGGGGTTTAACCTACTCCAGGCATCGGTGTTAATGTGGTTATTCTGGTGCATGCGAACCACAGTGCTCGGGATAAGGGGTGTGCTGGCCCAAGGGCACCAGTGCTGCCCATATGCAGGTGCAAGTGGTAAGTTGCATCGCAGTCTAAAGATTCTCTGTAAAAATGTAAATTCTGCGTTTTTCTGCATCAAATGGATTTCTATAATCCCTGCTGATCAGTGATTGGGTAGCCCATCAAATACATGACACAGTACTCAAAATGAGTTACAGGTATTAACCACAGATACAAAACCAGGTACCCATTTCAGCTCTAGTTTGCAGGGACCTCAAGCCCAACACCCTGCTTAGATGCAGGATGACTACAACTAAAACGTCCTTGACGGATAGCTGTCCATTTATAGGGTTTTGGTTATTTTGACTGGTTTTGATCATTTTGGTAATTTGGTCACATCATTTGGGGCAATTGCCCATACAGCCACAACAATGTAACCAAGATAACAAAGTAACCAAATAGCTACAATTACTGTACCGTAAAGAATGAAAAATCAAAATGGTGCTGCAGTACCAAAGTGTGTCAAATACAGAAGTACTGAGCCCAAAAGAATGAATCAGTTAAGATGTTCATTTTACAAAAGTTGTGAAGATGAATTGGGCTATTTGTTCTTGTGAACAAATATGTAAATTATCTTCATAAATATGAAAATATTACAAATATGAAGTCATATTTGTTTCAGCCCTAGATTATATCAGAGGTTCCCATCATCTAGATTGGGAACACCACTGGGGTCACTCCATTTGCATATGTTGTCACAATCCCAACCAATGTGCAATAAACTCTGTCACAGATAACTGCTGTCTTATTTGCGTATTCCTGGAGTAGCCAAAGACTCCACTGAGGCTTGACTTATATTGGATTTTCAAAAGCACTCAGAATTGGTTGGTTGAACGAATGAATGAACCACCAGGAATCTAAAACGTTGTTACCTTTCCATCATTCTTAACCTTACCTTTCCACCTCTTTCCTTATTCTTGAACCTTAAAATTTCAATGGCTTCTAAACAACAGTACAAATCCAACACATCATCTTCCTAACAGTGTTTCCAAGGGGGTATTGTCTTCTCCAAAAAAAGTTGTCAGATGTAATGCCAGATGATGTTCTTATGCCCCGTGAAATGAATACATAAAGGATATGGACATTAAAGCTTGTGAGGTGCCCAGTGAGAGGGGAGGATGATAACCTATGTGGATAAAAGGGAATTTGTCTTTATTTGTCCCTTCCTTTTGTCTCCACAGGTCCCCTTGAGCACATCCACTTGTCTTTGCCATTTGTTACTACAAAGAACAAGGAGGTTAATGCCACGGCAGTGCTATGGCCCAGCCAAGTGGGGACGTTGACGTATGTCTGGTGGTTTGGGAACAACACTGAGGTTTGTATTCCAGCTGTTCTAAAAGTAAATATATAAATCAATTAATCTAGAGCTGGAACAGTTATCCGTAATAATATCGGTATCCATTGGATTCATGATAAATGAACTAATCTGGAAATGAATCCTATCAATCAATCAATATAATTCATTGTTTTAGCCACATGGCCATATATCCAAAAATAAAATATCTACAAGTAAATTGGTATATTGAATCTATGATGGCAATAATTGGGAACTGATTGGAAACCAATGGTTTAACCGATTACCTAGCAACAGCATAGGTATTTTTGCTGCCTAGTCAGTCTGCCCCGGCTCCTCCCGCCTCGCTCCCACCCCAATACGGTCATGCAGCTTACAGGAGGTGGGGGTGGATGCCACATTTATCAACCCCTTCAACTTGCCACACTAGGTGTGTTCACCTGTGGTGCCTCTATGGTAGCTTCTATGGTTTTGACGGCCCTGCAATTACCTTATTCTTTTATCATATTACTAATTTTTACTGTTTATTATGTTGCTGCTTTGTCACTTACCCATTTGTACTGCTGTTACTCCTACCCTCCCTCTCCTCAGTCTCCAACAATACCGAAAGACAAATTGAGGGCAGTACATATATTCATGTACGGAGAGGGAGGAGTGTGCCTGTACAAAGAATGACACAAACCAATAAGTAAAAAGGAAAAGCAGTAGAAAGGTAACTGATACCCTTATTACTGGTGTTGTTTGGTATTTTGAATGTCAGATAACCAATAATGGTATTTGGTTACCAATCATTTAATGATTCAGAATATCCATTATTAAATGTCATTGCTAAATTAGGTATTTGTTTCAGCTCAGAATAAATCCTAGAACTTCATCGCATCCATGGGATTACTCTAAAGTAGCATATAATTCACGGTCACCAGCCAGGGGGAGTATAGCCACATTAACGCAAGTCTTTTCTCTTGCCTTTTATGAGGTTTATTTATTTTCTAATTTATTTATTTATTTTCTAAATTTCTACCCACCTCTCCTGAGAACAGCTCAGGGTGGCTTCTAACAATAAAGCCGTATAAAATACATATAAAAATTTAAAACATCAACATACACTATAAGGTATTAAACAGGGCCAGGGAACATTAAAACAAAAAGTAGGATAGGGGAGAAAACCCATTAACCCACCCTCCTGCCCTCCCCAAAGGTCTGGGTGAACAGCCAGGTTTTGCAACTTCGCCGGAATGTCAACAGGCTGGGGGCCAGGCGAGCTTCCTCCAGAAGGGAGTTCCAAAGGCACGGCATGGCCACCGAGAATGCCCTCTCCATTGTGGACCCCCACTTAATGCGGGGGACCTCCAGGAAGGCACCCCCAGCAGATCAAAGGAGCCGACTGGGGGGCGGAGGGCGAGGCGGTCCCTGAGGTACAAGGGGCCCAGACCGTAAAGGTCCTTATAGATCAGCACCAAAACCTTGAACCTGGCTCGGCACACTATTGGCAACCAGTGCAGAGTCCGGAGCACAGGTGTTATGTGCTCCCAACGACCTGTCCCCGAAAGGAGCCAGGCCGCTGCATTCTGCACTAGCTGCAGCCTCTGAACCAGGAACAAGGGAAGCCCCACGTAGAGCACGTTGCAGTAGTCCAGTCTCAAGGTGACGAAGGCATGAATGAGGGAGGCCAGGTCTGGGCCGGAGACGAATGGATGCAGCCTCTGCATCAGATGCAACTGGCGGAAAGCAGCTTTCGCGACTGTCTCCATCTGCCACTCCAGGTGGAGATCCGCATCCAATATCACCCCCAGACTCCGGACCTGCTGAGCTATAGGAGGGCAAACCCCCTCAATCAGGGAGGCCACTACCTCCCTCACTCTCCCCACCAACATCACCTCCGTCTTATCGGGGTTGAGCTTCAGTCTGCTCTGCCACATCCATTCC
>QEPC01014531.1:3863613-3882698 GCA_003113815.1 Sphenodon punctatus
GCTTCTTCACCAGGGGGCGCACCACAGTCTCCTTGAGGCTGGGCGACAACCTCCCCTGCTGCAAGGATGCATTGACCACCCTCGCCAGCACCGTCCCCAACATCTCCCTGGAGACTTTCACCAGCAAGGACAGACATGGATCAAGTTTGCAATAGGTGGCCCTCACAGACCCCAAGACATCCACCGCATCAACCGGCGTCACTTCCTGAAACTCCCCACACAAAACTGGACCAGATGGGGCCTCCATCCCCTCATGCTCTCCCCCTACTGCCCCTAATCCAGTGTCAAAGTTGCTCTGAATCCGAGCGATCTTGTCTGCGAAGTAGATGACAAACTCCTCACAGCGGGCCTGGGACAAGTCACCGTTCAGGCGGTGGGAGTCCGGACTGACCTGCCCCCGCACCACCCGAAACAGCTCCGCTGGGCATGACTTCACAGATGCTAATAGGACAGCAAGGAACTCATTCCTTGCCATCCTCATAGCCTCAACATAGGATCGCAAATGGAGAAGTCGGTCGGAGTCAGATCGAGTCCGACGCCAGAGTCGCTCCAGCCTCCTGCCTACTTGTTTCATACACCACAGCCCCTCAGTAAACCAAGGGGCCCTGCGGTGAAGAGACTGAGGCAAAGGGTGTCTCGGAGTCACCCTGTCAATGGCCTCCTCCAGCAAGCTGTTCCAGAGCTGGACCAGCTCATCGACAGAGTGACCGTCCATGTCCAAGGTTAACTCCCTCAGAACCTCTTGGAACCGCTGGGGTTCCATCAAACTCCGAGGGCAGACCATCCTAACTGGTCCCTTCCCCTTCTGGAGGGGGTGTGCTGAGAGACTGGCCTGAAGGAGATAATGGTCCATCCATGACAAGGGCACCACCCTAACCTCCCCCACAACCGAACCCCCCACCTCTAAGCCAGAACTGAAGATCAGGTCGAGGGTGTGTCCCCCCACGTGGGTCGGGCAGATAACCTCCTGGGACAGATCCATGGTTGCCATGGCGGCCATGAATTCTCGCTCCGCCCTGACAAGGCCGGCATCGGCGTGAATGTTGAAGTCCTCCAGGACCAAACTCCTAGAGGAGCCCAGCACCACCTCCGAGGCCAGCTCTGCTAGAGTGGTAAGGGATGCTGCCAGACAGCAAGGGGCCCGGTATATCAGCAGCACCCCTAGCTTGCCCCCAACCAAATAGACCACCACGTGAAGGGCCTCAATACCCACAATCTCCTGGACTGAATACCTCCTAATAGGCCAGTCTTCTCTAAAAAATAATCACTACACCACCTCCCCGGCCATCTGTGTGGGGCTGATGCTGCACGGCATATCCGGCCGGAACGAGATCGGCCAAAGTTGGACCATCCAGCTCGTACAGCCCGGTCTCCATAATACATGCGAGGTTAGCGGGATGGGTGAGAGCAGGCATAGATGAGGATCTTAAGGCTTCTACTAGAAAGACCCAGTGGAGTAATATTGCCCTCAGGATCTAAGTTGACCGGGACCCTGTACAGGATCAAGCCTAGATCATCACCAGGCCCGGGAATCAGGAGAGCACCAAATCCACATACCCACACACCAGGCACCCAAGGGCTGAGGGAAGGGGGGTGGGCCAAGGGACCTTGGTTCCTCCTAAGGGACCTAGGGGAAGCACCCAGGAAAGGGGAAGGGAATATAGGGGACAAGTCAACCCTACGCACACGCACCACATGGGGTGCGCACACACCACCATAGGGAAACCTCTGACCCCTCCCCCTCACCTCCTGCAAGGGAGGGGGGGGCAGATGTTAAGATGCTAAAAGCTTCCCTCAACCAGGGCTGAGTCCAGTCATGTAGGCCTCTCTGAGTTCAGCTGTGCAGACCTCCTGTGCCTCTGTGTAAATCACTATAACTCCAGTAACTGTGGGAGCAGCGGGTGGGTTTAATCTGGATTTGACAGCAGAATTGAGTCAAAACTGGATATGTGAAACCTTGATATTGATAATTATTTTTAAATAATGCGCAAGTCACTGGGCACCGCTGTTTTCAATGGCAGCTGGTGTCTTCTGGTGTGTATAAACACTCCCTGAGCTACTTTTTGAAGAGTGGATTTGTCAATCTGCTAAATTCCCCTACTCATCTAAAAACGCCTTCAGTATTATCTCGAGCACTTATAAGAACCCATTTTTGTCATGTGTAAAAGCAACCTAAGTGTGTTGCACTGGGCATGCTCAGGCCAATAAGAAGAAAGAGAGGGAAGTGAGAGGGAAGTGAGGTGTTTATATCGCCCTCTACTGGCGAACATAGAAATGCTTATATGCACATTCCTTTAACACTGCTGCCCAACAAAGCATTAATAACAGCATAGGGTACATTCATAGCACACTACTTCTCTAAGTCCTTCACACTGCAGTTGTTCTGTGACATCTACCCTAGCCAATCACACTCCCTCTTTCTACCGCTCACACATAAGTTAAAGGGGAAGAGTGCAAAAGTGTGTGGAGGGGGGCTTAGTCATCACAATGGGGGTGTTCCTGACCTAATCTGCACTACAGCAGGTACTGACAGTTGTTTTTAAAAACAAACAAACCAACAAAAAACTCTCTTCATATTCCCTCTCCTACATTAAAAAGTACCACTGTATTGCTGTGGTTGCTGTTACATATTCTATGTTGCTGCATGCCTGTTCCCAAAATATATGACTTGCTATGACTGGCAGCAGGATTAATCCCTTCCAAAGTTACAAGAAATGCATGAAATGCATGCAAGGCAATAAGCACGATTGTTAAATCTTGGTTAAGCTGATTCAGTTAGGATTACATTCGTGTCATCTCACGATATAACTAGAGTTGAAATAGATACCTGATTGGCTACTCACGGGTAGGAACCTAGGAAATTTAATTACCTGAAATTGCAAGTACTGATTCAGGGATCCAGATTAGCATCTAAAAATGTAAAACTACCTGAACATGGACATTTCCGTTTCTGGGTTTTAGAGTACCGAAACTGACCCCCAAAATAAAAACAATTGCCTCCCCCAGCCCCCGCTAGCAGGGGAGGGCAGCAGCAGGTCCTTTGCCACACCTGCCTAGGAGGGAGGCAGGACGGTTGGGCTGTTTCCCCCCTCGGGGTTTGCATGGCCCCGAGGCGGGAAAGGGACAGGCTGCACAGCTTGGTGGCGGAGACCTGGAACCCTACTGGGGTTGCTAGGAAGCCCCAATGGGAATTGATAGGGCCAAGCTAGCCACATGGGTTCCGTCTGACTGTGCGGGGCCATATTTCAGCATCCACAGCAGCTTCAGCCCCAGTTGCGGGCTGGAGCGAACAGAAACGGCACCCATCTCCCCCCTCCTCCCCCATGCACTGTGGGTCCATACTGGTTTCCATTGGGACTAGGAAGGAATTTTTAAGGGAACCCTAATCTGGCCATACTGATGGGGTTCTTGTTTTTTGCCTTCCTTGCAGTGCTGGGCATTTGGCTAATTGGTCCGCCCTAGAACTAGGGTGTTGTGTCTGTTTCAAATATTGTTGCACTCTGGCAGGGGTCCAGTACTGCAGGTTAGAGTATATTAGAATGACCATAAGTACGAGTCATCTCCTTAAGACATGGGGATGCACACCTGCCCAAAAAGCAGGGTACGGCAAGCAACAGGGTAGCCTCCCTGGAAGGGGTTGTCCAGCGAGGGCAGCAGGGACAGGTATGGTCCCCCATCGGCAGGTGTCCTCATCCTTACTCAAGCCCAGAAGACTTTGGTCCCCCTCACCCGTGGCAGGGGCCACAGAGGGGGTGATGTTGTGTTCATGATTGGGGTGGTAATCGAAGGTACATCAAAACCATGCCTGAGTTGCTGTCTGGTTGACAAAGTTAGTGGAGTTGTTCCGGGTTGTGCGGGGGCTGGTCAGTCCAGCCTCCCTCAACCCTGGGGTTGAGTCATCATCTGACCCCTGTGACCTTTTTTCAGATTACTTTGCGGAGAAGATCGCTCGTATTCACCAAGACCTCAATGCCGCATGTAATACAGTGGAAGATGTAGAGGGTGTAGAAGCCCCAGCTTGTCCGATTTTATGGGATCACTTTCAATCGGTGACACACGCTGACATAGTAGAGGTGCTTGGGGCAGTTCAAGCCGCCACTTGAGAATTAGATCCGTGCCCGTCCTGGCTGGTTAAGAGCTCCCGGGAGACAATGGGGCTGTTGCTGGCTGGGGTGGTCAACGCCTCCCTGCGGGAGGGCAGAGTGCCGGGCTGCCTCAAGGAGGTGGTGGTGTGGCCTCTGCTCAAGAAACCATCGCTTGACGCTGACTCCCCTGCAAGCTATCAGCCTGTCTCTAACCTTCCCTTTTTAGGGAAGGCTATTGAATGGGTAGTGGCTCAGCAGCTCCAGGGGCACCTTGACTGCGTCGGTTATCTTGATCCTTCTCAGTCTGGCTTTCGTCTGGGTCATGGCACTGAGACAGCACTTGTGGCCTTGGTAGATGATTGCCACCGTGAAAAGGACCAGGGTCATTTGACCCTATTGGTCCTGTTAGATCTGTCAGCTGCATTTGATACTATTGACCATGAGATGTTGGTGACACGCCTGCGGGACAGTGCAAGAGTGGGTGAGTTGTTCTTGAATGGTTCCGCTCATTCTTGACCGGGAGAACTAAGCGGGTAGTACTGAGTGACTGTTTTTCATCATATCGAGACCTCCCGTGTGGGGTCCCACAGGGTTCTGTCCTGTCCCCTCTCCTGTTCAACATGTATATGCAGCCGCTCAGTGAGGTGATCAGGAGGTATGGGGTGAGGTGTCATCAGTATGCGGATGACACCCAACTGTACCTCTCATTTTCAACTGACCCAGGCCTGGCTGTCTCAGTGCTTACCGGTGTCTGGCAGCTGTGGGGGACTGGATTTATTTATTTATTTATTTATTTATTTTTGTAATTTGTACCCCGTGCCCTCCTGTAACCAGTTCGGGGTGGCTTCCAACAATTGTAAATACATAAAATACTATAAAAACAGTTTAAAAGAATCAACAATATTTAAAACAAGGCACGGAAGTTAAGACAATAAAACAGGATGGAGCGGAAAACCATAACCCTAACCCACCCCCCACCCCCAAAGGCCTGGGTGAACAGGCAGGTTTTACAACACCGCCGGAATGACAATAGGCTTGGGGCCAGGCAGGCTTCCTTTGGAAGCCCTCCACCTCGATAAGGGCTAATCAATTGTGATTGAATCCTGACAAGATGGAGGTGATGTTAGTGGGTAAGTTGGTGGATGTGGTAGCTCCCTCGATTGATGGGATATGTCCTCCACTGACTTTCCAGGTGCAGAAACCGGGGGTGCTCCTCGATGTGCAGCTCTGCCTGGATCTCCAAGTGGAGGCTGTGGTGAGGAGTCCCTTCCATCAGTTACATCTGGTGCGGCGGCTTTGGCTGCTGGTTTCGGTTCCGGATCTGGCCACGATCATCCATGCCTTTATTACCTCTCGGCTAGACTACTGTAACGCGCTCTATGTGGGACTACCTATGGTGACGACTCAGAGACTGCAGCTGGTGCAGAATGTGGCGGCCAGCTCCTGGTAGGGCTGGGTTGTCGGGAGCACGTTACACCGGTGCTCCAATCTCTGCACTGGCTGACAATAGTCTTCCAGGCCCAATTAAAAGTGTTGGTTTTGACCTATAAAGCCTTACATGGCCTGAACCCTGCCTACTTGTGAGACCGCCTCACTCCCCGGGTTCTGGACTGGCCCCTGTGGTCATCCGAGGGTGCCTTGTTGGAGGTCCCCTGGTTTTTTTAGGGGGGGGCATGCAGGACAAGGCATTCTCGGTGGCTGTGCCGTGCTTCTGGAATTCTCTCCCGGTAGGGGTCCGTCTGGCCCCGAACCTACCAACTTTTTGTAAGAATGGTAAGACCTGGCTATTCCATCAGGCATTTGGCAAGGGAGAGGGGTGATGGGTGGCTGTGGGGAGTGGAGGAAGATGATGTAGGAGGGGTTTATGTATTTTGGTTATTACTGTTGTTTATTGGGGGGGGATATATTTTAATTGTTTTATTGCGGTTTTATTGTATTTTATATTTATTGTTGTTGGCTACCCCGGGCTGCCTATGTGCAGGAGGGATGGGATATACATTTTAAAATAAATAAATATAAAATAAATAAAAAATTATTGGACCTGTTTCACAGTAGGCGATTTCTCCCACCTAATTTAATTATGATTCGACCTAATAAAGAGTGCAGCCGTTAAAACCCAAGCCTTGTGTCCTGTCTCCTTTGGTATATCAGCAAAACAAACTAAAGAAATTGGAAGTATGGGACCACAGATAAAAAAAACAATTGTGATGAAAACAATATTTTGATTGTTTGTATCTGATTGAATACTGTTTCTGGTACAGAAAGTATCCAAAAAAATTTGAGCTGAAACAAGTACTGCAAATTTGATGCAATACCTGTTTTGGGGGGTAATCATTTAATCTCTAGACCTAACCTTTCCATATATTTAAAAAAAAAAAAAAAAAAGCAGCTGAAAGAGATTTTCATGGATTTCAGCATCTCAAGTGAATGCAGCCTAAGGCTCATTGCTCTTAGGCTGAGAATCAGCTTTTTCAAAACTCCTTGAACATCTTTGTTTGGCCTTAATTTGCATCTTATGCAAATTCTCAAACCCCATTGGACATGACTGAGGAAGTCTTACCAGCAAATACATAGTATGAGATTAGGGGAGTTTCTTGGTTTTTTTGTTCTTCTGTAACCAAGATACGAATTTGACAATTTTTACAAAGCCATCCTTCAGAGATAACGCTTTTTGCTGTGTCTGATGCCATCTCTGCATAGCCCTTGGGTTTAAAACTCTATTTTCTAGTCTATGAGTACTGTGTGATTAACTGTAAGGGAAAGTTTGCCAAAAAAAGTTCTACACCTACCCTTTCATATGCCTAAACCTCTATGAGTTTCTCATTCTCATTTTCTCTATTATGTATGCGAGAATGGCTCATTACCACACACTAGGGAATGAGAAATTATACATCTGCCTGCCTACAGCCCACGTTTTGCATTAAAAATGTGCACAGAGCTTTCCATTGCCTCCTTATTTTGTTGGAAATTGTGGAAGTCTTAAGAGGTGTTTGGTAATTGCTGTCTTATTTATGTATTCCTGGAGTACCCAAAGGCTCCAGTTAGACTCAACATTTTGGATTTTCAAAAGCTCTCGGAACTGGCCTAATGCTGCTCTAATTGAACTCAGTAGAAGTTTGACCTTTGATTTTCCAGACAGAAGTCATTATCAAAATAAAAATGGAAGACCGTGGGGAATGCTCTTCTAGTGTAGGGATATGGATTATTTATATTTATTTATATACTCTTCAACCCCATCCATTCCCACAAGTCTCCGAGCAGGTTTCAACACACAAAAGTGTATATAGCCACACATAAAATAAACCCAAATATGAATATACGCAAATAAAACAATTAAGTAGAAGATAATAACCTCAACCCAAAACTGCTCAATCCTACCCCTGTCTGCCAAATGTGTGGCCAAGCACAAAAGTCTTACAATGCCTTTGAAAGGTGAGCAGGCTCAGGCTTAGATGAACTTTCAAAGGAAGGAAGTTTCATAATTGTGGGCGGCAACTAAGATTGCCTCTCTGTGTGTCCTTGCTGTATACATGGATGGACAGATGGTGCCTACAAAAGGGGGCTCCTGGCCAACCTCAGAGGACATGATGGGAGAGGCAATCTTTCAGATACTTTGGTCTTTTGGAGATCAGTCAAGTTGAAGTAGGAAAACCACAATGTACCAGCAGAGGAAGAAAAGGATAGGGATGAGACCTTCATACTCTAGGATGATTGTGTCAGTTTAGAAGCAAGTGGAGTTCTGATCCATGTGTAGACGATGACCACATGGGTGAATGCATGATAGATGTGGACTGAGGACTATTCATAGCCCCACCACTTTTCAGACATGGTCACCCCCTGCTGCTTCTAGAAGTCTCAGTTTCTCAAGGCTACTGGGGATGCATGCCCCAGACTGATTTAGAGAAAGTGGAGCTTCCTTTAGAGCCTGGATGTTATAGGTTCGCTTCTCTGACCACACTAACAGGCCCACAAGCCCTTAGTTAAACCCTTCCCAAGGACCCACAGTACCTGTTCAGGTGTTCGTCACTTCTAGATGGACAGTGTTGCTTTTCTTCTCTCAGCCTCCGGTCTATGGCTCTGTGCCATTTTCCTCTCGGACCTGACCTTGCTCCCTCGCCACTGGGGTCCACCCTGGGCTCCTGCCCCCAAGGCTATACTCCAGCCCTCATCTGGGAGAAAATCTCCCTGTTTATGGGCAGCGAGTGCTCCTCCTTGGGGCTGTCTCAGTCCAGCGCAGCTCCTCCACTCTTGTCCCGGCTCCACTTTTGCTCCAACGGGGGTTAGGTTGTCTTTTTCCCAGCGACCCTTCCAGTACAGACGCTGCTCGTCAATGTCAGTCTGAGCTTTCTCTCTCTTCTCCTGGAAAGCCCTGCTATCATTTCAGGGACCTCCTCTGGGAGGAGGGCCCACCTGCCACCGCACAGGTGAGCCCTCTGTTCCACCTGCACCCTCAGGACTGGACTTAGCCACCTTATACTCGCACTCTCTCATGGCCTCCCTGCTGTACAGGTGCTTCCCACCACCTAGCACCTAGCTGGGCTGCTTTCCACCCAACTCTCTCCTGGTGCTCTCTGCCACCCAGCACCTGACCTCACGGATGTAACCCAGCTGCCTTCATCTCCCGCAGCTTAAACCTGACCCGAGGTTCACTTCCCGCTCCACCTGCAGGTCTGCTCTTTATGCATAGCTGTTTTGCTCACCTCTGGCTACTCAGGGCAAGTTCTTAAAGGGGCCAAACGCCTTAAGCCCCTGGTGCAAGACTGGTCTCAGTCATCCTGCTATGCTGGACTTTGGATCAAAAGCTGGAGACTGTGAGCAAGATCCAGTGTGGTGGAGTGGATAAGGTGTTGGCCTTGAACCTGAGAGGCCAGGGTTTGAATCTCATTGGATCGCCCTAGGCAATGAATTCACTGGGTGGCCTTGGGCAGCTCACAACCTCTTAGACTCAGTTCCCCATCTGTAAAATGTGTGTGTGTGTGTGTTTCCCTGTGTTCCTCATATCCTTGTCCATCTTAGATTGTAAGCTCATTGGCCAGGGACCTGTCTCTGAAAAACTGACTGCAAAGCATGGTGTATGCCTAGTACTGTGCTACAGAAATGATTAGCAATACTCCTTTGCCATAGAACTGAAACAGATACCTAATTTGATATCCGTGGATAATAAATATCCACATTTTCAAGTACCATCTTGGGTATTTGATGGTCTACCTGATCACTGCTTGGGTACCCTGATACTTGCCTACTGATTTTCCAGTTACTGATTGGTAAATTGGGACTGAAAAATTGGGAGCAGAAGTCGATATTCCAGGGCCAGAAGTCAATATTCCAGGGTACCGCGTACTCAGATCAGGAACGAATTTGGTACCGATTAATGCCCAAACATTGCAGCTTGAGTTGAGTACGAGAAATTCAGCAGGTATACTCATTTTTATGGTTACTCAGAGTAATTTCAGCCCTACTCTGCAGCCCTCTATCTCACCCGACTGCTGTGTGAAATAACACAGGGAGGACTTCAAGTTTACTCAGTAGGGGAAAGTGGACGGCACCTTTATTCCTTCTCTTCTTGTACCTCCGCAGCCTCTGATCACCCTGGAAGGCAGCATCACATTCACATTCTCAGCAGAAGGGATGAACACCATCACGGTGCAGGTGTCAGCGGGAAGCACCATCCTCCAGGACACAAAGACCATTGCTGTATATGGTGAGCCTCTACGCCTCTCATTCCTATTGATCCACCCCCAAAAAGCTGTGCTGGGACAGTTCCACACAGAACAAGGCATTAATTGACTGGAAAACAAACTGTGGACAAGGCTTGGGTGGGAAGAGTGGGAGTTATGCATACGAGGTGGAGTGGGTGGGCTTAGAAAGTGAGGGGATGGAGCTTTGACCATGAGCGGCATTGCAGAAGTGGGGCTATGGGTATGCAGATCAGAACCTAGCTATGGACCACTGTTCCATTTCTTAGGGCTGAAACTGAAATTCCTCTACAACTCCAATTGTGACAGGACTGGGAGGTTCATTCATTTTCATTGGAATTCAGATCGGATGATGAAAAAGTATTTCCGCAGACTGCGCGTC
Organism: Sphenodon punctatus; assembly: GCA_003113815.1. Classification (NCBI taxonomy): domain Eukaryota; kingdom Metazoa; phylum Chordata; class Lepidosauria; order Sphenodontia; family Sphenodontidae; genus Sphenodon; species Sphenodon punctatus. The sequence goes on from QEPC01014531.1 coordinate 3,873,777, forward strand.
CACTAAACGGCTACTGGGCTACACCAAATGGCTACACCAAAATGGCGGTGGCCGCTGCAGTGTAGGGCAGCAGTCATTTTGCACGCATAGAACAGCTGCGGCCCTTTTGCGCCTGCGCAAATAGTTTGGTTGGAATTCTGATCAAAAAAATATTTCGGTTGGCATTCCACCCAAAATTCCAACAGCCATTCTGATTTTGCAGTATTTTTTCCCACAAAATCAGAATGGCTGTAGTGTTTAGGAAAAGCCTTACCCCAAGGATGTGGTTCTCGTGATGGGTTACAAGCCTGCATTTTGGAATCAGAAGATTTATAGTTGGGGAGAGGGGGAGGTTTAGCCTTAGCGGCAGTCTCCTCCTGTAGCTCATTCCTTTCAAAAGGAATCATGGAGGAAGGAAACTGAGTGGGGCGAGTGGTGGAGACCACCAACTCCACCACTGTTCCTCTAGACCAGCTCTGTGCAAAGTGCAATCTCCTCAGTGGTGCTCTACTAATTCAATTGGGAAACGTAGCCTCTCTAAACCTCAAACAAGCACCACATATGTTCCAGTATCTTCTAAATATCTACTGGCAATGAGTTCCAAAGCCTTATGCTAGGACTGGATTGGATAGTGGATTTACTCTCCGTGAATATTATTTGCATGATTTCATAGGCCTTTGAACATCCAACAATATCTGCAACCGAGATGATTTTTTGCATATTAGTTTATTATAATTGTTATAATTGTTCATTCATTATCATTCACATTAGGAATTTTGTTTATTTTTTTTTCAGTTATTTAGGTTGTTTTGATACATTGGCCACAATCCCAAATGCGTGGGATCCGCACAGGATCCGCGTGGATTCCACAGGATGCAATTTCTCTGCTATGGACTTGGACATGGGTTTTGTGCATGTGTGAACACACACAGGTTGCGTGTGGTTTCTGCGAGCCTTCAGATCAGCCCCTTTATTTCAACAGTATTAGCGCTATCACACAATAGCCAAAATAAAGTTAATGAAATGTCCAAAAAGACTAAACAATATAGTGAAATAAATGAAATCACCAAAATGAAACACTCTAAATGAATCACCAAAATGAAATGCTCTAAATGAACATCCTACAAAAGAGAAATGAATAGTGTTAATTTATCCATTCTATCAGAACAGAAAGAAATAAGGCAAATTCAATGAAAATATTCATTTTTGACGTATATTTTTAAAGCTATGCTAATTATGTTGTGTGTGTGTGTCGGGGGGGGGGGGGAAATAACCTTGTATGCATTTTTGAGTGAAATGTGCTTTCCGAATGCATTTAGGCTTCGTGATTTTCTTTTCCCAAGGTTGCTTCAGTGTGAAAGCTCCTCTCAGCATTGAAAAATGTAAATGTGACTCCGGGTGTCTGTCAGAGCTTCTGTAAATTCCCCATCCGGCTGGTGTGCAGCCCCCGCCCCCCATCTTTCAAAAGCTTCATTTTAGTGGAACATTTCTGTTCAGTTCTCAGTTCCAGCTCCCCCGCTGCTCCAAGAGCTGAAGTAATTACCACACTGCCTCCCTTCTTCTGAGTGATGCTTTGGAGTGGTTCATTTGCATCCTTTCATAAGACAAACATCCTAATTGCTAAATAAGTTGCCGGCATTTTGGGTAAAGAAAAGGGAGACACAATCACAACTGCCAAAACAAGGGCATTGTAGGATGAAAAGCAGGCTTGATTCACCTAATGAGCAACTCTATCATTCGCCATTGTCAAGCATGACATTTAGCCGTGACCAGTAGCATGTGAGTCAGTCTGTGGGAAATATCTCTTTTTAAATTGCTCCGTACATCTTATTCTGATTATGAATGGTCAAGTGGTTTGGGTCATCTCATCTACTTAGAGCTGAAAAGAATACCCACAAAAACTTACCCATCAAAACTGCAGTACCCAAAGCCTTTGAGACAGAGCCAGTAAGCATTTAGTACTGAAAAAGCTACCTATTTAGTGCCCCAACCATTTCAGGCCCTAAAGGGATAGTGTGCCCTTTTACCATTCAGTGAATTCTTTTAGTACCAGAACTTTTGGAGTACATGTTTAGTGCTTGAAAAGTTACCCATTTAGGTGCCTGAAAATGTATCTGAATCACTGTTACTGAATTACTAGTTGTTATTCCATTTTGCACTATTTTGCCAATTTAACATTTTTCCCCGTGTCCATCTCTATTGGAATGGGTGGTAAAAGGATAAAATGGAAAGTTGCCAAAACAATAACAATGCTATCTGGTATTTCAAGTAATTGGATACCTATTTTGGTGTTTGAGTGCTAACTAGGTATCCTTTAGGCCACCCAAAATTTTGGATATTACCCACAGTTACAGAATTTGCTGCTTGTTTCAGTTCTACGTCTAATTATGTTGACTAATATCAAACTCCCTGAATTCTGCACTGCTGCAATAGCAGTAATTATTGCAAAATTGTGTGCTTGGTCAGATTATCACAGATATTTACCCAGGCATCACACAATTACATCCCGAGTGGAGAGCACTGAGAGTTATCCAATGAGATGCCAATAATACAGTGAACAAGACAATAGGATGAAGTGGCACCGCGAATTAGCCAATGATTTGCTGGCAAGAAGATACCTAAAATTGACACAAAGGCATGCTGGGAATCGTGTTTGCATTCAAATATTTGTCTATTTTACAGAGTTAATTTGCCTAATTGATTCTGCTCACAGAATTTGAGTTTACTGGCCGCAACATTTGCGAAAAAATTGCAGAATATATGACGCTCCGCCTAATGCCTATTTCAGTATTTTTTTAAAAATAGACAGACAGTGCAACTCTGTTGTCCATCGATGAGTTTTCTCACAAGAAGTCTGTCCTTATATTCCATAGAACAATTTCAATCTCTACGTTTATCCTTCTCTCCAAATCTGGATGACTACAATCCTGATATCCCTGAATGGAGACGGGACATCAGTCGAGTCATCAAGAGAGCTTTGGTTGAGGTAAGCAGCAAAATCCATATCTATTACTTACTGCGGAATTTCTTTCTTCTACTATCCCATTTTGAATCTATTCTGGGGTTTGGTTTGTAGAATGGAATGATCTGCACAATTTAATCAAAGAGCTGATTTGACAGCACCTTAAAAAAATTAATACCAGGGCTGAACGAGTACCATTTTTTTTTACTCGTGAGCAAAAAACCAGGATCAATTTGATTTCCTGTTCCTCTTTTAATGTTTTCATTTTATTTTATTAAAAATAAGTTTTTTTAAAATTACTGTGCATGGGCAAAATGACCACCGGAGCTGTGCTGCACATGTGCGACCTTTTTCCAAAATGGTGCTGACAGCATCAGCAGCATTTTGGAAAAGGACATACATGTGTTGAAAAGCCCTGGCAGCCATTTTACGCATGAAGAGTGAGTTATTTTTTAAAAATGTTTCTTTTTTTTTTGTCTTTCAAAAGTTTATTTGTATTTTCAGTGACCTTGTACATTCATTTACAGAACAGGTACAATATCCAAAAAACCATGACATTTACTTAGGTACAAATGTTATCAATGTCCCTGCTGGCTATCTTTTCTATGAAGACTTCGCTTTTTGCTACGGCTCTTCTTCTTCTTCTTTTCATGTCAACAGTCCATCTTTCCCTTGAGTCCGTTTGGGTGAAAAACAGCAACCTGGAAATACGGTATCACCTATGTATCCTTAAGACTCGAAGAGTGTCCTGTATTCCTCTTTTTCCAGCTTCTTCCCTTCTAACACCTTTATAATTGGGGCCCAGACTTTCTCAAAGTCTTGGGCTTTGCCCCGCAGGTTCTGATGTAACTTCTCCAATGTGAACATGTGCCACAACCTGTTGACCCATTCTGCCATTGTGATCTCCTCCACACCTTTCCAATGTCTAGCAATTATATTTAGTGCAGCTAAGAACATTACCTTACAAGACCCTTGATAGGACTGTTTATTACTCTTTTCCGGGTAGAGGCCCAACGGTGCCGTCTCTGGTTTAAAAGGGATTATCTCCCCAGCTACCATATTCACCATTTTCCAGACCCTTCCCCAGAAGATCTGCACCCTGCTGCAGCTCCACCAGCAGTGCCTATAGTCCGCTCTTTCCCCACATCCCCTCAAACAGAGGCCTTTCCCATTAGGCATGCTATAACTGAGTCTTGTTGGGGTCAGATAGAATCTCAGCACCAGCTTGATCTGGGTTTCCTTCACCTCTAATGAGTTCGCACATGTATTCATGTGCTGCCAGATCTTTTTCTTTTCTTGTTCTCCTATGTCAATGTTTAGGTCTCTACTCCATCTCCCTAAATATGCTATTGAGTTGTCATATAGCAGGTTCTTCAGTTCCTTATATATCTTCCCTACTCTCCCTGTGACTTTTGTCTGTTTGAAAAGTATTTCTTCAAGTTTAGAAGGTTCCCTACCGAAGCTTCCTTTGTTTTGTTGACATGTCGCAAAGTGTTGTAGTTGTAAATATTGAAAAGGGTCTATATTAATTTGAAGTGATTCCTCCAAATTTTTGTGTGTTACAAGCTTCCCCTCCTTAAACAGTTGCTGCATTCTACTCATACCCTTTAATTTTAATATATTCCTCAGAGTGGGGGCCAGGTGCTGCTCTCTCACTTGCATAGATTCTAATACTATATATGGTGAAAAGCCACCTGTCATTTTTAATTTGTTTTGCATTGTATGCCAGTATTTCATAAGAAAGACAGCATCGGCAGCATTTTGGAAAAGGGTATACATGTGCTGAAAAGTCCTGGCAGCCATTTTACGCATGCAGAGTGAGGTATTTTAAAAAAATGTTTCTAATAAAATAAAATGAAAAAAATAAAAACAAAAAAATAATGAAATCAAGTGAATATCATTTGCTTATTCATTTGTTTTTGTTACCTTAGTTACTCTATTCATTTTCCTAATTAATTAAATTATACCAGCTTGCATACCCCTACAGAATAATGGAAACACATGCAACGGGGAATAAATGGATATCAGTTATCTAAACTGCCATTTTTGGTTCAGGTAGGGTACATTTTATAGGTTTATTCATTGGGTGATTTCAGACATGACGGGGGCCCTATTGGCCCCATCACAGAATCACCCAAAGGATTCCCCTGGCAGAATCAGACCGGCCTGTCAACAGACGAGCCGGCAGATTCCGCCGGGGAATCGAGGAGGGGGCAGGGCTGCATGGCGCAACATGCACCCACACAGTCCTGCCCCCCCATGTTTCTGAGGCCGCCTGCCCTCTGGGAGACGGACGGGTGCAGCGGCCAATGCGGCTGTGGCACCCGCCCGCCCCCTGGGGTATTGACCACGGCCCAGAATCGGCAGCGAGCATGACTTCTGATTCCGGGCCATAGTCAGGGGCCAGACTAGATGTTACCACGCACAACCACGGTGAATTCCACCGTGGTTGAGCATGGTAACGTCACGTCTGTTGGGGTCACAAAGTGATTCCCGCCGGGAGTTCACCCTTGGCGGGAATCACTTTGACCATGCTTTTGGAGATGGTCCCTGGACCATCCTCGAAAGCATGGTTATTTTGATCCCCGCCGGTGGTTCACTGTGGTGAACATCTGGCGTGGATCAAACAGACGTTACGGGACCATTCCCCACCACAGGGGATTGTCTGTGGTTGAGCATGATCTCGTAATGTCTGAAAATACCCATTGTTTCAGCTACTTGTTTCAGCTCTAATAAAGTAAACATAATCAATGATATACCAAATTCCAAACTACTGGTGTACTGATGTGAAGTGAACAAAGTGCTGAATTCCATAATCGAAAAACCTCCGGTTTACAAGAAGAGTTAAGGCTCTTGGAAATTCAATCAAAATGACGACAGCTATACAGCACATGCACAACATGGCAGTGTTGTGTTGGGCACCATCATTTTGTGAGTGCATCCTAAGTGGTGAACACTTCTGATCCAAATTTTGATTGAAATTTTGGCACAGATTTAATACACAGTGAAATTTCTATCACCAGTCCGAAAATACAGACAAGTTTTGCAAAAACAGGACTGTTTCAGTTAGGGGTGAAACAAGCAGCTAAATTGCTGCTTGCAAGCATTTCTTTCTAAGCTGAGTACCAGGACGGTACGAGTTCTCAGCAAGAAATTGCAGGTTAAGGTTCCCGCCTTAACGTCCGTGTGGTGTTAGCAGTAAAGACACTACAGTCTCACATATTGTGCTCACTTACAACATAGGCTCCATGCACCCACACTTTGCCTTCACCTTTCAGCCCCAATCTTCTTCCTCTTTGCTGGTTGGGGGCAACACTGAAGCTGGGGACAGGAGGACGTGAGCTGGCTCCTCACCCTCTCCATTTACTCTTCAAGAAAGAGAGAATTTGGGAGTTCTGGTTCTCACCCCTTCTCTCCGCCTAATCTACTTGGTCCCAGCCCTGTAACAGAGAACTCTGGACTCCTGGCTTCCAGTCTCTGCACCCCACTGTAATCCAGTAGGCTGCACTCCCTTCACAAACAACTCAATAGTCCTGGTTCTTAGCCTGTTCTCCTCTCCCCTGCTCTCAACCTTGCAACAGACAACCCAGGAGTCCTAGGTCCAAGTCACCTCTCTAACCCTGAGCCCCCACTCCCCTCACAGAGAACTCCAAAGTCCTGGGAAATCAAATGATTGTCTTTATGTGTCATATGGAACAGAAGTGTGTGTCTGGAATGAAAAAAAAACAAAAAAAACGGGAGGAAATGGAATAACAGGGAGACAGTCTATTGAGAGTCAAAGGATAGGGAGTCAGCTTTGGTAAGTGGGTAAAACAATAGAACTGCTCCCCCTGGTATCCCATCAGTCTTCTGAATCAGTTCTTTCACTCATAACCCTATTATTGTATCTATTTCTAATTCCTCCTGTCATTCCACCCACTTACTTGATCCTGCACACTCTTTGTATTTTTCCCTGTCATTCCAACCTTCTACTAACTGCATCTGTTGCCTGCATCATTTCACACCCTCTTACCTTCCCTGTGTACTCCCAAAGATGAAACTGTGTTGTACAATTTCAGTCACTTAATTGGATGTTGGAATGACAATAGTATTTATTTAGAAATTGGCACTGCTGTTGCCACCATTCCTTCCAATGGCCATTCCATTTTATTTTATTTTTTAAAATTTAATTTTATTGCTATATATTTGTCAGTACAATAATTGGCCATTCCATTTTATTAATTTCAATGCACACCCAACTTAGTTTTAATTAAACATTTTTATAAGACTCTATCCAGGTTCACTGTGCTATGACAGGGAAGTGGAAACTAGTGGGTAAGAGGGATGGTTGTGAGTGGTTGGGGAGAATGGGACGCTAGTCAACTGTTCCATTCTCCCCAACTGAAATGAAAGGATAGAGGGAAAGGAGTGGGTGAGGGGCAGCTCACATACTCCTGTCCCCAGCTTCAGTGTTGCCCCCAACCTGCAAAGAGAAAGAGGATTGGGGCTGAAAGATGAAAGCAATGGAGAAAATTTGTCCTGCTGGTGCAATAGGATGCTGAGCAGCTTAACCACTATGGTAGCAGGGCTTAGAGGAGGCCAAAGTGGAAGAGCTGCTTCCTTCAGTTTAGAAGATTGTTACTTCCTTCAAAAAGCAAGTAAATCGAAGCTGGATTTTTACTGATAGCTCCCTGCTTTACTTAGAATACAACTTTGGTTTGGTTTAAGCATTGAAACTTCCAAAAACTGCTCTTTGTGATCTCTCTAGCTCATGGCTTATACAGTAGTCTTCCACTCTACTCGCCACTGTCAGAGCTCTTTCCCTTGTGCAACACTGGCCAGTCTCCTTTCTAGGACCTCCCCTTGTACATGACCCCCTGAGTAGTTTACTTCTTGTACAGGACTCCCTGACTCTGTTGTGCCCATGTACAGGACTCTCACCTGGATTAATGCTGTCCGTCTTGCAGCTCTCCCCCAGTACAAAGCTCCCTCACTCAGTTCTCCTCTGTCCAGGGATCTACCCTGGCACAATTATGGCCATTATGCTGCAGTTCTCTGTCTCTACAAGAGTCTCCCACTTTACTCCTCCTTGGACAGGGCTCCCTTTCTTGCACAATGCTGCGCACTCGGCAGACCTCCTCCTGTACTGGGTTCCATATTCTGTATCCCCAATAAAGCTGCTCCCTGTAAAGTACTCTCCTTGTTCATGGCTTCAATTGTGGAAGCTATCTACAGAAGCTCTGCCATTTCTCTCTCCCCTTAATGCTCCCCCCCCCACTTTGTGTATGCTCCCTTCCTCCTTGCTCTCCCATACAATTTCCTTCCCTGGGCTGAGACTTGCTGTTAGAGTCCTCCCAAGAGGATGTCAGTGGGAGGAGGGAAAGGCAGGGGGGAAAGGGGAGACCCAACCTTCCGCGCACACTACTTGCACACGGGATGCTCTGCTGATGGCAATGGGGAAAAACAAGGCCCGTCAGGATAGTGTGTGGGCCCTTCCACATGCTACTGCACCAGGAAGTCAGGCCCCTATCAGCATAGGGCACAGAGCTATTGGGAAGTGGAGAGCGGTCCCACGCACTTCAGAAGATGCACCGGGGGGGGGGAGGGGAAGGAAGGACTTGTGAAGGGTGGTGCAGAGGACTCCAGGGGGGTAGGGCCCAGGGTGGAGGAAAGGGCAAAGGGGCTATCACACCTCGGGGGAGGGAATGAACCCCAGGAGGGGAAGAGGAGACTCGGATGCCCGTAGGCCCACTCTGTTCACACTAGCACTCTATGAAGGGAAGGAAAAGGGTTAACAAATGCTCCACAGGCAACAGAAGGGGGTTACACATAAACACACATGAGGGAACAGGAAAGGAGGAGGGAAAGTTGGGAGGAAGGCTAGAACAAGGGTAATCGGTAGGGGTGGGAAACCGGTAGAATCCGGTATCCGATAATGCCGGTATCGGGCGTACCGGCATTATCGGATTCGGCCCGGTAATCCGGCCCCGGTACCGGATTTC
>QEPC01014531.1:3917938-3989988 GCA_003113815.1 Sphenodon punctatus
GGTACCCGGAATCCGGTAACCGGACCGGATTTACCGGATTCCGGATTTACCGGTATTCCCACCCCTAATATATACTTTGGTCCTGTTTTTGTTTGTTGCTCCTTCAAAATCTACACCTTTCCTCCATTCATGTCCGATAACTGATGATACTACCTAAGAAAATTGTGGGCTAGTATAGCCGAAATGTGTACCCGCAAAAATGGGTGTAAGTGTTGAATTTCCAATGTTCGAATCAAACCATAATGTTCAGGTACTAATCAGTACCCAGTGAGTGCCTGATTCAGGTACCGGTGTCACAGGATAGCAACTTCCAGTTCTGGAATATCTACTTCTAGACCTAATTTTTCAGTTTTCCATCCCAATTTACTGTTTGGTAACCAGAAAACTGGTAAACCAGTAATGGAAATTGCTGATTTTTCAGGTATTCAGGTAGATGATCAGTGTCCAAGTAGTCCATCAGGTATTCAACATAGCACTCCAAAAAATTATTGATTGATTGAAATTTATACGCCACCCTTCCCACAAAGGCTCTAGGAACTTGCAATCCAATAATAAAATGCATACAGTAAAACACTCCCTCCCCTCAAAACTTCCACGCTCCCCACAACCCTATCCAATAACCTCACAAACTCTCATTCCCACCCACCAAATGCTCCTTCAAATAACAAACATTTTACACCACCTCCGGAAGATGCTTAGGATTAAGGGAATTCCATAAAAACTGGTGCAGCAACTGAGAATACCTTCCAGCACAACCCCGTCCTACAGACAGTGGTAACAGATGGAACCTGCAAGAGGGTAGGTGGCCACGATAAAACATGGTAGGACTGGCGGTCGCTGATATATGGGGCCTGGACCATGGCATTTAGAGCTTTAAAGGTGAAAAGTAGCACCTTGAATTGTACCCAGAAAGCTATAGGCACTGCCAGTGCAAACTTCAGGAAGTGTCTGCTCTTAATTTTGCTCTCTAATGTGTGCTCAGACATTTCCATTTTACAACTTGTTAAAAATCTGAAAGGTCAGATTGTTTTCCTACCCAGGGAGTTAGTACTAAGTTTCAGCTTCCCCTCCCTGCCCTGTCCATACATTTTTGCTGCTTCAGTCTAAAAGTTTGTGATGAAGTGATAACGGGTACTTTCAGACATGACGCTAACCACCCTTTAACCGCCCTTAGTGGTTATTTATGCATGTTGCAGGACTGTATTGGTGCCCTATGCAGCCCTGAAACATGCATAAATAACCACCAAGGGTGGTTAAAGGGTGGTTAGTGTCATGTCTGAAAGTACCCAATATCCACAGATATACTCACCAGCAGTACCAAGAAGGCAGAGTTACTCTACGGTGCCCTGCACAACCGGGCTTTGGTAAGAGAGTTCATTAATCAGCCAGGCTGGTTTAACTCAGCAATACAGAGCCTCTCTAACTCCTGTTCCCCCTGCTCTCTCCTTTCTCCATGAAACAGGAATTCCAAGCCACTGATTCTCTGATAGATAACTGAAGCTTCAGTCTTAAATTACTATTCTTGGGATTCTGAGCAAGTTTAAAGAAGAACAGATTGAAGCTGAAACAAATATCCAAAGAGAATACCGTATTTTATGGATTCTGTCTCGTTGTAGCCCTCTCCTCCCTTAAAGGGAAGTTACAAATGTGCTCTCATACCTTCTCAGCTTCATAACAGCTTGGATGTGGCAGAGCAGACTGAAACTAAATCCCAATAAGACGGAAGTGATGGTGGTGGGTAGGGCGGGGGAGGTTCTGGCTCCCCTTGTGTGTGTGTGTGTGGGGGGGGTCCATCCTCCTGTAGCCCAGCAGGTTCAGGGTCTGGGGGTGGTGTTGGACTTGGGTCTCCATCTGGATCGGCAGGTGGAGAAGGTGGCTAAGGCCGCCTTCCGCCAGCTGTATCTGATATGGAGGCTGTGTCCATACATTTCTAGGCCCAACCTGGCCACTTTCTTCCTTGCCTTCATCACCTCGAGGCTAGACTACTGCAATGCAGTTTACATGGGGCTTTCCTTGTTTCTGGTTCGGAGGCTGCAGCTGGTGCAGAATGTGGTGGCCTGTCTCCTTACAAGGACTGGCCACCGCATAACACCTGTGCTCGGTGCTCTGCACTGACTGCCTATAGCATACTGAGTCAGATTCAAGGTGTTAGTGTTGATCTATAAAGCCCTGCATGGTCTGGGCCCCTCATACCTCGGGGACTGCCTCGCCCTCCATGCCTTGGAGCGATCCCTTCGGTCCACTGGGGGCATCTTTTTGGAGGTCCCCCATGTGAGATGGAGGGCCACAATGGATAGGGCATTCTCGGTGGTTGGGCCATGGCTCCGGAACTCCCTCCCAGAGGAAGCCCGGCTGGCCCCAGGTCTGCTGGCGTTTCGTCGAGTCTGCAAGTCCTGGCTGTTCACCCAGGCCTTCAGAGGGGAGGATGGGAGGGTGGGGTCATTTTTGGACGGGGGATGGGATGATATTTTTAAATGTATTTATGAAGTTGTATTTTTAATATTGATTTTATGGCATTTTATTGTGTTGTTGTAAGCCACCCCGAGATGCTGTGGGCATGAGGGGTGGCTAAAAAATAATATATAACTGTATTCCTGTCCCTAGAGCTGAAATGGGTAGTGAACTTGATACCCACAGAAAATAGACACATTTCTGAGTAGGCTGTCAGGTGCCCAGTCATTTGCCAAGTACCAAGTTGGGCACCCAAGCACCTGAAAATACTGGGTATTGCTGTTACTGAGTTGTTATTATTATTATTATTAACAAATATTTATATAGCGCCAGCAGTGTACCTGGCACTTTACAAAGTAATAAAATAGACACGGTCCCTGCCCCTAGGGCTTACAATCTGAGTTACGGGCACACATGCTCAAAAGCTTACTGATTTATGGTTTTACTGTTAAGTAAAATGGTGAATTGTTACAGGAATTGATATGGGAAATTGAAAAGTTGGTACTGGAAGTTGGAAATTCAGGACAAAAAACAGAAAGTTGGCACATCAGATACTTCACTGAGTACTAATTGGCTAGTGATTAGCACCTGATGTTTCCAGGTCAGGTCACATACTGCAGTTTTGATCGGTATACCCGAGAACTGAAATGGTTGCTTAAATTTTGCACCTGTGGGTAATACCCACATTTTCCAGCACTGTTTTGGGTATTTGACAAGCAAAATTGAAAAATTGGGATTGGAAGTCGATATTCTGGGACCAGAGGTCGGTATCCTGGGACCGAAGGTCGGTATCCTGGAATATTACAGGACATCAGCTACTCTAATCAGGTCAAAATTGGGTACCAATCTGTACCTGAAATTTTCAAGTCAATTTAAGTAATAGAAATTCAATGGGTATACCTATTTTGTGGGTACTGATTCCAGGTCTACTTGCTATGTTCCCTTCTGCTTATTTCACCTCCCCTTGTCCATTCGAGATTGTAGAGCCATTGGGGCATGAACGTGTCTTTAATTAGGGCTGGAATAAGAATATCTTTTTTCTCATGAGAATTTCAAGCCCTTAGTGAGATCTTGGGAAGATCTCGATGAGAATTTTATTTAAAAAGAAAAATGCAACTGTGTATGCACAAAATGGCTTCCAGGGCCTTTCTGCACATGCGCACACACATGTGTTATCACCATTTTGGAAAAGGGCAACCAGTCTGTGCATGTGCCATGGCCAAAGAGCATGCAAAGAATGGCTGCCCTTTTCCAAAATGACAGTGATCCTATCAGTGCCCTTTTGGAAGAGGACTGCACATCCACAGAACGGCCCAAACAGCCATTTTGAAAAATGGCGGTGATGCTATCGGCACCATTTTGGAAGAGGGCTGCAGACGCGCAGATCAGCCGAAACGGCCATTTTGCCCACACACGGTTCTTTTTCTCGTTTTTTTGTTTTCTCTCAATTCTCAGTGAGAATGCAGCCAAGACACTGCTGGTTCTCGGCTTGTTCTCATTGGACCGAATGAGCCACGAACTGTGGTTCTTGAAGAGAGTGGTGAGAAACTCAAGACTGAGTTTCAGTCCTATCTTTAGTCACAGCTATTCAGCACCAAGCACGTTGTTGGCATTAATAATAATACTACTAATAATAATAATACAAAATATAAAATATCTGGAATCTGTTATTCCAACCACTGCCTCTTGTTCTACCTTTTGTGCCACTGGAGAGAAATGTTACTCCATCTTTTTTGGCAAACCTTTTAAGTATTAGGAAACTGCTCTCACATCCCCTCTTAATTCCCCCCCCCCCCTCCCGGTTAAACACATGCCATTCCTTCTCTTTCCTCATAGGACTTGTATTGTAGCCTATGTATCATCATCTTTGATCTCCTCTGTATCCTCTCCAATTAGCTGTCATCCATCTCAAAGTGCAGTGCCCCCCAAACTGAACACAATATTTCAGGTGACACTTACTGATGCTGATAGGTGACACTTTGATGCTTTCAAACCTTTGTGCTTGCAAAAGCGAGAGAACAAATCTGAGCATGTGTGCCCGTAACTGGCTACCTGATGTGAACTCACAAACAGCTAACAAGAGGTGGAAGCACTTAGACTTACCCAGTCTCACCCCCGGTCAACTTGACTAAGAGCTATTTTGCAGCTATTGGTTTATATATCTATTAAATAGCTAGCATGTTTTTTATTTTATTTATTTATTTATTATTTGTTTATTTATGTATGGAGAGTAGGGACGGGAAAATCGGAACCAAATTAATATGATTCATCCCATTTTTATTGCTTTGGATTGCTTTGGATTATTCCAGTGCAAGAATCGATACACCTTGAATTGCCCATTGAAATTAAAAGGTTTCATTTCACGTTGACTGCAATGGGGAAAAATACAAACCGCTTCCGATTGTGATCCAATTCAAATCCAAAGCAATTGAATCTGATTCTAATTTTAATCTGATTCGTTTCCCATCCCTAATGGGGAGAGAAACAGAAGAGTCAATCCAAAGTCTGCATGATGGGATGTGCATGCTGTCCCCAACTGGCGTGTGCGCATATAAGTGATGGGTAACTGTTGATAGTGGGAAAGCTTAAGAGTAGAGTCTGGGCAGCTAATCTATAGGACTTCCTGAAATCTATGGGGGGGCACAGAATGCACTCACAAAATGTGCTCAACATGCGTGCAGGCATACACCATGCACTCATGAAAACTGTGTTGTGTGCCATGTTGTGTTGGGCCCTCCCCCGTCTCTCAGATTTTAAGCCCTAGGGCAGGGACCGCGTCTATTCAATTACTTTGTAAAGCGCCAGGTACATTGCTGGCACTATATAAATGCTTAATAATAATAATAATAATAATAATAATAATAATCAATGCTTGCACATATATGCAGTATGTGCAGTGTGCGCATGGACCTTGGATTCACTCCAGAATATCTGTGAATATGCGTGTGGATTTAATGTGCTATTTTAATTTATATTAGGGACCTGTGTTCACCGCATGTTCCCCATTGCCACTAATGGGGAAAACACAGTGCACACGGGTCCCTGCTGACATTTCTGGTCAGCTTTCAGGATGGTGTCACCACTATTGATCTGTCACTTTTTCTCCTACCTACCAGGCAATGGGTATTTCCAGCAAGCACATTTTAGTCGCGGTCCTCCCTGGTTTACCCACATCTGCTGAGCTCTTTATTTTGCCACATCAAGATGCCACGGGAGAAAACAAAAGGGCAGCAGAAGACCTAGAACAGGTAGGATATTTCTTATGGAACTGGAGGTGGTCACATGTCCTCCACATTTGGTAATAAATATATATGATGCTGTTACACTTGGGTTACCACAAATCATAAAAGCTGGGCTAAACTTTTGGGAGGAAACAACATTTTGGAAATAAAATCTGACGTTGATTGCTACACTGAATTTTACATCAAATGTTCATTGATCTTTAAAATATTCTCATCTGAATTTCAGATGTCAAAACAAACTTGGAATATGAATGTTGATAATTTTAATTTGGAAGCAAAACTTCAACTAAAATTATGAACATCCCCATTTTCAAATTCAAAAATCTGGTCATGAATGGGTTTCTTTTGCAAAGGGCTTTCACTGTCTTTGACCTCAGATAAGATGATGTCCCTTTTTCTTTGCACCAGCAGTCCAAGGAGAACCTAAATATGGTCTAAAAAGGTAGTGGAGGGTTTCCATGTCTCAGGGGAATATTGCAAAGTGGTGGTTCCCAAACCAAAGTCCATAGAACACTGATGTTCCACAAGGCTGTTGAGAGTGGTCCATAGTTGGTCTACTCTGCATAACTAATCGGGATGACTTCCCAGAGGCATCATGGCTATCTCCAAGGGGTGATGCTTGAGGTTCACTGTAATGTGCACGTTATATTTATTATATATTTATTTTATAAATTTACATGCTGTCCCTCCTGCTTCAGGGAGCTTGGTGCATCTCACAACAGCATCGTAAAATACAGTAAAAATATAAATAACAATAATATAAATATATTTATTTATTTAAACAAATTTATATATTTTATAAATCATATATGTATCAATAAAAAGCCTTTCAAATACAAATAGTGTGCAACAAAATATCCCTCTCCCTCCTCCCCCCCACTTTAACTCTCCCCTCCACCAAATGCCTGGCAGAAGAACCAGGTCTTACACTGACAGCAGAATGTATGAAGGCTTGGGCTGAGGTGAACCTCCACTGGGAGAGAGTTCAATAGTACTGGTGTGCCGCTGAGAATGCCTGCCTGTCATTCCCTACCCGTCTATAGCGAGGAACCTCAAGGAGAGCAGCCCCCAATGACTGCAGGAGCTTCCCAGAGGTCGAGGAAGTGAAGTGGTCCCTCAGATAAATATGGCCTAGACCATTTAAGGCTTTATAGGTCAGCACTAGCACCTTGAATCGACCCGGAAGACTATAGGCAGCCAGTGCGGTGCCCAGAGCACTGGCATAATGTGCTCCTGGCAGCCCATCCAAGTGTGCAGATGGGCTGTGGCATTCTGCACTAGTTACAGCTTCCAAACCGTCACCATGGACAACCCCACATAGAGTTCTTACAATAATCTAGCCTCAAAGTGACAAATGCATGGATAACAGTGGCCAGGTTGGAGTCTGAGATATGGGGCAGGGCCACCCCACCAGATGTGGAATGCACTCCTGGCCACAGCTGACACCTGGAGATCCAGACACAGCTGGGGATCCAGGAGCACTCCCAGGCTCCTAACCTGAGATGCCAACACGGGGTGAACCCCATCAATAACAGGTAACAACCCCTCATCTAGGACCCCAGACTCACCAATGAGCATCACCTCCATCTTGTCAGGATTCAATTTCAATGAGCTCGACCTCATCCAGTTCACCAGAGCCATCATGCACTGAGACTGCAGAACCAGGGTCAGATGAAAAATACAGGTAGAGTTGCGTGTCATCAGCATGCCGATGACAACAAACTCCCCATCTGTGTACAACCTCTCCCAATGGCTACATGTAGACATTGAACAAGAGGGAGGACAGAATGGAACCCTGTGGGACCCCCCACAGAAAATCCCTGGAATAAGATATACAATCCCCCAGGACCACCCATTGAGATCTGTTGCATGTCGGTTCATAAAAAAATGATGTGTTTTGACAGTGGTGTTGTGTATGCAATTATACTATTTAGTATCTCCAGAGTTACTACATAGTACCCTGTAAGCATTCACATGTAGTATGTTTAGTAGTGACAGATAGTGACTATCTGGCAATACCCTTTAGATGGTCTTGGGTACTGTGTGGTACAGACTATAAGGTAAAAATTTACTGTGTAATAGGGATGGGACTATCAGCAAATTATCGGTTACTGGTTTTATCAGTATCGGATTATCCGATATCGGATGTATTGGTATATCGGTTTTTTAACATTGCCAATTTTTTGGATCTTTAACATTGCGGCCATTTTTAAAATGGCTGCAATGTTAAAGTTCCAACAAATCGGCAATGTTAAAAAAACAATATACCAATATTATCGGATTAATCTGGTATCGCCAATTATCGGCATTATCAGATTAATCTGATACCAATAGTCCCCATCCCTACTGGGTAATATCATCAAGCCTGGGGCAACTCTGCTCACTTCCTCCTATCTTCCAGAAATCCCACAAATATCTGCTTCTTAATATTTCACGTGAGTATTAAGTATTATCCATATGTCTTTGTGATGGGGGTGTTTTTTGCAAGACTCCAAATGACAGTGTAACTTCTGAACACTCCAAGTAGTGGGTAGTGTCTAGTGAGGGTTTAATTACTACATAGTATGTATCACACACTTAAAATTGTCACATCTGAATAATACTTTCATCTGTTTTCTTTATTAAAATTGTGGCAAATGGCCTATGTGTGATGTGTTATCAAAATGAGCCTCCATGACTGACCGAGGGGTTGTTTGCACCCCTCCGCTGAGGACAAGAGAAAGGGCTCCTGATTAGAGCTCCAGGAATTTCTCAGGGCACTCGGTTTTCCTAGGCTTCAAGAACCTCAAGATCTTACGTTGTGAAATCTTTAATTGATTTAGTGAGCCCGCTTGCCTGGAAATCCACACGGCTCCAAACAACACTGCACACGTGTAGAATGGATCCCACAGCCGTTCTGCATATGCGTGGGCCCTGGCAGCCATTTTGCTCATGCACGTTGCCAGTTGTAGGGTTTTGACAATCTTGCAAGATTCTCACGAACCCATGAAAATGGCTCTGCACCTTTGAAAAATGGGTGCCAGGGCATGCCCTTGCGCAGAATGGACACAGTGATTATTTTGCGCATGCGCAGAGCATTTTCCAAGCATCTCGTGAGATTCACACAAACCTCAGAAAAAAACACACGAGCTATCACTGGGGTTTTCGGAGAACCTTGCGAATTCTTGTGAGAACATGATGTGTTCCCATTTCTGTGCTCATCAGGAATTTGAATCAGATCAAAATTTGGTACTAAAATTTTCAAGTTGATTCAGGTACCTGAATTTCAGTGGGTATACGCATTTTTGCAGGTACCCCAAAAATCTCAGCTCTTGTAGAGTTATGAAAATCACCTGCTATTCTCATTGTTACTAGAGAGACTCAGAACTTCTCAGGATTAGCTATTTAGCCTATGGGATGAATAATGTTCTTACTCTTTTTAGCAGGCAAGTGAACACCATCTCCCCCAATCCCATGACTGAATTCTATTAGCACAACTCAGAATTATTAGGTCACCTCTAGCATCACACTTACTCTTGCTTAGCCTCCTCAGCCTTCTTCTTCTTTGACAAACAACTCATCTCTGTAATTTTCTCCCTACGCAAGTCATAAACAATAGGAAGGGAGATTTAGAGTCCTGTTGATCATCCAACCCCCCTTGTCTTCCCTTTCATAAATTGGAAAGGAAGGCAGTATGGAGACTATCAGATTTACAACTGCCCCAGCTCCCTCTGGTACTTGGCTGCTTATTGTATTCTACAAATTATTATATATATTTTTCTCCTTGTAATCCCGTAGCCTCCATGGTCATAAAGAACAGAAACACTGGCACGCTGTCATAAGCCTTTAAAGGGGGAAGACGGGAGATAGACGGGAGATACAGCTTTCAACTAAGCTCCAGACATTTCTCTGTAATGCATCCTGCGGGGAGCAGATTGAAACCTTCCAAGTTATAGGAATTATTCTCAATATATAGCCAGATGTTTCCCGTAGAACAGCATCTTTTCCTCTCTTCGCAGCCTGGAGGATAGTGCATGTGCTTTATTTCATTTGAGTGAAGGGAAACAGCCGTCTGTTTCCATGGTTGTTCCCTGACATTGTATTGTTTTCATTAGGGAATGCCTGGATGAGAAATATTTGACTATAGAAGGTTGAATTTCAAGCCAATTGCTGCCATGTAGCCATTCTTCCTGTTTCATACATCCAGTGCTGACCACTTCCGGAGGAAGCTCGCCTGGCCCCTAGCCTATTAACATTCCGGTGAAGTTGTAAGACCTGGCTGTTCGCCCAGGCCTTTGGGAGGGAGGGGTAGGGGGATGTTTTAGTTCCCCCACCTATTTTGGTTTTATACTGTATTTTAGCCCTGTTTTAATATTTTTATAATATTTATGTGAATTTTAATTGGTTTTATTGTATGATTTTAATGTTGGAAGCCGCCCCGAGCTGCATGGCAGGAGGGGCGGGGTAGAAATCTATAAAATAAATAAATAAATAATCAGAGAAAGGATGCTGGGTAACTGGACCATTGATCTGACTAGAGCTAAAAGATGTAGCCTAGGGGTGTGCATGCCATTTTCTTTATTAGAATAACAATAATGAAAATTGTCATTTTCTTTATTTTTATTGCAATAAATAGAATTACAGATAATAATAATAATGAAAATATCAAGAAAACTGACGTTTTTAAAAAAAAAATAAAGGAAAAAAACAAAAAATGTATTTCTGGCAATAACTTTTTTGTTTCTTCTTCTATTCTGATTAAACCTGGGGAAATCGTACCACCCCCCCCCCCCCCCCATGGAGAGCACTAGGTGTACCAATTTTGAAAATGATTAGATAATGGTAGCCAATTGTAGAAGCAATTGAACATTGTGATTTTAAGAAAAGCTCCATACACATTCATGGCAACAACTTCTTTATATTCCATCCACTTTGCATTAAACCTGTGAATATTATGTCCCTCCACAAGCTTAATACACCTGCCAATCTTCGAAAGATTGGATGCGCCTGATGGTATAAGACATTAACTTAAAAATAGATTTTCAGCTCTAACATTTGGAAGGAATATATCACATACCTTCCCTGTCCTCTCTGTCAAACTACAGGACAATTGGATAAAGGGACCCAATTTTATAAGCATATGAAGTTGTCCCCATTGAAGATCTTTATTCAGATAAATAGCAGCACATGCAGTGCCAGTCAGAGGCACCTGGCATGGCAGTGGGAGGGAGTACTTAGGAGGGAGGATGTGGAGCAACCCAAAAGACTGACAGACACATTCACTGGCCAATTACTGCATGCTTCCAGCTTTACAGGACCAATCGGTAGTGGCTTTGAGGAGGGCATTGGAGGCAGCCCTCAGGTGGGCATAGAAATAACATAACTGGGACTTTGGGGATAACATCCCAGCAATCAGGAGACACAGGGTATTTTTCAGATGTAACGGGGCTCAATTCACCCCGTCACAGAAACACCCTACTGATTCCCCGCCGTGGCTAACACGTAACGGCCAACAGACGTGTTGGCCAATTCCGGCGGGGAATCTGGGGGAGGTGGGGCTGCACAGCCCAACGTGCAGCCGCACATCCACGCCCCCTCCCACACTCCCCCATCAGCCCACCCTCCCAGAGACAGGTGGGCACTGTGGCCAATGCGGCTGCTGCACCTGGGAAATTGACCACAGTCCGGAATCAGCGGCGAGCATGGCCGCCGATTCCGGGCCGTAGTCAGCGGCCAGACATGACGTTGACATGCTCAGTCATGGGGAATTCCCCATGGTTGAGCATGTCAATGTCACATCTGTTCAGTGTTACGCGGTGTGGTCACCCCCGTGAATCACAGGGGGGGGGGATCACATTCAACACCCAAATGATTCACAGGGGTGAACATCTGGCAGGGGGCTTCCGTTCTCCCCAACAGATATTACGGGATCACGTTCACCATGTGGGAATTCACCATGCTTGATCGTGATCTCGTAACATCTGAAAATACCCACAGTTTATACAACCATGATGTCCAATTATCATTGCAATCACATCTTGCAGCACTATGATAGAGGACATAAAAGAATCTCTATTGGCTTTTTCCTAAACAGATGCTTCTGACTTCCCAGTAACAAGTGGGGGAGAGATGTTGGGATGGTCACAGCACAGAATGAGGATATTTGGTTGACATTTCTGCTGGCCAATTGGCATCACCAACCGATCTTATACCACAGTGACACATAAAAGAATCTCTGGCATAGTCTCGTTCTCTGCATATAGAATTTGTTCCCTTTATTACATCTTTCTGATATTTGGCAGAGATGATCGTGAAAGTGTGATATATAGCACTGGTTGGACTACAAAGATGTTACAGTCAGACATACATTTATATGCTAATTGCTTATACCACCAGGACCCTTTATCCAATCCTTCGGAAAGTTGGCAGAAATAGTAAATATGGGAAGGGGTACAAGCGTGTCAAGTTTCATATATATTAAATGTGAGGCAAATAAGTTACAGCTAAGAATGTATTTGAAGATTTTTGCAAAATAATATAATTCAACTGCTTATCAAATTGGATTCCTGTATTCAATATTTTTGTAATTTGGTACACTTAATGCTCTCCATTGGGGGTATAAGCATGCCAAGGTTCAGCCAAATATAATGAAAAACAAAATGTTACAGCCAAAAATGTGTTTTCTGTTTAAACCAATTGAAAACGAAAATGAAAGCAAAAACAAAAACGACAATTTGATATTTATGAAAACAAAAATGACAGATTTAAATAACAAAAATGAAAAATTAAAGCAAAAATGACATGGCCCCCTGGTGCCCACCTGTAGTAGCTAATTGGCTGTCTGTGGTCATTCTCTGCATGTTTGAGTACCATCTCGGGTACTTGAATATCCAATTGAGTAACCGGAGAATTGAAAAATAATTAATTTCCAATCCCATTTTTTCAATTTTCTGGTTGCCAATCGGTAAATCAGGAATGAAAACAGAAGAATTGCTACGGGAAACTGAAAAATAGGGACTGGAAATCAATATTGTGGCACCAGAGGTCAAAATTCTGGGACACTGGGTACCCAAATCAGGTCACAGTTGGGTGCCTATTAATACCTGCTATTTTTGAATCAATTTGGGTACTTGAAATTTGATGGGTAAACCTGTTTTTGTTGGTACTTAATTTCAGCAAGTCATTGACGCAGCAGGTCTTGAGCTTGGGCCGAAGCAAGAATACAAAGCATTCTTGTGAGTATGCCCAATATTCTTGCAGCAGTTGGCAAGATCTCACGAGATCTCACTATGATTTTTGATTTTCAGTTATTGAAAATCCCTGAAATGTCTTGTACATAGTAGCTGCGGCCATTCCATGTATTTGCGGCTCCCCAGGGGCCATTTGCGCATGTGCAGAGTATTTTTTGAGGTTACTTGAAAATCTCACGCAATCCTTGAAATCCTCGAAACACTCTGCATGTGTGTAAAATGGCCACTGAAACCATTCTGTGCATGCACACTCCCAGGGGCCATTTGTGCATGTGCAGAATGCTGACGGGGTGTTTACACAGCACTCCATTATTGGAGAGATTCTCTAAGGGGTCAAAATCTCATTTCATCCCTAGTCTTGACCCAGTATGGCAGTTCAATTGAATTGTGCTGTCAGTTATCCACCTTCTTCCAAATCAAACCGCAGCTTTTTTTATCACCTCCACAATAAATGTTGAACATCTGGTCTGTGTGTTTTGCAACAGTTCCTCAAATTGCTCCCATAGTAGTTTACACATTTAGCTTTCCCTTTTCTGCTTCTCATTTATGAGAGTTTTCCAAATATAAACACTTGGCATTTGAACAGCCTAAAAGATGGCAGACAGTAAGGTCTTCTTGCTCACTCCCCCCCCCGCGCCCCCAATATGCAGTATTTCAAAACCTTGAGTTATGTGCTTTTTAACACCCATTTGTGTGGTTCCTTGTGAGGTTTGCTCTGCTTCATAGGGTATTTTCAGACATTACGAGATCACGCTCAACCACAGACAATCCCCTGTGGTGGGGAATGGTCGGTAATGTCTGTTTGATGCCCGCCAGAGGTTCACCATAGTGAACCTCTGGCGGGAATCAAAATAACCACGCTTTTGAGGATAGTCCGGGGACTGTCTCCGAAAGCGTGGTCAAAGTGATTCCCGCCGGGGGTGAATACCCAGCGGGAATCACTTTTTGCCCCAACAGACGTGACACTACCACGCTCAACCATGGCAGGATTCACTGTAGTTGAGCGTGGTAATGTCTCATCTGACCTCAATGCCCCTGGGGGCGGGCAGGCGGCCTCGGGAGTGTGGGGGGGCGGGGCTGTGTGGCCGCATGTTGCACCACGAAGCCCCCCCTTCCACCCCTGAGATTCCCCACTGGGATCGGCCAGCACTTCTGCTGGTCGTGACGGTTGGATTCCGGCTAGGAATCGAAAGATTGATTCTGTGACGGGGTGAAAGCCGCCCCGTCACATCTGAAATCACCCATAGAAAGCACAGGCCATTTTAGGTCGAATCAGACAAAGCATCTAGTCAAGACATAAGAAATAACTATTCCTCTCTCCTCTGGTTAGGCCTTGGTTGGAGTGTTAAAACCCTGTCTTGGTTCCGGTTTTTTAAATGAAAGACGTGGACAAATGGAAAGGATCTTGAGGAAAGATCCTTTCTATTTGTAAAGACACCAGAGAACTTTGCCACTGCGGGAAGGCCAAATAATGGGGCCAGCCCAAGGTCCCTGCATCCACACTGAACCAAGTATGTGTACAGCATGTGGTATCCAGCTGTCTACCAAAACAGCTGTGCTCAGCTGCTTCAGATTATTTTCTGGGGGCTGGCACATCATCAACGCTTAGATTCACAGATTAAATTTCCAAATGTGAATTTTGCATTCTCCTGATACCCCGAAGAGGAGGCTGTCTCTTTAAATCCACCTCATTGCTCATGACTACTGAAAAATACTCTGTGCCTGCGGCTTGAGGCTTTTTCTCAGTTCTCAGTGAGGGTCCAACCATTCAAATCTTAATGTTCTATAAATAGAGCTTTCAAAGACCTTAAATTAAAGGTCCAATCAGCCAGTGAGTGAGTGTTATGTACAGAACATTGACCAATGTATTATTATTATTATTATTTATTTATTAGACACAATGCTATGCAGTGTATGTGCTGCGCGCAGATGGTATGTATACATGTGCAGCATTGCACATCAGTACAGCACAAGTAAAGGATGGATAGTACACAGTGGAGCATGCACCTGTGGGCCCTATAGAATTGGTGCATACACTTTATTTGCAAGCCATTGCAGTGCAATGTTACACAACATTGCACACGTGTATATACCAGCTACGCGCAGCACACAGACTGCATAGCATTGTGCCAATAATAATAATAATAATAATAATAATAAATGCAAGATCATTCTCATAGTCAGTGTCCTGTACACAACAATCACTCATTGATGGGTTGGACTTGGGCGTGCATAACCTAAGGTCTTTAAAAGCATTATTTATATTTATCTACCCAGGAGAGACAGGGATACATGCATGAAGTTGAAGAGTTGCAGGTGCACACGCTTAGCTTAGTTACAGGGAAGGAGACATATCCTGAGGATAGACGGTTATAAACAAGAAAACTATTGGAGACAGGTAAGAGAGAGAAAAAACTTGATGGAAGAGGTAAGTTTTAGCAGAGCTAAAATTAGTACCTGCAAAAACAGATAAACTGCCCTACTTGATCTGAACCCTCCTCTTCCTGAGTACGCTCCTTAAACATCTTGGCTCATAACTTTTATGGGGCCTTGAGAACTTGTGCTAATTTTCAAAGTTTCCCCTGGGAGGGAAAAAGCTCCCAGCCTCTGATGTAAAAGGATGTCACCAATTTATTTATTTATTTATTTATTTAAAGGGTGGCAAAACGTTCTTCACCACTGTCACAAAATAGAACCAGAGGGGAATGGTGTTGAATTGCAGTAGCTTAGAATATTTAGATTTTGGTTAAATATTTGGAAAAAACTTACTAACTGTAAGGCCTGGGTGTTTTCAGACAAACAAGTTGACTGAGAGTGGCCGCTGCGTGGCTTTCCCATGCAGCATCTACAGATGACTCTTTTCTTCAGCTCCCCCCTCCCATCTGTTTACAGCTCCAGACAAGGTAACCACATGGGTAAACATGTGGAAATCAACTACAGTACTCCTCCCTGTTTCCAGATGGGAGGGGGAAGAGCTGAAAGGAAGAGGCGGGCTTAGCACAGTTTTTTAGAATTGTATTGGCTGCTGACTTCTGCTACACAAGAGAATGCTAAGCTATCAGATGAGTTTTCTCCCTACCTCCTTCTCTCCCCCCTCCCATTCCTGATAATTTGCCGTCAGAAAGCTTTCCCCACTGAGACAGATTCCAGCCTCAGACAAGGGAAGAAAGCTGGGCAGGGAACAGCATGGTTTCCTCCTCCCTCCCGCACCCCCATCAGAACTGGGTATTCTGTTATTCAAGGTTCTCCTTTTTCTTGATGAAAATCCAGCTGATTCTCATCTTATTTTCACTGCAAGAACAAGATGAGAATATTGTCATACTCGTTGAGAAATGCAAGAAACCGAGAATTGAGTTTCAGCCCTACACGAAATACCAACATAACAAAATACAGTGATTGCAGGTTTTAATTAAACTGAGTGCTTCAGAATGCATCATAGATGAGAGAGAGTCCCTGGAATGCCCCAAATGAGCTAATATCTGAGCTATACCATTTTTAAAGGTACCCTGTAATGATAAAGAAAAAGTCTCATGAAAGAGCCCCACAAGTTCCCCCAAAAGCAGGCGCAACCAATATTTCAAAATAGCCAGTTTAGCTAATGATGCCACTGAGAATATACTTAATTTAGCTCTTAAAAGAGCAATGGGTGTACACTTAGAAGTATGTAGGATAGTTCTTAAAAACCTATTTTGTACTACCTCTAATTCACTGTTAAGCAGCGGGCCCCAAACAGGAATTCCATGCAGCAACTACGAGAGGACCTTAGCTCTGTAAACCTTCAAGGTAGGCAGAATAATTTCCCCTCTTTTGGAAAAATAAAAACGTATGATCGTCTTACATGCACAGGAAGCCTGAGCTCTCAGGGTCTTCAAATAAAGACGCCAAGAAGATGACCCCAAGATATTTATAATGGGAGACCTGTTCAATTAGACGATTGTTCACAAGCCATCTATGGTAGGCTCTCAATTTCCCTACTACCATCACCTTGGTCTTGGTATAATTAATTGCCAAATGCTCCCTTATACAAAACAGGGAGAAGGCGTGCATCCAATGCCTCAGGCCGATCTGAGTGTAGGAAAGTAAAATAGTATCATCAGCATAAAATATAATAGGAATGGAAATGGTATCCAAAGTAACAGGGTGGAAAGAAGGTTCTCTCAGTTCATTAATAACCCCATGAATATAAATATTAAAAAGCCAGGGGGTCAACAAGCACCCTTGGCGTACTCCTCTATTGGTAGAAACATGGTCAGTCAGTAAACCTTGATGGTCTAATGAACCCTACATGAAGTGGTCCCTAAGTGTCTCAAGAAAAGCCATCTTTTATCAATAGAAGTTAACGCCAGCTTAGACCATAAGGATTCCCTGTTGATTGAGTCAAAAGCGGTCTTTAGATCCACAAAGCAGAGATATAACGTTGAACTTGGCCTAGCACGAATGTAGTTAGTTATTAATTGATTAAGGACAAATATATGATCCACAGTGGACCTCCCTTTACGAATCCCTCCTATTCTTGCCCCCAAATCCCCTCCTGATCCACCCATGCAATCAGTTTCTCGGGGAGAAATTTGGTATAATTTTTTTCTGATTACACAAAGGAAGTTATAGGTTTATAATTTGCAGGGTCACTAGGATTCCCCTTTTTAAAAATTGGCTCTACTATGATTTTAAGCCAGTCCCTAGGAAACATCCCGGTATCATTGATGGTTGTAAATAAACTGATTTTGATTTCAAACAAAGATTTTATTTTTCTTATTGGTATCAATTTTGTGTACTAATGAAGAATTATTGTCAGAAGTTAAACTCCTTCCCCTTCTCACTGTGATACAGAAAGAACTGCACACGATAATATATACTGTACACAATATGTAGTTTTATTTATATAATATATACAGAATCTAAGCTAAACCTAACCTATGTATAATACAATATGTTCCTATCCTTTAATCCTAATCCTAATATATATATAATAAAACAGCCTAGTATTGAAGTATCTAATCTATACAACTAATATCTATATTATTTATTATTATTTATCAAACATTTATATAGTGCCAGCAATGTACCTGGCATTTTACAAAGTAATGGAATAGACACGGTCTCTGCCCTAGGGCTTACAATCTGAGAGATGGGGGGGGGGCGGGGAGAGGAGGAGAGAAAGGAAGGGGAAAAAAGGGAGAGAAAAGGAGTGTAACGTTCACGAAGATGTGAGGTCTCAGGTGCACGTGCTTGGCTTGGTTAAATCAAGAATGATGGCTGGTTGGTCTGTGAGGTGAGGATAAGAGTACACAGAACTCAGGTAACAGATTATACTGAATAGTAGGTATCAGCAGGAGTTAGGAGAGGGGAGCAAGGAGTCAGGGAGGGCAGAGCAGAAGAAGTGGGTCTTGAGGAGGAATTTGAAGGTACGAATGGAGGGGGCAAGGCGGATGTGGGCAGGGAGTGAGTTCCAGGCATGGGGGAGGGGCAGCTAGGGAGAAGGGACAAAGACAGTTAGGGGAGCAGGGGAGGCGTGGGAGGGCGAGAGAGGGGACAGAGGTGGAGCAGAGTTCATGGACTGGAGTGGGGAGGGAAATTAGCGCAGACAGGTAGAGGGGAGCGAGGTTGTGAAGAGCTTTATAGATGAAGAGTAGGAGCTTGTGCAGGATTCGTTCAGGAAGGAGGAGCCAGTGAAGAGAGGAGAAGAGGGCACGCGCTCGATAGGGATGGGCGAATGCGATTCGGAAGTTCGAAGTTCAGACTGAACTCGACCAGTTTGGTCGCCTGACCCGAACTTCCGAACCGAACTTGATTCTCGAACCAAATCGAACTGAATCTTTGAACTCGGTTCTGTTCGCCCATCCCTATAAGATAATATTCCATTTAGTTCAATGGGGTTTGAATTTCCAAACTCTGTTCGGAAGTTCGGAGTTCGGATCGAACTCGAATAGTTCAGTCGACCGAACCGAACTCGATTTTTGAACCGAATTTTCGAACTCGATTCTGTTCACCCATCCCTAGTGCTCGAAACGACGAGCGAGGTGAATGACCCTGGCAGCAGAGTTTTGGACAGAGATAAGGGGAGAAAGGATAGAGCAGAGGAGGCCAGTGAGAGGGATCTTACAGTAATCGAGTCGAGAGATGACCAGGACATTGTAACAAGAAGACTTGGAGTCTGGGAGGTTTATTTAAGTTTCT
This sequence comes from Sphenodon punctatus, assembly GCA_003113815.1. Lineage (NCBI taxonomy): Eukaryota > Metazoa > Chordata > Lepidosauria > Sphenodontia > Sphenodontidae > Sphenodon > Sphenodon punctatus. The sequence goes on from QEPC01014531.1 coordinate 3,937,038, forward strand.
CGTTTATTGTTAGAGGTTAAATGAAGAGCAATCCATTGCTAGTTGCTACTGTGGCTAGCTTGCCTGCCTGGCCAGGAGGGAAGAGGCGAGATGGGGGGAGGGTGAGCAGAGAGACAGGGAAAAGCCCTCCCCAATGCTGGACTGTACCATGCCCCTCCAGGCCCGAGGTGTGTCCATTCTCCCTGAGTGTGGACTATATCAAGTCCCCCTATAACATCTTTCCTCCTTTTTTTTTTTCCCCCAAAAAATGTTCCCTTGTTCTACAACATTAACAAAATTAACACAAAGGACAGAAGAAGAAGAGAAAAGAAAGAAAGAAGAGAGAAAAACCCTGAAATGAAACTTCTAGTGACCCACTGGGCCAGAGTCCTCACATTTTATCACCCGAGGGTGATGTCGTGTGTGTGTGTGTGTGTGTGTGTGTGTGGCCAGAGGTTGCTTGCACTTGGCCACCACTGGAGCCTCATCTTTACCATGGGCTCTAATCAGTTACATAGTCCTTTAGGTACCCAGGAACCCTCAGCAGGCAGACCACCCTGGAATGTCTGTTCTGGATTCCCTTCTGCTCTGTATCTGGGGAGTCTGGTTCTCTGTTCGGGTCCTCCGCCTCACCTTCTAAGGGGGGACATATCGATCTCTCCTGTGTCGTCTGCTGTGTCTCTTTGTGTTGGTGGATTTTCCTTTACTAGTCCCTGGACCCACTCTGGCTCCTCAATTAAACACTGCTGGCTGTAGTCATCCTCCACACCCCCTCCTGTCCTAGTCAGTCCAGGGTGTGCCTTATGTCGCAGCAGTTGGGTCTCTGGCTGCCTCCCTTGGCCATGTCTCACTCATAGGTGTTTCCTATTTCGCAGTATGGAGTGTCCCTCTCGGGTGGTCGCGTCATATGATCTGGGGGCTACTGTTTTCTCTATGATCCCCTTGGCCCATGTGTTGTTGGTGCCTTCTGCTGGTTGGATCCACACGTGTGTCTGTTTTCAGAGGGGGGAGGTCTCGTGCTGACCTGTGTTAGTATCAAGCTTGCCTGTGCTGGGCTATGAGCAGTTCCTGGTGATGGTATCTTTCTGTTTTTGGTTCAAGTTGGTTGTTTGACACGGGAATCAGTGTTCTTGTCCTGCGGCTCAACACTGCCTGCACCGGGCTGCTGTTACAACCCTGAGTGGGTGTGTTCTGATGAGCTAGGAAGGCGAGGTAGGGGTCTGTACCGTTCTTTGTTGCTTGACTGAGGAGTCTCTTTGCTGTCTTTACTGCTGATTCCACTTTGTCGTTGCTCTGTGGGTAGGGAGGGGATGAGGTGACGTGTTCAAACTCCCAGTTCCGGGCGAATTCCTGGAACTCCATTGATGTGAACTGAGGGCCATTGTCACTCATCAGCTGGGCCGGTATGCCATGTCTGGCGAAATGGGCTCTTAGCTTTTCAATGACAACTCTGGACCGGGTGTCTTCTAGCTTGTCAACTTCCCAGAAGTTGGAGTAGTAGTCGACCACCATCAGGTACTATCACTCCATCCATGTGAAGAGGTCGATCCCCACTTTCTCCCAGGGTCTCATAGGTGGGTCATGTGGCCACAGCGTCTCTTTTTGCTGTTGCATACTGTCTGCTCTACAGGTTTCACACCTTTCACAGAATGCCCGTATTTGTGCTCCCATGCCAGGCCAGTACACACACTCTTGGGAAAGCCTTATGCAGCTTTCCACCCCCATGTGTAAAGCATGTATTGTTTCTAAGACTTTTTGTTGAAGTGATGTTGGGATCATTATTGTTGATCCTCTAAATAATTAGTCCATCTTGGACACTCAGTTCTGATTTGCAATGGTAGTATGCTTCTGTTCTTCTACGGACCCTAGCCTTGTCCGCTGGTTATCCATTAAGAATGGAGGTCTTGAGCCTTTGCAGTGTGGTGTCGTTTTACGTGGCATTCTTTAGTCCCTTGAGATTGTCCTTGTGCATGGGAACATAGAGGAGCATGTTGATGGATTCGATGTCCTCATCTCCCTTGTCGCCCTCATGCTTAAGGAAGCTCTGCTTAGTGTGTCCGCTAGGACCATGTTATTCCCTCGGCAGTATCTGATCTCGATGTCATACTTCTTCAGTCTCATCAGCATGTACTGTAGGTGTTTGCTCCCAGCAAGGGTTTGCGCACAATGGTCTCCAGTGGCTTGTGGTCAGACAGTACTACCACCTGGTAGCCAAATGTATATTGATGAAAGCATTCCACTCAAACACCACTGCCAAGAGTTCCTTCTTTATTTGTGCGTACCCTTGTTCAGTTTCTGACAGTGCCCTGTTGTCATATTCGACGGGTCTGTCCTGTAACAACACTGCACCAAGTCCCTTCTCGGAAGCATCGCACTGGAGGATGAGTTACTGTCCCGGCTGGTAGTATTGTAGTATTGGAGCTTTGGCCAGCTGCTCTTTTATTCTTAGTAGGGCCTGTTCTTGTGCGTGTCCCCAGTTCCATACTATGTGTTGTTGCATCAGTTGTCGTAGAGGTTCGGCCTCTGATGCCAAGTTAGGGCAGTATTTGGAGAGGTAGTTCACCATCACAATAAGTCTTTGTATGCCTTTCACATCCCTGGGCGGTGGCATGTCCACAATGATCTCTATTTTCTTGGGGTCTGCCTTCAATCCCTCGACTGAAAGTATGTGTCCCATGTAAGCCACCTGACGTTGTTTAAGTTTCATCTTTTCTGCGTTGAGCTTGATGTTTTGTTTCCTGCATCTCTCTAGGAAATGGCGTAGGTTGTAGTCGTGATCTGTCTCAGCTTCATCATTGGTGGCCCCTTCTCCATAAATTAGAACGTCATCTACAATTACCTTCATGCCCGGCAGCCCTTCCAGGGCTTGATGTAGCTGCCTTTGGATGATCTCAGGTGCCAGGGAGATACCCATGGGCATGCGTAACCACCTGTACCTTCCAAACGGTGTAGAAAAGGTCGTTAGTCTGCTTGATAGGGATCTGCCAACACAGTTCGGAGTTCAGGCCGAACTCGACTAGTTCGGTTGACTAAACCGAATTTCCGAACCGAACTCGAATTCGACCGAATTGTTTGGTCGAATCCGAACCAGTTCGGAAGGCCAAAACCAGCTTAAAACACCATTTTGAATGTACGAACTCGGTTCGGAATTTGACCAAACTCGGCTAGTTCGGTCGACCGAACCAAACTTCTGAACCGAACTTGATTTTTGAACCGAACCAAACCAAATTTCTGAACTCCGTTCTGTTCACACATCCCTACTACTCGAGGCCTTGTCTAGTGGGATGTGCCAAAAACCATCTTTCACGTAACACACTGTGAAGAAATGTGCCATGGCTATGTCAGGTAGTATGTCCTCTATTGTGGGAAGTGGGTAGTGTGCCCTCTTGAGTGCTTTGTTAAGTGGCCTAGGGTCAAAGCAAATGCGGAGCTTACCTGATGGCTTTTGGACCACCAGCATACTGCTCACCCATGGTGTGTTGGCTTCTACTGGCTTAATGATGGCTCGCTCAATCAAGCTTGTCAGCGTTTCCATCACAGCCTTGTTGAGTGCCACGGGGATCTTTCACATGGGTAGGCATACCGGTGGTATGGTTTCATCGACTTCCAGACGTTCTATGCCCTTTAGGCATCCATCTCCCTGAAAAACATCCTCAAATTCCATTACTACAGAGTTCCTTGTCATTCTACTGGAGTTTGCTTGCCTACACTCTCTTGTTTTTCTGTTATTTTTTCCTCACTAATGTTCCTTTTTTCTGGCAACTCAGCATGACTGTTTGCTGGGTGACACTGTGCACAAAATTGTGATGCTGTACTCTCACCAGGTCCATCCTTTGGATGGCTAGGGACGCCAACAGAGGGTGTAGTCCCTACTCATCTACTACCACAAATTTAAAATTGTATTTCTTTCCATTCTTGGGGTTTATTATTGTCAAGTTGCACTTCCCTACTGGTTGCACTGTGGTGTGGTTGTACATCGCCAGTGTTCTTGAAGCTCTCCTGATCACTGATCAGATCTTTTTTGTAATTATGTTGCACGTGGCTCCACAATCCAATTGAAACTACACTTTCTTGTCACCTACTAGCATTGAGGCAAAAATGGCAGCCTGCTTTTTTGCACCTACCGCCCTCACCTGGTGGGGCTGGGGAATGATGGTTATGGACATCACCCTGTCTTCCTCATCTTCTGATTCTATGGAGGAGGTTTCACCCCCTTCTTGTACCAATTTTACTCATTGTGGCCTTCTGCCTGCCTTACACACGGTGCTGAAATGGTTAGGTTTTCCACATGTGTTGCATCTGTGCCCATACGCTGGGCATTTATCTCTATACCTCTCGTGCCTTCACCCAAAAACCCTGCATTTTCTCCCCAGCTGCAGCTCTGATGGTGTCCCATCCCTCCGGGGTTCTATTGATATCCTGCCTCATGGGACCTCTGCCAGCTTCTGTCTGTTATCACCTTTGGCCTTGCTCTTCCCCACCTTCAGAATGGTGTCTGTCCCCCCAGGGCTCCAGAACTTTCACTCGCTCTCTGGCAGCCTCTGCTGCTCGCGCCAAGTCTATACATGTTAGGGTCAGTTCCCCTTCCTGGAGCAAGCGCTCCTGTAGTTTTCTGTCTCAGGTTCCACAGACAATTCTGTCCCTGATTAGGAAGTCCTCCAACTCCCCGAATTTGCATGTGCTAGCCAGCGACCGCAGTTAAGCCACATGGGTGGGCAGACATTCATTTTCCTTTTTGTCCCTCTTGAAAAAGTTAAAACGCTCCACAGTTTCATTGCACCTGGGCATACAGTGAGCCTCTAAGGCAGCCAATACTGTGGAGAGTGGAGATTCCTGGTACAGCTTTAAACCTTTGCATATTTTCCTGCCCTGGGCCCCCACAAGGTAAAGTAGAAGTTTTACCTTATCTCTTTCTTCAGTTGCTGTCATGGCCAGATCAATGTAGAGTTTGAATTCCTGTTTCCATTGGCTCCATTCCTCTGCCAGGTTTGTGCTTCTGAACTCCAGGGGAGCTGGAGTGAGCCATCTCTGCTCTGCAGCTCCCAGTCTCTCTGTGGGCTGTTCTAGCACCGCTGCCACCATGTAACAAGAAGACTTGGAGTCCAGGAGGTTTATTTAAATTTCTCATTTATTGTTAGAGGTTAAATGAAGGTCAATCCATTGCTAGTTGCTGCTGTGGGTAGCTTGCCCACTTGGCCAGGAGGGAGGGGGCGAGCCGGGGGGAGGGCGAGCAGAGAGACAGGGAAAAGCCCCCCCCCAAAGCTGGACTGTACCATGCCCCTCCAGGCCTGAGGTGCGTCCATTCTCCCTGATCTGGACTATATCAAGTCCTCCTATAACAGACATGAACAAGGGTTTTGGTCGAGGAGACAGAGCGAAAAGAGTGAATCTTAGCAATGTTATGGAGGGAGAAGCAACAGGATTTGGCAAAAGAGTAAATGCAGTGTTTAAAAGAAAGGGGTGAGTCAAAGATGAAGCCTAAACTACATGCTTGGGGGACGGGAAGAATAGTGACCCCATCGATAAGGGTCGACAGAGAGAAGGAAGAGGAAGATTTAGGAGGGAAGATAAAGAGTTCAGTTTTAACCATGTTGAGTTTGAGTTGACATTGAGACATCCAGGTAGAGATATCAGAGAGACAGCTGGTGAGGCGAGCTTGAACAGATAGAGAGAGAGAGGGAGTAAAGAGAGAGAATTCTGTGTCATCAGCATAGAGGTGATGTTGGAAGCCATGGGAGGCAATAAGTTTGCCTATGGACAGGGTGTAGATAGAGAAGAGGAGAGGGCCAATGACAGAGCCTTGGGGAACACCAACTGAGAGGGGAAGGGAGGAGGAGGTGGAGTTGACAAGAGACACATTGATGGAACAGTCATAGAGGTAGGAGAAGAACCAGCCGAGGACAGACCCACGGAAGCCAAGGTAGTGAAATGAGTCCAGCAAGAGTGAGTGTTCAACAGTATCGAAGGCAGCAGAGAGGTCAAGGAGGACAAGAATGGAGTAGAAGCAATTAGATTTAGCCATAAGACCGTTGGTGATCTTAGCGAGAGCATATTATATCTAATATAGAGAGAGCATATTATATCAAATATTATATAATATATGGACAGAGGGAGACATATGGGGGAAGGGAAAAGGAAAACTCAGGATGCAGGATCCGCAACCTGCCATACCACAGCACCCGGGCCTAGTCCACCATGGGCCAAGTGGGCCTTACAGGGAATTCCCTCCCCTTTCCCAAGTAGGGTGCCACTACAACAGTGCAGGGAGGAACTCACGCTGCCCACGGCCATGTGGGAAGTGGTGCCAGTCAGGGGAATCAGAGGCACACAAGTCACCTATGGGCCCATCTGTGAAGAGCGCAAAGAGATATGCTGCTCCTTGATCTGGGCCGCCCACTGCTGCTCGTTCATCTCCTGCCCTGGAATGAGGCAAAAGCAAGCACTGTCTAGGAATACCACCCCCATTGGGTGTGGCTTTCCAGTCACAGGGCACTATTTTTACAACTGCCGGCGAGGGTTGCCTAGCGACCCTAGCCGGGTTCAGGATTCCCTCATCAGTGGCCCACAATTTTCCTGCCTGCACCTCAGCCTGGCTACAACTTGCAAGGGGAGATTTTCTGCTCCAAGTCTTGCCCCATTTTCCAATCAAGGGAGCCCGACAAGGGGCCCAGTCACTGCCAGGAGAACATCAACTTTTCTGAACAACTAAGAAGGAAGGAACCCTCAGGAAGAGCTCCGTTAATAATAGCAATAATTTATGAAAGTCTGCATACTTTACAGTTTAACACAACCTTTAAATCCCAACATTTAGTAGAGGGCTGGGTAGGCCTTACTCAGCCTGCCCAGCATTTGGGATTCAAACACAGCTCCCAGGAAAGGAATCAGCTCCTCAGACGTTCACCCACCTTCAGCTGCACCACCTACAATCCTTTCCTTCTCTCTCCCTTCTGGTCTCCTCTTCTCCTTGACCCTCTGGACAGACTGATCACTCCCATAAACAAGTGCAAGCGTTCAGTTTCATAAAGTAAGCTGGTAGCAAGGAGGCCTTCTTCCCTCAGCAGTTAACAGATCTGAGCCCAGACCCTGTTTTGGAGGGAAAACCATAAACAATGAGTCTCAATGCTACGGGCTCCATTTCCACCAGAAGGGGGCTTACTTGCAGCAGTACAAAGCTAACTATTTCTAGTAACCCATGTTACATATAAGTTTAAATAAAATAAATAAAACTAATACTGACAACCAGTATACTGAAATACTGACAACCGGCATACTCTAATGCCACCCCCCTTCCCCCGATTTTGTCCTGGATTTTGGAAATTTCGGGTACTTGAAAAACTGTAACCAAAATTTCAGTTCTTGAGTACTCAGTCAGTATTGGGGTACCAATTCACATACCTGAAACTGGAAAATGCCTGTAGTACTTGCAGGCACCATATCGGGTACTCATTTGAGCGCTAGTCCCACTACATCAGTGCTATACATTTTTTCCTCATGTTCTTCTTTCTGCATACATGTTTACATTTTTAGTGCTATGCATTTTCCCCCTCATATTGTTCCATTTTGGTTTCTTGAAGGAGCATGTCACATGTGCAAAAATTAGTATCCTTGCAAACAAAATATGGAAAGTCTCCAATTGTCAAGCAAAGACAATCAATGTATCTCAATATATATTCAAGTCAGTAGGACTACATGCCAGTCTAAAGCAGCGAAGGAGCTGGACACAAATTCTTTATTCCCAATATTTGACTGAATGTATGGAAATGTAGCCATTTCTAATTCAGGTAACTGTTGCACAGGGCAAGTCGAGTCTAGCAGTCTGTCCTTAGTCAAACAAAATTACAACCGTTGCCAAATTAATTTTGTTTTGTTCTCTTTGTAAATTGGATTCTCTCTCTGGATTTTTACCCCCAATAAATTGTCTGTTGTTAATATTCATTATATATCCTTTGATGAGAGAATGATACACAAAGAATGGTTTCTATTACTGAATTATTATTTTTTTGCACATCATGCTTAATTCTGCAAATGAAGCAGATAAAGTCAATGAGGCTCAGTTAAGGACCAAAACTAATTCAGAAAGCTAATTATTTTCAAAGGGGAGACTCTTGAAGACTATAAATTAGGAGTTTGCTATTTCGAGATGCTTTGTTTTGCAGTTTGGTTAGGAAGACAAAAGATGAAGATGGATATATGTGGAAATCTAATCTTCCCCCCAAGAGGGTTTGTATGGTAATTTAGTTCAAAAAGGATATGTCCATCCTAGATTGGAAGTATATACTCTTTCAAAGTATGGCAGACTTGTGGTTTTGGATCAATTTTTTTTTAAGGGTCTTTCCAGTCCTATCATTCTAAAATGTAAAAAAAATTCAGTGTGTATTTTACTCAAAACCAGCATTTTTCTGGGGTGGGGGATAAAACCCAATTTAATTAGCCAACATTTTCTGTCAGGAAATTATATTATTTCCATTCCGAGTTGAAACAAATACGGCTCTTTTGAATCCATTTGGGTTATTTCACGAGCTTCCACAGAAATTCAAATTTGAACCACTTTGCTGATTTTTTTCTACATTTCATTTCTCATTCTTCATTCTGCTCAGATGCTGCTGCTGGTTTGATGGTTCTTTGTTTTACATAATGCCACAGAGGCAACCTTTCCATTTGTGTTGCCTGGGTAGAAGATGAATTTGGTTACAAGACATTTGGCAGTAATGTATCCCACACCTTCCATTTCATCTTTGCCCTCTGTATCCACACCCCTCAGGGGCTATTTGGGTGCATTCTGCCCTGGTGAAAAGAGGAGGCACTGTGAAAAATAACATGGCCCAAGGTGGTCATCCTGGGCCGCCCTGTGGTAAAGCCAGTCCTATCATGCCAGCAATATACCAGACAATGAACAAGCAGTAGAGACAGGAATCTCCCCTGAGGAACTTCCAATCTAGGATGGACAATGGACAGGAGACACGAGAGAGGGGAGCAGAGAGAGAGACAGGGACACATTCATAGGGATGGGTGAACAGAACCGAGTTCGGAAGTTTGGTTCGGTTGGGTTCAGTTCAGAAATTGATTCGGTTCAGAAGTTTGGTTCGGTTCAGTTCAGAAATTGATTCGGTTCGGAAGTTTGGTTCGGTCGACCGAACTATTCGAGTTCGGTCTGAACTCCAAACTTCCGAACAAAGTTCAGAAATTCAAACCCCATTGAACTAAATGAAATATTATCTTTTAGGGATGGGCGAACAGAGCTGAGTTCGGAAATTCAGTTCAGTTCAAAAATTGAGTTTTTCACTTTCATTATTGTACTAATGAAAACAAAGAGAATAAAAAAACCTAATTTTTGTTTTTGTTATTATGAAATGATGGGAAAACACCAAAAAACAAATTTCCGACTATGATTTTTTTTGTTTCTCATTTAATTCTGATAAACCTTTGGGAGATTGTACCCACCATGGAGGGCACTATGTGTACCAAATATCAGAAAGATTGGATAAAGGAAACCGATTATATAAGCAATTGAATTTTGTGATTATACAAAAAGCTGCACACATTCCTGGCTACAACTTCCTTGTTTTCCATTCAATTTGCATGCAACCTGGCAATAAGATGAATGTCCCAAGGATTTCCACCCCTGCCAAAAATCAGAAAGATTGGATAAAGGGTCCTGATATTTATAAGCCATTATCTTGAAAATGTATTTCTGGTTGTGACATTTTATTTTCCATTTTGGTTACAGGACATTTGGCAGTAATGTATCCCACACCTTCCATGTCATCTCAGCCAAAATACAGGACAATTTGATAAAGGGCCCCAATTTTATAAGCAATTGAAGTTGCCCACTTGAAGACCATTATTCAGATAAATAGCAGCACATGCAGTGCCAGTCAGAGGCAGGCACCTGGCATGGCTCAGGGAGGGAGGATTTAGGAGGAAGGATGGGGAGAAACCCAAAAGACTGACAGACACATTCACTGGCCAAATTGCATGCTTCCAGCTTTAAAGGACCAATTGTAGTGCCTTTAAGGCGGACGTAGGGGGCAGCCCTAAGGCGGGCATAGAAGAGACATAACTGGGACTTTGGGAATAGCATCCCAGGAATCAGGAGACATAGTTTACACATCCAGGCTGGCCAATTATCATCCCAATCACATCCTGCAGCACTGTGACAGAGGACATAAGAGAATCTCTGTTGGCTCTTTCCTAAACAGATGCTTCCAACTTCTCAGTAACAAGTAGGGGAGAGAAGCTGGGGTGGTCACAGCAGAGAATGAGGATATTTGGTTGACATTTCTGCTGGCCAATTGGCATCACAAACCGATCACAGCAACACATAACAGAATCCCTGGCATAGGCTCATTCGCTGTGTAGGCTTATGAAATTGGGACCTGTTATCACATCTTTCTGATATTTGTCAGACATTTTCCTAAAGGTATGAGATATAGTCCTACCTGATTTCATGTACACTGGTTGGACTAATACTTCTGAAAATTAGCATAGATAATAATCTTTGGGAGGGGTATAAACTTGCCCAGTCTAATCCACATTAGATGGGAGACAACGAAGTTACATCCAGGAATGTATATGCAGATTTTTGCAAAATAACATAATCAAACTACTTATAAATTGGATTCTTTTATCCAAACTTTCTGAAAATTGGCACACATACCTGCCTTCCATGGGAGGTACAAGAAATGTTTCATCCAAATGCAATTAAAAACAAAAAGTTTACAGGCAAAAATGTGTTTTCCATTGAGACCAATGTAAATCAAAAATGAAAGTGAAAATCAAAACAAAATTTCATTATTTACAGGAAAAAAAATGAAAAAATGAAATAAAAAACAAAATAAAAAAAATTAATGACATGGGTCCTTGGTGCGCACCTCTAATAGAGATGTTCATTCTGCTACTTTTGTCTGCAATCTTTGGAAATTTCCACTGGCACTTTCGGACATGTGGTCACGGTGTGAAAGTAGTGGAACAATGTTTCTTCTAACAGTTTCTGAGATGATTCCGACACTTTCCTGGATTATTTCCAACACTTTCCAATAATTCCAATGTAGCAAAGGAAAGGGGTGGGCACGAAATTAGCAAAATGCTGGCAGACAAGCTGTGAAAAGTCACGGACAATTCTGAAATGGTGGAATGAAATATCGGTTCGGAAAAAGGAGTTGCTGCTTCAGCCCTACTGCTGTGGTCATACGTCTACCATCCAACGCAACAAATTGTTCTGCTTCAGTGCTGCCACCCTTCTCTTCTGCAGTGAAATTATAGTTAAAGCCTTGGAGCTGTAAAATGTAGTGGTGTTCGGAATAGGGGGGGAAAAAATCACAAGTATTTCCAAGGGTCCAAGGAGCGGTCCCGAGTGTTTGGGCCACTTCTCGGACCCTCGGAGAATACTCACTGAGTTCTGAGGGATGGAAGTCAGGGGTGGGTTCACTGCTTAGAGGGAGAGGGGGTCCTCCAGCAGGGGGTTCAATGGTGGGTTACCTACCTTCCAAAGGTGTCCCGCGCCAATGCATGGCATCTTCCCGGCTGGTAACTTTGAACGAACCCCCCCCCCAATAACAACTGAGCATGCTCAGCTGACGCTGCCAGTGCCATCTTTGAAAAGAGTCAAGCATCCTTTGAAAGGGCCACTCAGGCTGTTTTTGAGCATGCTAGATCTTGAGGGGTTTTTTTTACTTTCAAAGTTACCAGCTGGAAAGAAGCCACGCGTTGATGCAGGACCCCTCTGGAAGGTAAGAAACTCACCCCTAACCCCCTCTGCCAGCCCCCCCATGCCTTCTAAGAACCCACCCCACCATTGACACACACACCCCACTAGGGCTCCTCCCCCCTTCCCTCCAGTGGGGGCCTAGTCAGGGAGGGGCACCAAACAAGTATGCAGACCTGTGTTGGCCTGCATGGGAGGCCATTGTCCTGGGATCGTCATCCAGGATGAGACCCAAGACACATTCCGTGCCAGCTGCCTGTCTGCCTTGGAGCAGTCTCAGATCAACATCTGGCAATGTGGGAACAGATGAGCGGGTTAGTTCCAGGCTACAACAGTCACAGCACGGCATCATCATGTCTCTTTTAACCCTACATGTCTCAGCCTCAGTACCCCATAAGTAAAGTGAGAGTGTATGTATCACTGTCTTTCCCTATGTTGCTGTATTTCCCTCCTTGTCTATTCTAGATTGTAATCCCCTGGGGCAGGGACATGTCTGTAACTGATATTCACTGTCAGGCATGTTCCTGATGCTGTCCAAGTAGTCAATAGTAGTAATCCTCCCACACTTCATATAATGAATAAAAGACATTAAAATAAAATCAAACCGCTTCAATATACACAACGTTGATTAGGCATGGGTTTTCATGATGTTTGAAAGCACCTTTAGAGTTTAGACACATATGCAATGTCTGCAGACACATTTCTAGAATCTAATGTCATTTATCATTGCTATTGGAAGAAATATATTCTTTGCGCATTCTGGTGTCACTAAAATGAATTAGAAGCATAAGGGAGATGTCTGGTTTTATGTGTGTGGGTGTGTGTGTGTTAAGTTCATCTTCAGTTGTTGTCAAATTGATATTGGACCAAAGGCAACCATGTCGCGTGATCAAAAGCAAAAATGAAGTAGAGTAGCCAAGAGACCTGGAAAAGTCATTAACTATGCAAAGAGACCCAAATAAAACCCAACTGTGATGAATGATAATTGGAGAACATCTTATCGCATCTGGGTAGCATTACTAAATTAGCTTAAATTGATGAAAACATGGAGAGAGAGAGAGAGAGAGAGAGTGAGTGTGGGAGAAAAATTATGGGAACGTACTTTTTCTCCTGATAATTTGTCATGACTGTCTGAAAAGAAATCAAGATTTATTTAAATTAAATTAGACTAAGTGGTGGGAATAAATATCCATCCAGGCTTGAATTTCAGTTGGCTGCAAAAAACCAACAACAGTGTTTGCATCCTGGGTGTCTTTGAAAAGTTTCTCAGATCTAGCTCCTCTTCTTTATCTCCTGTATATTGAAAGGTAGGAGGATCCCATACACATCTCAAGTATTTGACACGCTGAATGAAACAGGAGTTGGAATGAGACTACAAAGGTCCAAAGTGATGGTGCCCGGAATTTCTACATGCCCATTACATACACAAGAAATCACTCACATATTTCCAGAGAAGAGTTCTACATAACAGACTAAGCCTGATAGATCATAAGGGGAACAGTTGGGCTTGGTTCAGTTCAGGAGACCTCCTGGCCTTAAGCCCCTTGGACCTGGGCTGGACTGGGCTAGAAGTGAAATTGGGTTTTTGACAAGATTCCATTTCCAACAAAATCCAGTTGACCAATTCATTCCAGTGAAATGCAGAACAAACATTTTGCCAGAAAAGATACAAAAAAAATGTCATTCCATTTGTGCATGCACAAGATGCCCGTGGTATGCAATGCCACCATTTTGCACATGTGCAGTACGAATGCAGCCATTTTGTGTATGCTCAAATCGTTCAATTGGAATTCCAGTTGAGATTACGATCGCCGATCCAATTTTGAAGAAAGTTTCTACGGAACCAGCACGGCAGATTCAAACCACCCCTAGGCTGGGTTGGAGATACCATGGGCAAAAGGCTCTATGCATGCAGAGCGCTGTTACATCATGATTCTCTGCAGTGGTTGGGCCAGGTCAACGGAATAGATCAATCATGGATCAGATCCAGGACACTCAGACATGGTTCAAGCTTGGGCTTGATATGGGAGATCTACCTGCTGTCCTCCATTAAATCAAAGCCGCAGTATTGTGGGTGTCTGTTCAGTCTGTTCAGCTGTGGTAGGCATGGCCACTGTACAGGCCTGCAGCAATCCACTGCCCCAGCTGTGGAGGGATGCGCACAGCTCCAACCATCCATCATTCCAGATGTTTTGGTAGTCCCCAAGACTTCCTTCCACTTTCCCAGGCATAATCTGTTGCTTTATTTAGATTGCAGTCTCTTTTGGGGCAGACATTATCTCATGCTATATTTACGTCCAATGAAAAACACAATGAACATCTAACTGTACCTGCTGGGGCCCTCTAGAGACTAATGGAGTACCCACAACTTCCTGATATGCCCTGCGTACCAAGCCAGTTAAAATCAACTGCGTAGCTCATAAGTCTTAAGTTTATTAATATTGCTAAGTGCATGGATGATTCTGAACTCTGATTTATCCCTGACAGTGGCAATTCAAAATGTATTAATTTTAAGTTTGGGAGGTTGGTAAATGTGATTGTTAATGTGTGTCTTGCTGTTTGCTTGTTTGTGTTTCATTCTATTATTGTTCTTATTAGTAGTATTATTAGTATTATTATATTTTATGTTTCACCTTATATTGTAATGACCTATGGTCAAAACAATACATTTTGACTGACTGATATGCCTCTCCACGCTACCCACTGAAGTACCTGTTTCACTAGGTTATTCAGACCAGGAGCATAACTATCATGTAGCGATGGAGCTTAGTAGAGATACCTAAAGCCCTGTGCAAGAGCTACCTAAAGTCCATGATCTGGACTGGACCCAGACCCATGACCTGAACACTAGGATGGGTGAACGTGGTTTGGAAGTTTGGAGTTCGGACCGAGGTCGACCATTTCGGTTGACCGAACCGAACTTCCAAAACCGAACTCGATTTCGAACCGAACCGAATTTTCGAACTCGGTTCTGTTCACCCATCCCTAAAAGATAATATCCATTTAGTTCAATAGGGTTTGAATTTCTGAACTTTGTTTGAAAGTTCAGAGTTCGGACCGAACTCAAATAGTTCGGTCGACCGAGCTGAACATCCGAACTGAACCGAATTTCCGAACTGAACTGAACTGAATTTCTGAACTCAGTTCTGTTTGCCCATCCCTACTGAACACTGCTAGGAAGTTTTCAGAGTTGACAGAGGAGGGAGCAGGGTCAGAACTCTGCCTCCACCTGCTCTTTTGGATGTTGTCTAGCGGCATTTACGCTGCTTGCAAAAGGTCCCAACAAGAAGGAAATTTTACAAGTGGGCAGGGACAGAGTGCCGGCTTTGGTTACTCTTAAAACTTCCTTTCTGGTGGGGTTGTTGCTACTCTGGGGGCTTCACTTGGAGCCGGGGGAGCACCACAACCTTTGTGGGGGGAAGCTGAGGATGTCTAGGAGACTTGTCTGGGTGTCCATGTAGACACCCACCTCCTTGCCCTGGGGGGGGGGCATAATCGGAAGATGATCCCAGGCCCACCACAGCTTTGCTACGATCCAAACACAGTTGACAGGTTTAAATCAAGAGTCTCTGGATCAAATCTGGAAGGTTGGTAATCCTAGATATAACTTGCAGACGACACCAAGTTATTCATGGTAGTTAAAACAAGAGCAGACTGTGAGGAACTGCAACAGGATCTTACGACACTGGGTGCCTGGGCATCTAAATGGCAAATGAGATTTAATGTGGACAAGTGCAAAGTGATGCATGGAGGGAAAAATAATCCAAACTATGCGTACACAATGCTGGGTACTAAGCTAGGAGTTACCACTCAGGAAAAGGATCTGGGGGTGGTTGTGGACAATACATTGAAATCCACAGTGCAGTGCACAGCAGCAGTCAAAAAGGTAAATAGAATGTTAGCAATTATTCAGAAGGTGATAGAGAATAAAACTGAGGATGTCATAATGCCTCTATACAAATCAATGGTGCGACCACACCTCGAATATTGTGTGCAGTTCTGGTTGCCCCATCTCAAAAAAGACATAGCTGAACTAGAAAAGGTGCAGAGAAGGGCATCAAAAATGATCCAGGTTATGGAACAGAACCCATATGAGGAGAGGCTTGGTAGGTTGGGGCTCTTCCGCTTGTAGAGAGACAACTGAGAGGAGATAGGATAGAGGTCTATAAAATCATGAGTGGTGTGGAACTAATAAACAAGGAGCAGTTACTTACCCTCTTAGCTAGTACTAGAACTAGGGGGCATGCCATGAAACTCATGGGTGGCAAGTTTAAAACAAATAAAAGAAAATATTTTTTTACTCAGCGTATATTTAGGTTGTGGAATCTACTGCCAAAGACTGTGGTAAGAGCCAGTACTAGAGCTGAGTTTAAAAGAGGTTTGGACAATTTTCTGGAAGATAGGTCTATTAGCAGCTATTAGCCAGACAGGATCAGGTAGCATGATGGGAGTGGAGGGAAAACAACAGGGAATGGATCCCCAATTGTGACCTGTTGGGTGCTTATCCCAAGCCACCATGATTGGCCACTGTCAGAGACAGGATGCTGTGCTAATTGGACCATTGGTCTGACCCAGTATGGAACTTCTTATGTTAACTGTATGTTAACTGTTATTTTCTCCTGTTGAAAATACTCTTCTAGGAACCTTGTTCTGTAGATGGTCCTATTTTCTTTCTAGTTCCTGCAAATTTATAGTAATTGCCTTAAATTAACCAGCCTGGCTTCTTTCTCTCTCTCTCTCTTGCTCTCTTCCATCTTTCCTCTAGATTTCAGAAATATTGCTCCAGAAGTTGAACCAAAACTTTGTCCACTTTGAGCTAAAGCCAGGGGTTCAAGTCCTTGTCCATGCTGCCCATTTAACAGCTGGTGAGTATTAAACATCCTTCTGGCATAGAATTCAAAATTATCAGAAAATCAGGGTGTATTAGGGTTGGGAGCCTAAAAAATTTCTTTTCATAACCACAAAAACAGGAATTCTTTGGTACCCAAACCAACTAAAAAATGATAGGTACAATTCAGAACTCGATTTTGACTCAATTCAGGTTCCTGATATCCCAGAATGTCCTGAAATGTTGACTTCTGCTCCCAGAACACAGTCTTTCGGTCTTGAAATGTTGATGCCCATCACAAAATGAGCCATTTCAGTTTATTATGGATGGGACTTTCAGTTTTGGAAAGAACTGATAGTACCCGATAGTGGCATTTTCGGATCAATCTGAAATTTTGGTTCTTGTATCGGTATCAGTTGTATCGGATCTTTTGCATTGATACTGATAGCAAAAAAGAACTGAAATACACGAGAACAGAAATCGAAACTAACTGAAATTTTGCCCAGAGTCCCACCCCTGCAATTTACCTAACATTACCTAAATATTCCAGGTGCATCTATGGACCATGGACCTTTTTTTGTAAATCTTCTGTATAATGGGAAGTGGGGCAGCCACCTTGATACTTCTAATATGCATGGAGAGGCTTCTAAGTAGACAGCTGTTATGCCAAGGCCAGGTCATCCTATGGGAGGAATAGACAGAACCATGTAAATTCATTAGCATTGCTTTTGGGGGCTCTCCTTACTGTATAACAAACTAGGGACGTGCAATTTCCTATTGTTGAATTAATTATGAAAATGAATGGCACCTCATTTGTTTTCGTAACTAAGTTAATGAAAACAAAAGAGTAAGCAAATGGCATTTGTTTGATTTAGTTTGTTTTTGTTTATATGTTCTCATTTAGTTGTATTAATGAAAAAATCACATGCACAAAGTGACCACCGGTGCCATTTTGGGAAAGGGCTGTGCATGCATGAAACGGCCCTGGTGTCATGCATAATGATTTTTTGGCATGCATAATGATTTTTTGGCATGCATAATGATTTTTTTTAAAAAAATAATATATTAAGGGGTCACGATAGCGGCCCCTTTAGTTAAGGCAGAGCTAACATTCTTGTTTAAGAGGCCCATTGATTTCAATGGAAGTCCTCGGGGCAAATTCCGCTGGCTTGTGACCGATAATGACGGGGTTTTCTCTTTCATCCTGTCAGTCAGAGAAAATCTGGTTGCATACCTGAGTTGGGAATGCTCCAGACTATGTGCTTTTGTAACATTTCTAACTTTAACAGATTTTTAAATTAATTAAGGGGCCATGATAGAGGTGTCCCCTTTTAGAGCGTGATTGGGGTAGGGCAGGGTTTCCGGTTCCAGGGCCCACAACTCTCATGGCGGTGCTGAGGGGGCTTGAGGTTGCTACAGTTACAGGCACAAAGGGAGCGGTGTAGGGGGGGCAGGTGGTACTGGAGTGTCGGAAGCAGCAGAGGAAGATGATGTGCAGCTGATGTACGTGCAGCCCGGGTTGTGGGGGGATGGAGCCTGCCGGACAGGCTGCCACTGCCCAGCCCCGTCAGGGTGGAAGGGAGCCAGGAGTAGTGATGGAAGGTCGGACGGGACATACCCCGAAGGAGGCGGTGGTGCAGAGGCAGATCTGCTTCATGGTGCAGCCCAGGAGCTGCCGGGCTGCCATTCACCCAGCCCAGGGCAGGGGAGGAAGCGGGGGTGCCGGGGCAGACTCTTTGCTGCTGCAGTGCTCTTGCTGCCGCCGCCATCTTTTCCCATGGTTGGGCTCCAGTGGCAGGAGCTGCAATTGCGGCAGAGGATCCGCCTCCCCCTGCCGGCTGCAAACCCTCCCTGTGGAGGGAGAGCCGGGTCCCTGCTCCCCCAACTCTGGTGTGGGGGTCATACCAACCAAACTTTAACAGACCTAGAAATTGTCTGTTAAGGCTCCCGCCTTAACTTCCACACCAAGTAAGCAGTAAAGATGTTGTATGGCTTCCCATACTGTGCTCGCTTACAACTTAGGCTCCATGCACCCACACTTTGCCTTGGTCTTTCAGCTCCAATCCTCTTCCTTTGCAGGTTGGGGGCAACACTAAAGCTAGGACGGTACGCTCCTCCCTGTCTAGTATTACATCATTACTCTACTTCCAATCTGGCAACAATTTCTCTTTCATTTACATGTCACATCTCCATTCTGTGCCACTAGATCAAATACATCTCCCCAGTACACAGGTGACTACCAGCATGTAAATATGCCACCATTGAATAACAACATGGACCAGTTATGTTCTTACATTTAAATTCCTTTTATTTCGGATCCGCACCTACTCTAACCCACTACTTATTTGCCCCCCACTGACTGTGACCCAATAAGCACCACTTTACTCTTAGAAGATAAAAAACCTCTGACTTCAGCTTCCACCGCCCAGCGCACCCCCAGTTTAATCTACTGCCTTCCAACCCAATGACACACAACCCAGAGGTCCGGACTACCCAATAAATTTCAATCACCTCCCCCAAAATTACAAGACTCCTGACCACTATAATGAAGATCATCTCTAATACAGAATGTGACACAGTGTGGGAGATGACAACCCCCCCACAACAAAGTTAAAGTTTGGTTGGTATGAATGTGCCTTAACTAAGTTTGTAATAAAATACAAAACGAATGG
This sequence comes from Sphenodon punctatus, assembly GCA_003113815.1. NCBI lineage: Eukaryota > Metazoa > Chordata > Lepidosauria > Sphenodontia > Sphenodontidae > Sphenodon > Sphenodon punctatus. The sequence goes on from QEPC01014531.1 coordinate 3,956,221, forward strand.
ATTTTTGGAAATGAAAAAGAAATAATGTGCCTTCTGCACATCCCTATAAGAAACAATGTCAAGCAGATTTAACTGTTTGAAATAGTGCTGAGAGGGGAGTTCATGGGGCTCTTGGACAACCTACAGTGCAAAGCACACATGTAATTAGCACAAGGAAAGCGTTACTCTTTGCAACGTTTCACGTCTCCTAAGCAGGATTTGCTAATATCTTCCCCGGGAATATCGTTCTGTGCTGCTGCATCCCATTAAGTGCAGAACAGATGTTCATGTGCCCTCTTTTTTAATAAACAAACAAACTCAGATTTTAGTGCCTATGTGGAGCCACTGCATAATTTCTCACATCTCTGAGATTTGGAACCAGCTTCCAAATTTTTGGCCATCAGTTTATATTTATCTCATTTTTCTTTCACTGCTACTCAAAAAACAAAAAAAACCAGAACCCACGAATGCTGCAGAATCCTGAAATCTGTGTTTGGTGGGCAAATAGTTTGAATGTTCAGATGTGATGAGAGATTTGGGGTGTATATATAGAGAACAATAAATTAATAAATACATCTCTGAGCAATACTTCTGATAAAATTGAACTCCTATTTGATGTCTTAAATTGAGTATCCTTAAGCTTTAGGCAACCACTGTTCGCTGATCCCTTAAAAAACCCAACAACATCTGCAACAAACTTGGCCAGTGGTGGATAATGTTAGCTAAAACTGAAATAGAGAATCTAAGCGGATTCTATCTCTGATGGATCTGGCCATTTGGCAAGTTCAATTTGGTTCTGACAGAATGCAGACCAGTTGAGATCACGTCCCCATTCTGTCAGAGATCGGAATTGGCTTCCCGCTCGAGCACAACACCATCTTATACATGCACGATAAACAAAATATTTTATACCGGCACTATTTGGAAGATTGTATCAAGATCTGGCAAGACAAAATATCTGTGTTGAATTTACGTGCACTGTTCCTAAACCACAGATAATCTCCATGGAGATGAAAGAGCTGATCCAATTACCACAGCCCTAACGTAAGTTAATCAGCGGTCCAACTCTGACACCTCCAAGTGCCATAAGATTCCCCTTTTGCCATCCCTCTTCCAACAAGATTTCCACTTCCTATGATACAGCAGTATTCCACAATACGAAGAAATAATCGTAGCTTATCAATACCCCAGACTGGGTCAAGTCTGAATGGTCTGGGTGAACATTAACCAGAACCAACACTTGAAGTCCTATCAGGTTCAGTTTGGGTTGGAGACTTTTGGCATAGGTTGTCATAATTTATTCTGCTCTCTCTAAGATTCATTTTGACAATGTCAAAAGTGAAATATCAAAGTTCCAACCCCTTGACATGTTGAAAGCTTCAAAACATTTGCAAAATTTCAAAATGCCAACAAAATTTTGAAAATAAATTAAAAAAACAAACAAACACTCCGAAGGACTCAATTTTTGTTGCAGGCAGCTTTCATTTCAATGAAAAATATTGCACCATCTCTGAATGTGTGCGTTTTATGTCTGTGCAATTGATTTAGTTTGTGAACTCTGAAGTTGCAATGGAACATGAGCACATAAGTGGTCTTTCAGATATGAAGGACCTACTCCATTTGGGGTTTTTCTCTGCGTTTGTTTGTTTGTTCACATGAACGTGCCTGAGTGTGCACGGTAGGGCGGATCCCATGCCCCACGTACATGTCCATTGGGAATGCATTGTCCCATGTTGAATCCGTGAGGGACCTGTGTGGATCCTGCATAGATTCCAAGCAGAGGGGTTTGGGATTGTGGCAATTGTCCACCTATTCCTTGTCTGTCTATGGCAATGTATTGTCATTGTGGACAATACACTGAAATCATCAACCCAGTGTGCAGCAGCCATCAAAAAAGCTAACAGAATATTAGGAATTATTCATAAAGGGATAGTGAATAAAATTGAAAATATCATGTCACTATATAAATCTATAGTACGACCATACCTTGAATATTGTGTGCAATTCTGGTCACCCCATCTCAAAAAAGAAGATATAGTAGAAATAGAAAAGGTACAAAGAAGGGCAACAAAATGTTAATGGATAAGGAATGGCTCCCCTATGAAGAAAGGCTGGATAGACTGGGTCTCGTCTTCAGCTTGGAGAAGAGACGACTAAGAGGGGATATGATAAATATCTATAAAATTGTGAGTGGCGTGGAACACCCTAATAGGGAACAGTTAATTACCGTCTCAAATAGTTTTAGAACTAGGGGACTCCCCATGAAACTAAAAGATAGCATATTTTTAAAAGGTATTTATTTCACTCAACACACAATTAAGTTGTGGAATTTGTTGCCAGAAGATGTGGTCAAGGCCAGTGGTCTAGTTGGATTTAAGAAATACTTTTCTGGTGGATCGGTTCATTAGCAGCTATTAGCGAGGTAGGTTTGGGGAATGTAACCTCTTACTGTCAGGAGCTGAGAGTGAACAAAAGGGAATGGATCACCTCATTATGACCTGTTGGGTATGTCTTCCAAATGACTGAAATTGGCCACTCCAAAGACAGGTGCTGGACTCAATGGACCATTGGTCTGACCCAGTATGGCTCTACATAAGTTCTTATGTGTGAATATTTGAGTCTATGGAGGAAAAGTAAAGGAATGAGGGGCTGTTATGTTTTATTGTTACTTATCATTTCTGTAGCACTACTAGACATACACAGCACTTAACAGTCACTGATTTTTGGAGACAGGTCCGTGACCAGTGGACTTACAATGAACAAAGGTAACCATTCTCATTTTACAGATGAGGAACTTGGGCTGAGATATTGTGATTTGCCCAAGGCCACACAGTAATTTCATTGGCTAAGGTGAGATTTAAAACCTGGTCTTCCAGGTCCAAACCCAGCACCTTATCCACTAGACCACACTGGTTTTCACTACACCACACTGGCTCTATGGCTGAAACGAGAATGTGTGAGAATTGAGAATTGTCAGTGATATCTCAGGAGGATCTCGCTGATGTTTTGAGAATTTCATGAGAGTCATGAAAAATTAAAAACTGCTCTGTCCATGTGAAAAATGGCTGTCAGGCTGTTCTGCATATGCACAGCCCTTTTCCAAGCTGTCTCAGGCCATGTTGGCACCATTTTGGAAAAGGGCAGCTGCTCTGCACTTATGCAGAACTGGCTGCTCATTTCCATGATGGTGCCAATGCAGCCCGCACCATCTTGGAAATGGATCATGCATGGACAGAACAGCCCAGGTGGCCATTTGCACATGTGCAAAGCATTTTTTAATTTTTTCAAGAATCTCATGAAAATGGCGGTGAGAATAGCCAATTCTCGGTTCATTCTCAGTCGGGAAAATCTCATTGAGAGCCCCATTCTCAATGAGATTTTCTCAATTGTTGGGAGCTCATTTCAGCCCTACTTTTAATTCTTTTTTGCCCATTTCCCCCTGGCTGAACCACTCTGACAGCATCAGGAGTTTTCCTCAAACATACATGTGTCTTAAAATTGTTTGTTCTTTTGGATCAGTTCAGCGATGACTCAGATGTGATGACGCTATGAAGGAAGCTATGCTATGAAGGTGCTATGAAGGAAGATGGTGCTATGTGAAGGAAGCTTTTTTATTAAATACAAAGCATAAAGATATAAAAAGAATATCTCACATCCCTTTCTGCAACCCAGGGAACCCCAACAACGGCTGCGAGATGATTCCCGAGTGGTCCCCAGGTTCTGCTGCACCCCTCAGCACATCTGCGAAGTGGCCAGCAGTGAAGTTCCAATGTGGGTTTCTGGTTTCTCTGTCTTTATAGTCTAACTTCCCAAACCCACTATGCAAACACTGCACATGTGCTAGCCATTGCAGATGTGCCTCTCCCTGGCCTGAGTAATTCAACTCCCAATTAAGAAACCTTTCTCTTGGTATCAGGCTTGGTTGCTACTGATAAGCTTCTCATAACATTACAGTTCTAGCCGGCCTTGGCATTCGGCACAACAACTATTATGGGATGGAATACACATAGGCTGCCAAAAAGGCATACATATAGCTTATGTCAAGCAAAATGGATTCTTAAAGCAAAAGCAGGCCAAATAAGATATATAAATGTTCCTTAACTGGCTCCACCTGTGTACAATGGGTCTTCTGCAATCTTTCACTACAACATGCTTCAGTGTGTTCTTTTGAGATACTTTGCATGCAGATACTTTGCATGATTTTTACTTTGAGATAGCTTGTAGGGAAAATTATTATCTCAGTGAAGCCAACTTTGGAATCCTAAACTTCACAAATGTAGCTGCTCTCACTTTCAGGTAAACCTAGCAGTCTGATGTGTTCAACTGTACTTGATTTTGAAGAAAAAACAACAATGCCTTGTCCTCACTATGTTTTTATCAACCTCAGGGGGAGAAAAAGCCTGCATATAGTAAACTTCAGTAGCTTAGTTCATTGAAGGCTATAAAAGCCCCACAGCAAGACTTGGAGATTCATAAATTGTTCACTTAAAACTTGCTGGTATTCAATCCAACATGCTAAGAAAGGGATGGCCAGAATTATGGTTCATGCAATCCGCTTCATCTCGGCCTCCTGTTCATGTAACGTACCACAACTAAAGCTGAAATGGGTAGCATGTAATGTACCACAACTAAAGCTGAAATGGGTAGCAGATTTGCTATGCCAGAGTTTCAAGTGCTGCATCAGGTATTCGATGGGCTACTTGATTACCAATCTTGTACCTGGAAACTCAAAAAACGGATATATGCGCCTCAATATCTAAGTGATACCAGCAGGTTTGGATGGTGATGACCATGGAGAAGGTCCTTGCAGATGTAGGGGGAGATTTAGAGAGTTTTTTTGGTACTTGGTCATAGTGTTACACATGTCTTAAGAATCTGGGACAGCAGGAGAGCCTGAAGATCCCATCCTCCGAAGAGACTTTTAAGAGGTTTTAGATGGGGGTTGGGTTTGTTTTGAAAAGGTATACTGCCCATCAGTCTGAATGTTTTCTGGACTACAGTCTAGAGTATTCCAGCAGGTCCAGAGATTTTTTTCTTTTCTTTTTAATATGAAGATATTCGTTTGCTTGATTCTGATTTGATTCTGATTTGGGGGTTTGGTTGTTTTATACTCAAGAGTTGGGGAGGTTGGGGGGGGAGGTCCATAATAGTATGGAATTTGGAAGACTGAGCCTGTTGTGAGAACGATTTGTATAAGTGTCCTGCTCTGGAATTAGGGACACAAATGTATTTTGTAACCTCCTTTGCTTGTCATGACTGGTTCAACTAAATAAAGTGAAATTGAAAAAAGAAGAAAAAAACAGGTAAATTCCCATACCAATTTTTTTTCCTACCAATTGGTATTTCGGAATGGAAAGCTAAAAATTCATGATGGGGGTGGGGGGAATTAGACTAGAAGTTAAAAAAAAATCATAATCATAACTTGACATTCCAGGAGCAGAAGCTGACTTTCCAGGGCAGAAAACAAAACAAAAAATAGGAATTGGAAGTCAAAAAATCAGTATCAAGAGTCAACATTCCAAGACTGGAAGTTAACATTCTGGGACATTGGGTCCCTGAATCTAGTCAAAATTGTGTATTGATTGTTTCCCGATAGTGTCAAGTCAAATTGGGTACTGGAAATATGATGGATATACCTGTTTTTGTTGATACTCATTTCAGTTCTAACCAGGACATGTCTTGCTGGTCACAGTACTCCAGGCTGGGACCCTTCCCACTGACTTCCAGCTCTAGGGCACCTCTGAAACCGGTCTCAGAGCTGGAGAGGATCGCTCCCCTTTAGAGATAACCTTGTCTGCCACACTGGATGGGCTCTCATAGCCTGTCTCCTCCCTGGAGACAAAGGCAATCTCTGAGTAGTTGATTCCCCCACCCTTCACCATGATCTACTGGAGACTAGCTTTTGTGATCTACCTCTTGGCCACCACTGTGTTAATGTAATACAATGATTTTACCCACCAGAAACACCATGGAGGGATGATGACAGAGGTTTTTACAGAGGATGATGAAAACAGTTGGGTTTCATATGGTGGTGTGGGGTATTTTCACAGTAGCTATCCATAGAGGTGCTTCTTAGAGATGAGCGAACGTGGTTCGGAAGTTCGGAGTTCGGGCCGAACTTGGCCTGTTCGGACAACCGAACGTCTGAATCAAACGCTCGAACGGCCGAACAGTTTGGAAAAGTTCAGATGAGTTTGGGGGTGGGAAAAACGTGACTGGAAGGCGGGAAAAATGTGACTGGAAGTGGGAGGCAGCTGAGGAGCAGACTTCCTGGTGCCAGGGGTGGAAACCAGGGGTGGTTTCAGGGTATAAAAAAAATAATCGAATTCGGTTTCGGTATCGATAGCGCTATTTTCAGTTTTTCGGCCAAGTTCAGCTGAACCGAACCCCACCAAACCGAACAGCCGAACCCGAACTCAGATTTCAGACCGAAGGACCAAACGTCCGAACATCCGAACCGTATTCTGTTTGCCCATCCCTATTGCTTCTAGTGTCCACTGTGCTCATCTTCTGAAGTTCTTCTCCCCTCTTGCAGCTCCTCTCATGGATCTCACTCCTAGTCACAGTGGTTCAGCCATGCTGATGCTTCTCTCCGTGGTGTTTGTGGGATTAGCCATCTTTGTAATCTACAAGTTCAAAAGGTATGACCATCCCTCCTTCTCTTTCCGCATCAGGTTTGAAAGTATGACGCAAAGTCCTCCGTAGCGTTCACGGCAATTGATGGTTTCTGTTAATGTTTTAGGAAGATTCCGGGCATTAATATTTATGCACAGATGCAGAATGAGAAAGATCAAGAGATGGTCAGTCCAGTCAGTCAAAGTGAGAGCATGTCTAATGTCCCACAAACTGAGCTGAGGAGCCCAGAGCAACTAATAGATGAGAAGTTGGATACTCAGCCCATAGGTAAATAAACTCCAGCAGCCAAATTCTGAGTTTTGATTGGCTCACTTTATCTGAACCTTCCCATCTCCCACCTCTCCCAAAGCGCTCCATTTTCCCATTTCTGTGTTAACTTCTCTCACTGGCGCTGTGCTAACTCCCAGCTGGTCCGATCCTCCCTTCCATTTGGCAAAAGACAGAATTAACTGCTTGAATTTTTCCCCCTCTGTATTTTTTTCTTTGTAGTCTTCTCTGATACCCAAAACTCTGTAATTATATCACCACCAGGGCCGGCCTTACCACAGAGAGATCTGGGATGGCCACTCTGAGACCTGCTATTTCTGGGGCCCCCACAGTGCTCCCTTTTTTCAGTAGGGCAGGATGTGGGGGCCCCAAACATTAACTACTTTGAGGGCCCCATGGAGGAGACCCCCAAGGGGAGAGGGACCATCAGTTGTCCCCCCCCCCCTCCATTTCATCTTTGCCCAGGGCCCTGCAAAGTCTAAGGCCTGCCCTGGTCATCACTAACATGTACTGTCAGGGAAATGTCATTAAGTTTCTGATATTTTTGTAATTCTCGGGAATGGTCTAGCTTTGAATGCTTGAAAGGGAGAGCCTTTCAAGGCTCATCTGCTTAGAAGAGATGGCTGGCAGGAGACTTGGTAATCAACATTTAAAAGGTTTGGTTTAAATGATGTGTTAACAACAGAGTAGTCGCCACAGTGCTACTAATGACAGAAACACAGATCTCTGCACCGGCAGAAGCTTCAACTTACAGACTAATGTCTCAAAAAGACAGATGAAAAAGCAGCAATTATGAATGGGGGATGATGGAACTTGCCATCCCGGCTGTATTTAGAATTAAAATTAAAACAGCAGTAGCATAGGTACGAAATACACAGTGCCTCCGAGGCTTACGGCCATGCGGGGAACCAACATGCAGGGCTCAAATTTAAGACAACTTCAACAAATATGAAGGTTTCCATATAAAACAAACAAACAAACAAACCACCATTTCAAGTGTTGACAATTTTCCTGCAGTGGCCAATGAGTAGCAGTAAAGTGCTTAATGTGAGATGTAGTCCATCCGACAGCAAGTTCAATGGAAGGGAATGCAGTTGTAACTACATCTCCCATCACCTACCATGGTAGCATTTCATGTCAACTCAGGGTACTATATTTTTCACGTCTGTCTTTCAATTTTGGGATTTTAAAAAAAAAAATGGAGTTAGGACTGAGGAGCGATCATATGCTTTCAGGTAAATACGGTAAGCAAGAAATCAGCTGTGACAGATATTTCCAGCATTATCATGTGAAACTCTATAGTGTGTTTTTAGTGTAACAAAGATTTATTTTACATAGTCTCCAAATTAAGGGGGATTTTAGGATGAAAATGAATCGGCCTTCGCAAATCTTATAAACCAAAGATTTTGAGCTGTGTACGGAGATCCAATTCAGATTTTTTTACTGTGATGGATTTCCGTTAAAGCTGAAATGAATCTGGTATCTGGCCAGATATTGTGATTTCCATGCCCATATAGTAGTCAGTTTGATATTCACCTCCCGTCTATTATACTTTATTACCGAATACCATTTACCACATTACTGTTTACCGACTACCCTTTACTACAGCAAAACTCCAATGGATATAATATTTGAATATTCCTTTCACCTCTGGATGGAGGCTTCTGTGATGTGTTTGTATCTTTTCCATTTCTGCCCCATTGGACCTGCTTTAGTTACAGCTGTGGGGTGTGGTGCTCTGGTGCAGATTAATGAAATCCAGAAGAAGGATGCACTGCCTTTAGACGGTGGCTTTCCGTGTAACACTTTGCTAGTGAGCTAATCCTTGGCTTTGTTCTCTTTTCTTTGCTGCAGGAAGTATTTCCACAGTTGCTGAGATGGCAGTCACAAAGGCAATCCCTACCTATGTAAATGTTTGACTCGAGGACACCAGTATATATATATATACATATGTATAAAAGAAAACTCACTGCATTCGGACTTTTTAATTCTTCAGAAGACAAAAGGTTTTTTAGCTTTAATCCTGTGCATGTGGACATTATTCGGAGACCCTACTTGGGACTGCGGTGTACAGGTGCTCTCTATGAACAGAGAGAAAGACAACCACCTTTGCTCTTCCTCCTCTTCTTTCCTCTCTTTTTGGATTCGTCTCTTATTTGTAGGAGATTCATAATGATACTGGCCAAGAATGTGCATGAAGTTCTTTTATTTTTAGGGGGTAAACGTTCTTGGTTTTAGGTTTCCTTTAGCGCTGCAGGTGGGGCTAGCCCCCACCCCCAGCCAACTTTCCTAAGACACACATGAAAATACACAGGAGTTTAAAGGCATTTATATGTTCCTGGATTGGTTTGTAATATATCTAATGTTGAGATTCTTTTCCTACCCTTCTTTCTCCTCTAGCTACTCTTAGCACCATAGGGCCATTAGGAAGCTCTGAATCAGCACAGTTGCCCCTAAATGCAAAGCCCAGTTCTTTCTTAAATGCCTACATTCACACACATTAAAAGTTATCATTTTCAGAGCACTCACACACTGGCTTGATCTCCATTTAGGCATTGGGTTCTGTGTGGAAGTCAAAGGTGGTAGATGCCTTTGAATACATTTTTAAAGTACATCAGAAGCAAGGGGCCTGATAGCAAATCAATTGGACCATTAGATGACCAGGGGATAAAAGGCGCACCCAGGGAAGATAAGGCCATGCAGAGAAGCCGAATGAATTATTTTCTTTGGTCTTCACAGCAGAGGATGTTCACGAGATATCCATACTAGAGGATGTTGGTGAGATAACCATAGCAGAACTGTTATTTGGTGATGAATCAGAAGAACTGTCACAGAGCAACGAGAATCTGGAAGAGCTTCAATAGCTAATTGACAAAATAAATAGTAACAAATCACCGGGAAAAATCTGAAGGAGTTCAGAACCACCCCCGAGTTTTGAAGGAACTCAAATATGAAATTGCAGGCCTACTACTGGTAATGTGTAACCTGTCACTAAAATCTGCCACTGTACCTGAGGACTGGAGGGTAGTGAATGTAATGCCAATATTTTTAAAGGGCACCAGAGGCAATACTGGAAACTATAGATCAGTGAGCCTGACATCTGTGCTGGGCAAAATTAAAAACAGAATTACGGGGCATATTGATAAACATGGCTTAATGGGGAAGAGTCAACATGGTTTTAGCAAAGGGAAGTCATGCCTCACTAATCTATTGGAATGTTTTGAGGATGTGAAAAAGCATGTGGGTAAAGGGGAATCATTCAATATAATGTATCTGGATTTCAGAAAAGTCCCTCAGGAGAGACTGTTGAGGAAATTAAGAAGTCAGGGGATAGGAGGCAGTGTTCTATTATGGATTGGTAACTGGTTAAAGGGGGGGGGGGGATAGGACTAAATGGTCAGTTTTCACTATGGAGAGGAGTAAATAGTTGAATGTCCCAGGGATATACACTGGGACTTCTCAGTACCAGTTGTTTAATGTATTCATTAATGATTGACAAAAGGAAGTCAGGAATGAGATGATCAAATTTGCAGATGATGTGAAATTATTCATGGTAGTTTTTAAAAAAATGAGCAGATTGTGAACAATTGCAGGGGGGAATCTTGTGAGACTGGGTGACTGGACATGTAAATGGCAGATGAAATTTAATGTGGACAAGTGCAAAGTGATGCATATAAGGAAAAACAACCCAAACTTTAAGTACACACTGCTGGGTTGTAACTTAGGAATTAACACTCAGGAAAACGACCTTGGAATCACTGTGTACAATAAATTGCAATCCTAAGCTCAGTGTGTGGCATCCATCAAAAAAGCAAACAGAATGTGAGAAATTATTTGTAAAGGAAGAGAGAATAAAACTGAAAACATTGTAATCCCATTATATAAAGCTATGGTGCAACCATATCTTGAATATTGTATGCAGTTCTGGTCATTCCATCTCAAAAAGATATAGTAGAAATAGAAAAGGCACAGAGAAGGGGTATGGAATGAAAAGGGGTATGGAACGGATCCCGTATGAAGAGGTTGGGACTCTTCAGCTTGGAGAAGAGGCGACTGAGGGGATATGATAGATGTTTATAAATTCATGAGTGGTGCAGAACAAGTTAATAGGGACATGTTATTTACCCTCTCAAATAGTACTAGAACTAGGGGACATACCATGAAACTAAGAAGTAGGAGATTTAAAACAAATAAAGGAAAGTATTTTTTCGCTCAACGTACAATTAAGTTGTGGAATTTGTTGCCAGAAGATGTGGTCAAGGTCAGTAGCATAGCTGGGTAAGTTATATTAGTTTCTGGAGGATAGGTCCATCAGCGGCTATTAGCAAGGTAGCTTTGGGGAATGAAACTTCTTACAGGGTGATTTCAGACGTTACGCCACCACGATCAACCATGGTGAATCCCCCTATGGGGACCGTGATGGTGTAACATCGGTTGGGCCAAAAAGTGATTCCTGCCAGATGTTCACCCCCGGCGGGAATCGCTTTGACCATGCTTTCGGAGGTCCGACCGGCGGAACCTCCGAAAGCGTGGTCAAAGCGATTCCTGCCAGGGGTGAACACATAGTGGGAATAATTTTTCGGCCCAACAGACGTGATGTTACCATGGTCAACCACGGCAGGATTCACCGTGGTTGAGCATTGTAACGTCATGTCTGCTACCGGGCCACGGTCTGGAATCGGCGGCCGTGACCGTCGCCGATTCTGGGCCGTGGTCAATATCCTGGGTGGCGGGCAGGCGCTGCGGCTGCATTGGCCACTGTGCCCTCCCATCTCCCAGAGGGCGGGCAGCCTCGGGAGCATGGGGGGGCGGGGCTGTGCGGCCACACGTTGCGCCGCACAGCCCCGCCTCCTCCCCCGATTCCCCTCCGGAATCAACCAGCACGTCTGTTGACGGGCCGTTTTGATTCTGGAGGGGAATCATGGTGATTCCATGCCAGGGCCAATGGGCGCCCCAGCACATCTGAAATCACCCACTGTTAGGAGCTGGAAGTGAACAGGGAATGGATCACCCCATTGTGACATGTTGGGTGCTTCTTCTAAGTGACCAAGATCGGCCACTGTCAGATGGTTCATTGGTCTGTCCCAGTATGGTAGTAATATTCTTATAGAGCTGAAATAAGTAGCTCATTTGCTATCCTAGGGGTGTACAGAAGGAACCTAATACATTTTCATTTTCTTTTAAATTAATCCATTAGTTTTCAGCTTTTTGTTAAAAAAACATTCTTTTTCATAACAGTTTTGTATTTAAAAACTAACTAAATAAATAAAATATCACTGCACATGCACAAAATGGCCACTGGACTGTTCTGCACATGTGTTCCCTTTTCCAAAATGGTGGGGCAGAATCACTGCAATTTAAAAAAAAATGGCAGCTAGTCTGCACATGCACAAAGTAGCTGCTCTTTTCCAAAATGGAATTGCCTCGGGTTTATAACTTATTGTCTTGGGGTAATCACAGAGGTGATTTCTGTGACATTGGAACTGGTCTACTGCCTAGTCAGTCTGTGACTCTAAGCGGAAGCACAATGGAGAAATCTCCACAGTGCTTCTACTGTAGCTGACCAATGGTCCACGGTTGATCCATTTCAGACATCATGGAAATTGCCATGAAACCCCTTGAAGGAGGGATTCCCATAATGTCAGACTGTTCCTTGAGTTAGCAGAGTGAATGCAGATTTAGGACAATTCAGTGGCAATATACGGCATTGTTTGAGTAAGGCTAATTATTGCTGCAGTGTAGTTCTGTCAAAAGGGCATAGTTAGGGCTGAAATCAATATGATTTTTATATTTGCAAGAATAATTTGTCTATTTATTTCCACAAAGGACTACCCAAATTTGTCTTCACCTCCATTATAACATTTTCAGCTTTGCTTATTTGGGTACTTTGTTTTGGTTATTCTGTGGTTTTGTATTCAGTATTTTGGTCACTATGGTATTTTGGCATTCAGGACTTCATTAATTTTGGTGGTGAAATTTAGCACTTTTCAAATAATGCTAAATAGCTCTACAAAAGTGCAGGAACTAACAAATACCAAAATAATGGATAAATAACTGGTTTGAAATACCAAGCACAAATCAAGCAGGTAACCAAGGTAACTAAAATACCAAAAACAAAAATATCAAAACAAATTTTCGGAACTGCAAATAAAGTGGGGAGCAAATACCTGCTTTATTGAAATTGATAACATAAACCAAATTTGGTATCCACACCATATATTTCATAACACATAGGACATGAAATAGTTGGGCTAAGAGTTGGCATAAATTTTCTTCTGAAATAAGAGAATTTGGAGCCCAAACCGATTCTCTTCATCACCAGAGTTTCCCTGTTAAATCAGATCAATACATACCCAGAATTCCCTTCTCCCGTGACATCATTTCACTCTTGATGTTCAGCGTCATCACGTTGCTATTGTATTTGCAACAATGGCTTTAAGAAAGACAGGAAAGGCTTTGCGTCCATTGTACAATATCCCTCACAATTCCAGCTGGCCACGGAAAGCTGACATTAGCCAACTTATTTTTATAGGAAGCCAATGAAAAGGTTTTTCTTAATGTATCGGAACTACAACTAATTTTTAAAAAACGACTTTTTGATGTATTTTTCCCTTTGTTGAATACAATGTAGTGTAATGTATAATTGCTTCTGTTTATTGATTTTACAGTCATATTTATTAAACAGATTATGTCTCTAAAGGAACGAATGTGTGTGTTTGTTGCTCATTTAGTTCACAGTCCTGGATGCTGACCAGAGAACTTCGAAAAATGGACAACTAATTCTGTGCATCAAGGAGCAGAACTAATAAAGCCTCATTTGCTTGGGATTTATGTTTAGAGATTGTTTGACTTAGTAGCTAAATTAAACATAGACTAAGGCTGAAATGAACCATAGACATCAGAGAATAACATTTGCTGTGGTATTTTTAATTTTTTTTGGCATTGTACTTTTGCTGTGGGTTCAACTTTGCCAAAATGTGCCCAGTTGGAGCACAGGGAGCATTTTTTATGGTTAATTTATGATGAATGGGGAGGGGGCTTGCTTTGCATAGAGGGACATAGAGCAAGGAAGGCATTTTTTTTTTTTTTGCTGGCAGGGAGTGCATGTCTGGTTTGTTGTGGCTATGCCTCCTGGTTGGTTGCATGCATGGGGCCCTGGGCCCAAACTTGTTGAAACTTTATTTATTTATTTATTTATTTATTTAGTAGATTTTTATACCGCCCCATCCTGCACAGCAGCTCGGGGCGGTTAACAACAATAAAAAAAAACACCATTTAAAACATTTAAAATACAATCATAAAACATATCAATAAAACAGGATGGTATAAAAATAAATATACAGGTGGGGGATTAAAAATCACACCCCCCCCTCCCTCCCAAAGGCCTGGGCAAACAGCCAGGTCTTACAGTTCCGCCGAAAAGTCAAAAGGCTTGGGGCCAGGCGAGCTTCCTCCGGAAGGGAGTTCCACAGCCGCGGCCCTACCACCGAGAATGCCCGCTCCATCGTGGCCCCCCGCTTAACACGGGGGACCTCCAGGAGGGCACCCCCGGCAGACCGCAGGAGTCGTTCCGGGGCGCGAAGGGCGAGGCGGTCCCTAAGGTAAGAGGGGCCAAGGCCGTATAGGGCTTTATAGATCATTACTAGGACCTTGAACCTGGCCCGGCACACTATCGGCAGCCAGTGCAGCGCTCGGAGCACCGGTGTAATGTGCTCCCGGCGACCCGTCCCCGTAAGAAGACGGGCCGCCGCATTCTGCACCAGCTGCAGCCTCCGGGCCAGGAACAAGGGAAGCCCCACGTAGAGCGCGTTACAGTAGTCGAGTCGCGAGGTGACGAAGGCATGGATGAGGGAGGCCAGGTCCGGGCCAGAGACATACGGACGCAGCCTACGTACCAGATAAAGCTGGCGGAAGGCAGCCTTCGCGACTGCCTCCACCTGCTGCTCCAGCCGCAGGCCTGCGTCCAATATGACCCCCAGACTCCGGACCTGCTGAGCTACAGGGGGGCAAACCCCCCCAATCAGGGGGGCCACCCCCCCCTTCGCCCTCCCAACCACCATAACCTCCGTCTTATCTGGGTTGAGCTTCAGTCTGCTCCATCGCATCCAATCCGCCACGGCCTCCAAACATTGGGATAGCACCGAGACAGCAGGGTCTGGGTCGGTAGAAAACTTGAGGTACAGCTGAGTATCATCAGCATACTGGTGACATCGCACCCCGAACCCTCTCACGACCTCCCCCAAGGGCTGCATATAGATGTTAAATAATAATGGAGACAAGATCGATCCCTGCGGAACGCCACACGGTAAGGCGCGGGGGCTCGATGTTTCTTCCCCCAGCACCACCCGTTGGCTCCTCCCCGAGAGGAATGAACGGAACCATTCAAGAACAGTTCCGTCCAGACCCCCCCGGTCATGCAGTCGTCTCAACAGCAGCCCATGGTCCACGGTGTCAAAAGCGGCCGAGAGATCGAGCAGGATGAGAAATGTCGAACATCCCGCATCCATCTCCCGGCGGAGGTCGTCCACCAAGGCCACCAACGCCGTCTCGGTGCCATAGCCGGGGCGGAACCCAGATTGAAACTTGATTGATTGATAATGCTATGTTGTGGTGGGGCGCCCCAGTGCAACCCACTCACACACCACCGAGCTTGCATGTAATTATGGGGCATAATAGTCACCCTTCTTTTTTGGTGGGGCTTTGCTTAGGCGCTGAGTGTTTCTGATTCTGAATTTTGGTGATTCCGATTTCTGAGGTCCGGAGTTCCGATTTCCAACGAGTCCTCAATAAAACTTCTGAGTGACAACCAAAGACTCAGTCCCGGTACTCAGAACCTCAGGCATTCTCAAAAGTACTCAGAGCACCTATTAGGTGCAGCCCTCCTCCCACCCCCCACCCCCCGTGCACACACACCATATTTGTCTATCTTCACTTCCCTCTCCTATATTGTCCACTGTCCTTCCCTCCTCCTTCTTAGAGGCTGTCCTTTACAATATGCTACCCCAGTCTCCACCACTTGCCCTGTCCCTTGGCAGTCTGGATGTGTGTGGATTCTTCAATGTGGGATATATTGTAGACACCCTTGTGGTCCAGATTGTGTTGCTATGGCCCCTTGTCCTCAGTAGCTGCTGCCTCTACAGAATGGTGGTGAGGGAGCTGCTCTTGCATTTGCTCTCAAGGGTTTATGTGTGGATGGAGCAAGCATTATCCCCAGGTCCCTTCTGCAAACAGGGAGGTCCTTCCATACTTGAGTGGGTCTTTTGGTCCCTAATTGCCCTATTGCTATGCTACTGTTCTTGTTCTCTCCTAATCTGAGAAGCAGGGAGAACAGCTAGAAGGTCTCCATTGAGCATCTGAAGCTCTAAATAAGGTAAGAGGCATAGGCTGCATTATAATGCCAACCTAGCTCATGGGATCCTGTGAATGTTTGTTTTTCCAGAAATCTAGAATGATGGTGGGACCTCCATACCTGGTTTGAAGACTTCAGATGAAATGCTTTCCTGATGAAAAGGAAGGTGCTTTTAACTAAGATGTTCTGTCAGAGATATTTAACCCAAAATATTCAGTTACCAGTGGGAGTGAAGACCATGGGGAAAGGCATCCTGCATCATGGGAGAGGAAATCTGTCTGAGATCTGGCCTCACCGGGGGACACTATAGACATAGAGGATGCTGGGGACACTAACTACAATCCCCATGATGACCAGATTTCTACCCAAATGAAAAGATGCCATACATTTCCTTTCAATTCAAATTTCTCAAAAGCTGGATGAGTGGTTGGAATGGCCATTTCAGGGTGGTTGGGAGACAGGGTTTGGGGGACAGATAAGCAGGAGCAGCTGGGTGTTCCTCCTTTTTGAATGGAGTTATTGCATTGAGTATAACCCATGTAAAGATATCTATCTAAGTTTGTAGAGAGCCTGAAACAATAGTTTTGAAGTGAAAAAGACACCACTAGTTTTAATCAGAAAATCAGAGAAATTGAAGGCTGGAAGATAACATTGTAGAGCTGAAATGCCATTTGAGTATTTGAAAACTTGAAATTTTGGTTATGTTTTTTTGAGTACCCAAAATGACCCCCAAACTCCAGAACAATACTCCCCAAATTCTCAAAGTCCATGATGAAATAAGGATGATGTTGGGACAAAATCAATATTTCAGTCTACTGGTTGCCGTTATGTTGGTAGACCGGTTGTTGGTATTTTGGGTACACAATTAAAACCCGGTTCCAGTAATGAAAAATACCCAATATATTTGGTTCAGTTTAGGTACAAGAAACTTGATGGGTATACCTGCTTTTGCAGGTACTTGTTTCAGTTCTACTCTATGGTCATCTTAGTCCAACAGTGTGTTCCAAAGCAGGCTATCCTTTGCCTCCCAGGTGACATTATAATCTTTTCCCAGTTAACACAGCTCATCCAGTCGAACAAAAAAGATGATGTGTCATATTTTGAGGACATACACAATCTATCCTCACTGCTTATTTTGGTCTACCTAATAACAACTTTTAACAGAGCTTAGGGGGCACCGCAGGAGGGGAAGGATGAAAAATTCAGTCTTCAATACACAATTTCAAAATTAGATCAAGAGAGGTACTTTGAAAACCTGAAAGATCTGATTTAAAATGCTTATTGGGGTTGTTTTGTTCTTCATATATTGCTAAACCTTGTGGTTTTTCTTTCCTTGATCTATTCTTGAAGTTGTGTTGTGAAGACTGGGGGTGTCTTTAGACATAACGTCAACAGGTGTCTGAATGTGTGTTTTGAGTTGACCTTGATATGAACACTGGTTTGACCCTGGGTTCACCATGTGGCGCTGCTTAGACACACAGCCCATCATGGGGCAAATCAGTGTTTTGCTCACTACCCGATCTCAGCAGGCAAAAAGAGTGCCACCTCATTCCCCGTGTTGCACCGCTGCAAACATGCCACATGACATCATTAGACACAATGTTGGCCGTGCGTTCAGCCGGAACATGCAAATTGTCCTTGTGATGCAATGGTGTTCACGTGTTCACGTGTTCAACAGGTGTCCAAATTGGTGTTGAGATTGTTATGGTGCTTACGGCCAAACACATGCTTAGGGGTTTTGACACCCGATTATTGTTATGTCTAAAGATGCCTTGAGTCTCATCTGATATTATTTGCCCCTGAAGAATCTACTAGTACAGTAGTGAAACATTGGGGTTTTCTAATCACAGTTTAACTGATTAGAAAAGCAAGTACATCAAGCACAGTTTTGATCTTCCTCTTCCTGAATTTTGGCACTATCTTCAAGAACTTTTTAGTTCTGGTAAGCTGAACTTTGCCATTTGGAATCTATCCTTTCAAGCTTGGACTATTTACTCTGCTTCTCTCCACTGAAGTTATTCTTTCAGATTAGACTATGTTGCCTTTTCCTTCACCTCTATTTTAATTTAATACATTTCACTGATAAAGGTTGCAGTCATTGCTGTTGTTTTGTACTATTGTATTTGCACCTAATAGCCTTGTGTTTTGTTCTGGTAAAAACAGGATCACTATATGGACCACAGAATTAGAGAAAATAGTAGGGTCGGGGGTGCTTTCCCCAGCCCACCCTGTGTGTAAGACAAGCCCTAGGAGAGATATATGGTAGGGGTGTGCATGTCACTTTCGTTATTGCAATAACAATAACAACAATTGTTATTTACATTATCGGAACTAGAGAAGGCATTTGATTCTATCAACAGGGAAAGACTATGGCTGAAGCTTAGGAGAACATCTATAGGTCCAAGATTATTATACCTGATAATTCAGTTACATTAAGAGAACTCATTGTAGATAAGGACTGACAGGTATGGATCCCTTTCAGCTCCTGTCCAGGTGGGAAGAGGTGTGAGGCAGGGGTGTCTGCTGGCCCTGGTGCTATTTAAACTCTATTTAAACAATTTGGCCGCATTTATGAATACGAGGGAAACCCATGCTTCCGTGGTGGCCCCAAAAGGCCTCCCGATCTTGCTTTATGCTGATGACGCTGTTTTGCTGTCTCGCACTGCTATGGGGTTTAAGAGACAGCTGGCCTTATTCAGTGACTACTGCGAAAAAGAACATTTGTCTATAAATTATTCCAAATGCATGGTCCTGGCAGCAGGATGTAGGAAATTGAGGGGCCCTAGAGCCTGGGCCATCAAAGGGAACCCTATTGACCAAGTCCGGAGCTTCAGGTATCTGGGGGGTCACCTTCTCCACAGAGGGTTCTTGGAAGCCCCATGTGGAGCAGGTGAAAGGCCATTGCAGGTGGTCATCTAACACCATTCTCAAGTTCTACTTTGGGCAGGGAGGCCGTATGGTGGTCCCAGCGTTAACAATGTTTAAAGCCAAAGTACTTCCGCAGGCCCTGTATGTAGCTCCAGCTTGGTGCCTGGATTTCAGGGATGGGCTAGAGAGTATACTGAGTGCCTTCTTGGCAGCTATTCTGGGTATTCCCAGGGGTTCCCATCAGGTGATTTCGAGACAAGAAACGAGAATGGTTCTAGTGGGAACCTTGGTGCCTCAGCAAGTGATCCACTACTGGCTAAAATTGGTAGCAACTCCAGGGGGGAGGCCCTCCCTGTTGAGCTTGGCTCTGGTGTCAGGGCTGTTGGATCCATGGGTGTCCCAGGTCCAGCTGCTGATCCAGCATTTAGGATTCCAACCAGAGGACTGGAGAAGGGTGGTAACCAAAAATTTTCAGGAAGCTGCTGTTCCAAAGACTTCAGGACCAAGCAGGGCAAACAGAGCAAGCCTTGCTGGCTTCTCAGAAGGTGGCCCCCATGATAGAAATCTATGGTTCCCTCCCCTTGGATTCCTATTACCTCTTTACTTGGCAGGAACTTGCCAGATGCGTGGCATTCACCAGACTGAGATGGAATGTGTTCCCCTCAGCTCTGGTGGATGGAAGATACAAGGCTATTCCTCGCAACCAGAGATTTTGTGAACTTTGCAAGCGGGGCGAGGTTGATTCAGTGGCCCATATCCTTTTGCATTGCCCTACATTAGTGGGGCCATGGCTTAAATATCTTGAGGACCTTCTTCTTGACCTGCTCCTGAGCCCAGATGCTAGGGTATTAAGAAGGCTGCTTGGCCCGGGGGACTCTCCAGTGACCCGAACGGTGGCAGATTTTGCAAACACCGCCCTGATTATTAGGGAGGCTATTTTAAGAAAGGGTCAGGTTACTCATAGGGCCCCTCAGAGCAAAAGATAGGAGAGTTTACTATCACTGTTTCCTGGACCCAGTCAACAGGTTCCTAGGATCAGGGCCTTGAAGTATTATGACCCTGCGCTTGACCGTTTGTCTTATAGGAGGGGTTGGTGGGACAGACAAACAGTTGTTTAAACCTATGACATGCTTCTGTTTGGATTAATTGTTTGTATATGATTTTAGTGTCTTGGTTGACTGTAGTAGAAAGCCGGCCCCTCCAGCTTCCTCTTTCCCCTATTCTTCTCTTTTATCTGTTTTGTTATGAGATTGTAATAGCCATTTGGCTTCACAATAAACATTTATTATTATTATTTTTACTATCATTATTGCAATAACAAAAATTACAATCAATAACGACGATGTTAACGAAAATGACAACCATTATTAGTGCTGTGGCAGTTGGGTTTTGGAGGGAAAATGTGGAGAGGGGAGGAGGAAGCAGACATCTTGTAGCCTTAAACAGGGTTGAACTCTTGAACTGTGCCTGTGTTGGGAGGGGCAAGCAGCTCAGCAGTATCTGATGGATGTATGACTGGTCAATGAGCAGTGCAAGCAGACCCCAGCAGTCTCATGGCACTCTGTGATTGCTCAATGCCTTCTGCCTCCCACAACCAATCAGGGGAGCTCTGGGGGAGGGCACTACAACCCTTTATAATGTGACTGTCAGGCTTTTTCTCTCTCTTCTGTGAGAGCTCTGCTTGTCATGTTTTGTTTACAGAACGGTGGTGCTTGCACACAAAAAATCCTTCCTAGTTCTCATTGTATTACCACCAATACTTTTCCTTCCTCATAACCTACATTTTACCTTCTCCCTTTCCCTGCCCTTCTCCCCCTTGCACATTATATATAGATAGAGGTAGTATAGATTAAATATAGATATATATTATAGACATATATATTATGTCGAGGAAAATTTAATACTCACAAACTGTTGTTGATAAAATCTGTCAGAGTCTTTTATTGATCTCAAAGCGCTGAGAGAGAGAGCAGTAAATGAACCCATGCAGGGATTCAAACTGATCTGCTGGTTACAGAATGCATATCTATTTAATAGGTTACAGTTCAAGCAAAAAGATAAACATGTCACTCAAAGACAACGTCATACAATAATGGAAGGTTACAGCAATTGTTTACATAATCAGCAAGAAGATTCTCAAAATAATATAGCTAGACATGTTTATATAGCAAGGTGCCCAAACAATCTGATTACTCTCAAGCAGCTGCAAGGACATTTTCTCCTATCTACTGTGGGAAGGAACAGTGTGAAACTGCTTTTCAAACCTTGTGCTGGGAAACAAAGCCTAAACTAACCTAATATCTAACAGGCTAAAGTTCATTACTGGAAAGTTTGGTTCTTCCCAGCATTCATCTGTCTTCCATTTTACTCTGGCTAGGTGTAACTTAAATTCCTCCACAATCCCTTCCTTTTTTTTATTTAAAAAACTTTATGGACATTAAGTTATTACTCTCTGCTTGCTGAGTTTGGAGATCTGCATGCATGTTATAAACCTGGGTACTTTGCTTTTGGTTTAAACTTTGTGCTAACCATTGTTTCACAGTGCTAGTTAAACAACATCTAAAAAGCATTAAAACTACTTAAATGCATAAAAATAAGTCAAATAAAACAACAAACATAAACAAAACAATATAAAATTTTGGAGCTTAAATTTCTAAGCTAGGCCCAAAGGGTCCATCGATCTGTTTGATGCAACAGGGCCTTTGCTTGTTTAGTTTGAGCAGTTTAATTTAAAATAAAGTCAAATTTGTTTGGGATGTACAACAGTTTTTCCAATCAGTGCTCGGTCTCAGTGATTTTTTTCCCCTTCTGTTTCTTAGTTTGCCCTGGAGAAGGGATCTTATGTCAGGGGCAATAGCGCCAACAAAACAAGATCCCTCCCACCAGAAGGCAACTCTTTATAGGCCTTGTTTTTACAAATGGAATAATGTCCAATCTGGGAGATGTGTTCAGTCATATAAGACAAGGAGGACTGCATAAGGTGAAGTCCATAATAGCTGGAATTCAGGGGGTAGGGGAAATAGCCACGAAAGGAACTTCCATTTAAAACTCCATACCCAGTTGAATTATGGTGTATGTGTAGTTGCACGTGCTATTGTTTTACCTGACCCCTTCCTTTCATGCGTATTTTCCCCACATAGATCTATTAGACTGAAGACAATATTTTCCCTGCACTTCCTTGGCTAGGTGAATGTCAAGAAGGATTATTGTAGCCCATAATAGTTCATGTTAGTTCTGTGTTTGGACATGGTTACCTCTTGCGCTTATTCAAAAGCATTTAACACTTCAGGAACAAAATATTTTTCACAGCAAATGGACCCAAATTTAACATTTAAACATACAAAAACATTACAGCCATTTACTTCATAACAAAATCATTAACACTGTACCTTAGGCATTTATTATTAGTATGTGTGTATCTGTGCAGTTAGCATGTCAGTGTGCAAAGTTCACTTGTTTCCTTGGGCAAGGCAAACACAGTGGTGACAATTGTGATGATGCAGACTTGTAAGAAGACAAAGAGCTGGATCCAGTAGAAAAAACCTAAAAGTTTATTTCTTTTTCAATGAGGTGAAATCACATAAAAGTTTTTTTCTTTACCGCTAAGGCGGTAATGAAGGCACATCAGCTCTCTTGGCCTGTAGTTGCAAATTCTCTTCTCTTTGTGGGGCAAATTCTCTTCTTAGGTGGCAGGGAAGAGGTCACCAGTATATTACCCTGCCCCTCTGAACTTCTTTTTACAGATTCAGAGGTCCTTTTGCAATGGGAGGTGTGAATCCAGGGTGAAGGTGCCTGGAACTTAGTGTCTGTGTTGTTTGCAAAAAGTACTTGAAAAGGACTCACCAATGCAGCTGGAAGGCTGTTGTTTCTTTGGTGGTTTTCCATGGGGACCTCGTCACTGGGCTGCAGGTTGTGGCAGGCCTCACGAGGTTCCTGGAAAAGAGCTTCTTTGGATCTAGGACCAAAAGGTCTTGACGCCCTTCATTAGTGCTTGACATTAAGACAGCACAGATTTATTAGTCAACTTGATGATCATTTCAATTCTGGTGGGATAGATTTATGGGCCTTCCCATCTGGGTTTATTAGTCTTTTGATGCATGATGATCTCAAGAGCAGAAGGGTTAAAAGCAAAAGTCCTTAACCAATTGAGGTTGGCTTTTAAAATGACCTTCTATTATTTTACTGCTTTCTGCTAACTGAAATGGTCTGAGCAGCAAAAGGTTTTGCTGAATCCTTAGGGACTCGCCAGTCCCCTCAGGTTGGAAAAATGAGCACACTCACCATTGTTACCAGGCAAAGGAATCCCAAACCATGGGATAGATTCTTTGAGAAAGTTTTTCTGTTCTGATGGAAAAAACTTTTGCACACAAATATTAATGTTTGTTTACCTCTAGGACACAGACCCACAATGCACAGTCAACTAAACACTTCTAAATAATATTTAAAATGTAAGCTTAACCAAATGCTGTTTAAAATGCAAGCTTAATCAAATGGGGTAGACCTGAAAATTGAAAGTGAAAAAAGCCAAATATGGGAAACTGCAATTCTGGCTGGGCTTTGGTGTACCTGTTTCACACCTTTAAATATTTACACACTTTTTTTTCATAAATTATGTACATACACCAAGCTGGGCTCCCTTGTGGCAGGGAAGACAGCTCCTTAAACTCTCTATTCCCCATATTATTCAATCACACAGGGTTCTTACACAAGGAAAAATCAACTTCAATGCTTTTAACTATAGAGAGCAAGTCTGGCCACACAATTCACTGCAGTTTGCGCTCATTAACATTCCATTTTTCACACAGAACTCAAATATTTAACTCTGTTCCTCTCACAAGCATTCACTACATGCTGTTCAGTTAAACTCTCAGTTCTGAAACTGGGAGAGGGGGATAGTTCACACTCACACCCCTGAGTCACCAGATTTTACAGAGGCGCACATCCACAAAATTACCCACCTCTAGTAGGTAATTAGCCCCATTCAGGGCAGCTATTCCCATCCAAGGTAACCTTGCAATATGACACTCAGCTTCGTCCCAGACTCAGTTAGTGTTCACACACAGACAGGGAAATCAATCACATTACATAAACTTCTATACATTTTCAATCCCCCCTTCGGCAGGATTGACCATATGCATTTAGAAACCCCCCTTTTCCTGGCAGGATTCCCAACCCCCATGGATTTTGCATATGTATTTAGAATCTCCACTTAGGAGGATTCTGTGAATTCACCAAACACTTTTTCTGACTAGTCTTTTGTAGTTACTTATTACCTATTCTATTTACACTATTAAGAACATCTGACAGAATTGACCACCCAGTTTTGGAAAGCGTCTGCCCAATGGTTTGATTTTCAGAGACCACAGTCAGCCCCTCACCCACACCTCCATAGGGATCTTAAAAGGCCCCTAACCTTATCTGGCACCTGAGAGTGGGAGAGAGACGGTCTGCAGCCCACCCTGGAACCAGCCGGGCTCAGAGCTTTCCCGGCCAATGCACCAAAACTGTCGAGGAAAATTTAATACTCACAAACTGTTGTTGATAAAATCTGTCAGAGTCTTTTATTGATCTCAAAGCGCTGAGAGAGAGAGCAGTAAATGAACCCATGCAAGGATTCAAACTGATCTGCTGGTTACAGAATGCATATCTATTTTATAAGTTACAGTTCAAGCAAAAAGATAAACATGTCACTCAAAGACAACGTCATACAATAATGGAAGGTTACAGCAATTGTTTACATAATCAGCAAGAAGATTCTCAAAATAATATAGCTAAACATGTTTATATAGCAAGGTGCCCAAACAATTGATTACTCTCAAGCAGCTGCAAGGACATTTTCTCCTATCTACTGTGGGAAGGAACAGTGTAAAACTGCTTTTCAAACCTT
The DNA here is from genome assembly GCA_003113815.1 of Sphenodon punctatus. Classification (NCBI taxonomy): domain Eukaryota; kingdom Metazoa; phylum Chordata; class Lepidosauria; order Sphenodontia; family Sphenodontidae; genus Sphenodon; species Sphenodon punctatus. The sequence goes on from QEPC01014531.1 coordinate 3,981,207, forward strand.
GTGCTGGGAAACAAAGCCTAAACTAACCTAATATCTAACAGGCTAAAGTTCATTACTGAAAAGTTTGGTTCTTCCCAGCATTCATCTGTCTTCCATTTTACTCTGGCTAGGTGTAACTTAAATTCCATAAGGTACATTATAAAAATTCCTCTACAATTAGAATAGTTATATAGATAAGTGATTAGATAATAGATAGTTTTCCTTTTCCTTTCACCTGTCTTCCTTAGATTTAGATAGATATTACTTTTATACATATAGAGAGAGATTAGATATTATATAGGTATTTAGGCTGGTCTGTTTTTTTTATATATATGATGCTATTTTATTGTTAGCAGAATCGATACTGATACTAAAAATAAAATGTTCATTTGAAACAATACCAATAACAACGATAACGAAAATGACATTGTTGTTAATAATGATAATTAAAACAACATTTTTAAATAACAAAAACAATAACAAAAAATGAAAATGACATGGGGGGTCTGGTGCACACCCCTAATATATAGAAATGAGAGAGTTGGAAAGAATTCTGATTCAACATCCACAAAGAAAAGACTTTAGTGTTCAATGCAGGATAGGATAAAAATATTATAATATGTTGTTTTTTATACACACTGTTGCATGTCTTGTCTTGTCATTTAAAAAAAAAAAAAAATTAAAGCCAGGGAATTCTGTCATTCTAGGTTTAAAAAAAGGAGTTGCAGAGAGAATACTGTATTTAGAAAGTGAGAACTTAATTTTTCCTTTCTTTGTCTTCTGTCCATGCTTGGTAGACCCAGCATTGACGAAACCACCCTGCACCCTAGGTGACTCATAACTGCCGATAGTTACACAAGGGTGGGGATTAGACAGGCCCTGATCTGCATATGGAGAATGGCCTTGGCAGCCAGTTTGGCATGTGCGGTGTTTTTTTTAGTTTTAAAATTATTTTTCATATATTAAAAAGGGAGGAAACAAATACGGATGAATGCAAATGACAATTGTTTGCTGATTTGTTTTCATAACAATAGTCTTGAAAACTAATGGGACTCCATTCATTTTTGTAACTAATAAAAATGATTTGTGTTGCACACCCATCCCCTCTGACTCATCGAGTGCACTCCTCCAGGGGGAGGCACGAAAACACTTGAGGTATCTCTGTAGCCTAGTGGAACTCACTGACATTGCTCTTCCATATTCAGAAAAAGCCCCTGAGCCCTCTCACTTATGCTAGCTAGCTACATTTGATCATGTCTGCGGGGGCAGCTGGAGGTTAGGGCTCTGAAAGGCAAATTGTCTGAGAGCACTCTTCCTGCCTTATGCAACCGGTACCAAGGTAAATAATGCATGGGGGGCATCCATATATAATTCTGCTTAGAATTCTAGGTGAGAAGCAGTTAGATGATTAATCAAGGACTAGAGAGAATTCTTTTTGCTCTGAAGAATCGTAGGGCTCTGAAACTTTCTGTCGACTCTCCAGAGCTGAGTTACAGCAGGAGCAGTAACAGCGTGAGCTCTAGGGATGTGCGAACAAATTAAGTGGTTCGGTGTTCAGCCCGAACTTGGGGTGTTTGGCCATTCACGAACACCCTGAACCTGAACTGCCCCCCATCTGAACCGACCGAACCAAGTTTGGGTTCTGAACTCATTCGGGTGGGAAACCCTGTTTTCCTTCCCACCCCTCCAGGCTGCATGGGTGAAAGGGTGAATATTTATTTATTTATTTATTTATTTAAAAACCTGACCCCAGGGATTAACCTACCTGGTGGTGCTGGGACGCTGGCTCTGCATCCGGTGACGGTAGCAGGTTTGGAGTCCCAGCACCACCAGGTAGGTCGATCCCTGGGGTGGGTTTTTTTTTAGGGATCGGTGAACACGGTTCGGAAGTTCGGAATTCAGACTGAACTCGACCAGTTCGGTCGACTGAACTGAACTTCCAAACTGAACTCGATTTTCGAACCGAACTGAACCGAATTTCTGAACTCAGCTCTGTTTGCCCATCCCTAAAAGATAATATTCCATTTAGTTCAATGGGGTTTGAATTTCCGAACTTTGTTCGGAAGTTCGTAGTTTGGACCGAACTCGAATAGTTTGGTCGACCGAACCGAACCGAATTTCTGAACTGAACCAAACTGAGCCGAATTTCTGAACTCGGTTCTGTTTGCCCGTCCCTAGTTTTTTTTGTTTTGTTTTTTTTAATTACCAGGCTGGGCATGGTGGGTGGGGGGAGGTGAGCCCCGGTGCCCCTTCCACCTGTGCAGTCTGGATGGGGGAGCGAAAACCAGGTTCTCCCCACCTCCCAAACAGGTTTGGTGAAACCAAACAGGTTCGAACCAAACAGCCCGAACGTGAACAATTTCGGGGGAGCCGAACCCTGAACAGGCCGAACATCGAACCCCCCAATGTTCGCACATCCCTAGTGAGCTCCTCTGTCCTCCTTTCACACAATCCCTACCTTAATCAAGATGACCAGGAGGCTGAGCATGGCCATTTTTAAACACCCAGTGGACATAAGTGGGAGCGTCCCAGTTGAATGTGGAGATACGTGAGTGCGTGGTGCTGTGACCCACCGATCTCCACACACTCCACAGGTTGGTCCATGCTTGGAGACAGATGTAGATGGGTGTGCGCTCGTCTTTTCCATGTCTCCCACACACAGTCCCCGTAGCAACGCTCCACCCGCTGCACACGGATGGCCCGCACTCTGGCAGTCCATTTAAAAACGGTCTAAGGATGTCTTTAGACATTACATTAATGGCTGTCAAAATGTGTGTTTTGACCTTGATATGAACACCGGTTTGGTCCTGTGTTCACCATGTGGCGCTGCTTAGACACACAGCCCATCTTGGGGCAAATTGGTGTTTTGCTCACCACCTGGTCTCAGCATTCAAGCGCTACTGCCCCATTACCTGTGTTGTACCTGCTAACATGCCATGCGATATCATTAGAAACAAAGTTGGCCATGTGTTCATCCAAAACACACAAATTGTCCTTGTGATGCAATGGTGTTCACATCACGTGTTCAACGGGTGGCCAAACTGGTGTTGGGATTGTTATGGTGCTTACACACAATGGCCAAACACGTGCTTAGGAGTTTTGACACCCAATCTTTGTTATGCCTAAAGACACCCTATGTCTCAATGGTCTATCAAGATGCCCCTGATGTCAAGCATTTAGTTAGTGCCAGTTTAATTTGTTATGATAAATATAGACCAGAAAATTATATAAATTATAGAGCTGAAACGGGTAGCATATCTACTCCCAATGGGTAATACTCACATTTTTGAATAGTATATTGGGCTGTCCTATAGGTACCCAAGAACAGAGTCGGTTATCCCCAAATACCAGATATCTCTGTTACCAAGACCGTGTTCCCACCTAATGACAGCAACTTCCATGAGGCAAAGAACAGCAGGGGGAGGAGCCAGATGCCAGACGTACCGCCAATTCAAACGGGGTTCTTTTGCAACTTCACTCGCAAATGGCAGGGCTAAAAATCCAGCATTGCCATTCGCGAATTAAGTGGCAGAAGAACCCCATTCACACCCATGGTACTTCTGGTATCCGGCTCTTCCCCCCGCCATGTCTTTGCCTCATGGGAGTTGGCATCATCAGGTTTTAATGTGGCTCAAGTTAGCATTTTATCAGTCGCTAAAATGGTAAATCAATTCAGGAGTCAGGACAGAAAGTCAGAAAAACTGTACCAGAAGATGGAAAATCAAAGGATGAAAACCAGTAAATCAGTACACCAGGTACCCTGTTGGGTATGAATTGTGATTTCCAATTAGTACCCAATGTTACTGGCTCAGATGAAGTACTTCAGTTTTGATGATTTACCTGTTTCTACAGGTCATTTCATTTTACTCTTATTTCAGTTTACTGGGTCTGGGTCTGTTAGAAGTCACAGAATATATATACTTAGGACAGCTACTGTCAGCTAATTAAATCAGTCCCATGAAGTAAAAATAAATTGTCTTCAGGAAACGTAATGATATATTCAAGCACACAGTGCTCATTTGGTTAGAGAGGGAAATATTTGATCTGTGAAGTTGACCAATGATAAATGTACAGATGTACAGACAAGGCACCACCTGACTGGATTTGCTCTTAGTCTTCCAAGTGCATGCCTTCGTCAAGGGTCATTCTGTCTTGGAAGAAAAAGCTTGCAAAACAGTATTCATTTGATCCCTCTTCCAGTTATTCAATTCCTCGTATGTTCTCCTCATGCATTTTCATTTCCAGTTATATTTTTTCGTTTTATTAATATTCCCCCAACCCCCCCCAAAAAAATCACAGCACATGCACAAAATAGCAGCGTTGGCACCATTTTGGAAAAGGTCCAACATTTGTGAAAATTAATAAGTAGGCGAGAGCCTTCTAATTCGCATGCGGAACAGTGTTGCTGTGAGGTGAATGTGTCGGGCCCATAACGAGGTGAGAATGTGGATAGATGCGACTGTGTGGGTGGAGCAGGGATTAGGGCCCTTTTTGCATGGATGCCCCCCCTCGCTCACATTTGCGGGTGAGTGGGTAGCATCTGTGCCACCACTGCGGCAGGTGGGTGGGGGTGCGTGAGCGCTCTGACACTCCACCCACCTCCACCCATTGCCCACACATGGAGGCATTAGGGACAACAAGGTGCTTCTGTGCATGGAGGTGGGTGGGTGTCCGTGCAACGGGCCACCCATGCACTGCCCACTCACCGTGTGGCCTCCACTCATCCTCCCTGCATTGCCGGCCTGTTTGGAAAGGGCCTAGGTGTAGGAGACACATGGAGGGGAGGCAGCCCATGTCACGTACAATGCCTGACAACCAGAGGATGTGTTGGCATGGGAATTGGGTGCCATGGCCCATCCATTGTGATTGGGTTCATAAGTGGCACTCCTCCCCCAGCATGGTCAAGCTTAAGCCAGCCCCCGCCCCCCTTCCCAATGGTGCTGCACCACCTCCCCAATTTGGAGGGGAACGGGATGCTGCCAGGGCTGTTCAGGAGGCTACACAGATGATTGGGAGACACCACCCCACTCACTGGGGGCTACGAGTCCTGAGGAATAGCCCTGCACCTGTGGAGCATTCCCAGCCTGGAACTAGCAGCAGTGGCACTGGAGTGGAGTGAAAGCATAGGGTGCAGCATACCCTTTTCAAACCTGCAGCCCTATCAGGCAGGCTTCTAGGGATGGTCGAATGTGGTTTGGAAGTTCGGAGTTGAGCCCGAACTCGGCCAGTTCGGACGACCAAACCGAACTTCCGAACCGAACGTTTGAATGGCCGAACAGTTTGGAAAAGGTCGGATGAGTTCGGGGTTGGAAAAAACGTGACTTTGGGTGGGGAAAATGTGACTGGAAAGGAGAGGTAACTGAGGATCAGAATTCCTGGCAGCAGGAGTGGTTTCAGGGCCAAAAATACCGATACCGAAAAAAATTCGATTTCGGTACCAATAGCACTTTTTTGAATGTTCGGCCGAGTTCAGCCAAACCGAACTCCACCAAACTGAACAGCCAAACCGAAACTCAGGTTTTGAACTGAACGTCCAAACATCTGAACAGCATTCTGTTCGCCCATCCCTACAGGCTTCACAGCAGTAATGTGAGTGCTGCTGGTGAATTTGCTGTGAATGCTTCTAGCAGGGGAAGACTGACACCCCCTGTTGCCCAGCCCCCCCTCCCAAGAGCAGCAACATGGATGCAGGTGTCATTCTCCAGGGTTAGAGGGGTTGGGGGACTGGAGCAGGAGTTTTCTGGGGGCATCTCTCTTTTAGGGCAGGTTTTCCCGACCCCACCCAGGGATCAGCATGGCGGGCATTCTGCAAGGGGAGATTGGGCAGGAGGAGGATTTCAGGGACATCTCCCTTAGCAGTGTGATGGGCATCCTCCAAGAGGAGGACTTGAGAAGTTTGGGCAGGAGGATTTGGGGCACAGCCCCTCTGTTGCCCACTCCCCAGGCAGCCCTGCTATTTATTTAGCCCTGGGCCCTCACCATCTGGTAGCATCACGGTGGGCTCCCCTGTTCACCAGGACTCTCATCTGGGCAGCAGGAGAAGGGGCTCCCGCAGGCCTTTGGTGGAGGATTGAGGGGACCAGGTCCTCAAATTTAACCTTTACAAGGACGGGTGTTCTCGTGCCCTAAAAGGGAATTAGTCCATTCTGGCGGGTGCTAATCCTCACAATTAGAGAGCAAATGTTCCCACCCATCTCAGGTAACGTTGAAAAGCAGCCTGTGTCTTGGGGCAAATTCCTCAGGTGCATAACCAGTACACTGAGGGAAGAAAGTCTTTGACTGCCTACCCGGGCAAGGTTTGCTATGGCAACCATCTCAGTGGCACAAAACTGAAGCACCATGAGACAGAATTTCAGAGGTGCCATATTAAGGCAGCCAACTCTCCTCCACATACTATTTGCTGACTACCACATTACCATTTAATTAACGTCAGCATTTTCTTCCTCTTCCTCTTCTTCCTGTCTGGACCGGTCTGGTTATGTAATAATTTGTCACGTAGTAATGCAGTAAGTTATAAATAGTAATTCGGAAAACGGTAGTCGGTAGTATCTGTAATTATCCTCCACTGTCACCAGATCATTAGGTAACCACCAACATATCCAGAACACCAGATATTATCCACCAATAATATTCAGCTTTATCCTTGTATACAAGAAGTTGTGTTGTATGTAAAGTGCTCTGAGTGTCATGGAGGGTGGGGCGGGAGTGCTATATAAAAATAAAGATTCTTATTATTATTATCCTCAATACATCGGTCCTGTGTGGTCTGAATTTGCCTGAATCCAAGGTGACCTGAGGAAGGACACTCAGTGAAATCAAGATTTAAATGTAGGATTCCCTATTCCAACATGCTATCCGTTCAACTCATGTTTGTGTGTGTGCGTGTGCATGTGCATGTGCGTGTGCGCCTACACATGTACACACACACACACACACACACACACACATTTTCAAAAACCCAAGTAGCTCTGTTTACCTCAACAGACTACCTTCATGTTGGCAAAGATATGAGATCTGACTCCTGCCCAGCATGATACCTTTGCTCAGAACTGTTTTGTCTGGCAGGGGGATCTGCCTCATCAAACTATCAAGCAGCAATGTCAAACAGACGGGAATATATATCTTTCCTTAGCCTGGTGCTGATGTTCTAGTGCTTTGTAGACTTCAATCTGTGAAAATTCCTCGCTCATCTCAAGGTGGTATTTCAATCCATGGGAAGAAATGCAAGACTGACATTTGTTGCTTGCTGGATGTCCTTTTGTTTTCCTTTCCATGAATTCCTAGATATTTAAGTGATGGTGTTCAACTGACCACCAAAGTTGCTCCATTACCAGGAGCATCCCATTTTCATGATGGTACTTTAAGAACATAATGCATTCACTCATCCTGAAAAGTAAGTGTTCCTGGAATTACCTTTTAGTGAAATGAGCTGTTAACACCAGTCACTATTGACCTTCTACAAGTGCTGCCTGCCGAGGGCAATTCAGTTTAGATAGACCTGCTGACAGCAAAAGGGAGAACCTACAATATTATGGAATGTGAGACTATGGTTCCGGAAAGAAATAATTATTACAACGATGATAATGACAGTGATGATGGAATCTAGTGGCTTTTTTACAGCCACGTAGATTACACATACGAGCCACAATGAGATTCATATAGTGACCGTTGCTGTCACTGGATGTGTTAATTGCCAAATTCTGGAAATAAATGGCATTGGTAGTTCCTGTTTCCATGCTACCTCAGAACATCGTTCAACAACTACCTGTTTGCAAAAATGCTTCCCCCTTGCCACCCTGACAAACTGCCTTCTGTTGGTGGTTGGTGGGGGTTTTTTCAGAGTGGGGTGTGGTGCAGGACAAGGCACTAGCTGTTTGGATTTTCTCTGAGCCTTATGAGTGCATGCTCTCTAGGGATGGGTGAACGTGGTTTGGAGTTCGGACTGAACTCGGTCTGTTCGGACGCCGGAACCGAACGTCCGAACTGAACTCTCGAATGACCGAACAGTTTGATTGTGTTCGGATGAGTTATGGGGCAGAAAAAATGTCTTTTCAGGGCAACCCCCCCCCCCCAGTTTGGGTTTTGGTTAAGTTTGGGTTTCGGTTTCGGTTTTGTTTCCATTTCGATAGTGCTATTTTTGACTGTTTGGCCAAGTTCGGCCAACCCGAACTTGGCTGAACCGAACCATCGAACCTGAACTCAGGTTTTGAACTGAATGACTGAACATCCGAACATCCGAACCGCATTCTGTTCACCCATCCCTAATGCTCTCATGCAGTGTCACTCTTTCTTCAAAGAAAATGTTTCCCCTCTCCCAGTTGATAGATTCCACTTGTGAGCCTAAAATATCTTGTGTCTAAGGGTGTATCTAAGACTGAAGTCCATGTTTGGTTTATACAGCCCCATCTCACATGTTTAACATTTCCTGCCTTATAAACAGGCAGCCCTTGTGTGTATTTCTTGTGTTTGCGGGCAGACCCCTCTTGATGGAGAGAGAGGTAGGAAGCAGTTACTCCTTGGATACTTTAGGAATTTCTTCCATGACTCTTTGGTGCTGGTGAACCTGGATGCACAGAGGTGCACTACTGTATGAAACCTAATTGACGGGAAGGAGATATGTGGATGCACATTAGCCTGCATGGTGATCTCCACATTCTCCAAGACCTAGGGTGGCCATTAGGGGTGGGACCCCGGGCCCATTACCGGCTACCAGATTTACCGGTTACCGGTTCCACGAAAACCGGATTCCCGGATTAAATCCGGTATACCGGTACCGGATTTATTCCATTGGTTTCAATGGGGC
>QEPC01014531.1:3990493-4008410 GCA_003113815.1 Sphenodon punctatus
CCCCCCCAGGGATCGGGTCATACTTACCCGCGGCTGCGGGGACGCCGCGGCCGCTGGTGCTGGGGGGTGGGCTCGCCTTCGCCTTCGCCTCCGGGTCCGGGTCTGACTCTGTTCTTTTTTTAAACAAAAAGCCAGGCTGGGCAGGGTGGGTGGGGGGTGTCCCCCCTTCCACCCATGCAGCCTGGACTCGGGGAGGGTTTTTTTAAAAAAAACTGTTCTGCTGGGGCTTTAATTTTTTTGACATTGCAGCCATTTTTAAATGGCTGCAATGTAAAAAAACCCGGTACACCGAAATCCGGTACCGGGGCCGGATTACCGGGTCGAATCCGGTAATGCCGGTACGCCCGATAGCGGCATTATCGGATACCGGTAGATCCGGAATTCCCACCCCTAGTGGCCATACCTCCCCTCTGACAGAGGGGACAGAGGAGAAATGGAGTTCAAGGGTGAGTATGGAGGGAAATTAGTGCAGAGAGGTATGGGGGGAGTAAGGTTGTGAAGAGCTTTATAGTGAAGACTAGGAGCTTGTGCAAGGTTTGTTCAGGAAGGGGGAGCCAGTGAAGGGATAAGAGGAGGGGCTGCACGTGGTCAAAGCGACGAGCAAGGTGGATGACCCTGGCAGCATGGTTTTGGACAGAGATAAGGGGAGAAAGGGGAGAGCGGGGGAGGCTAGTGAGAAGGAGGTTACAGTAATTGAGGCGAGAGATGACCAGGGCATGAACAAGGGTTTTAGCAGAGGAGACAGAGAGAAAAGGGCGAATCTTAGCAATGTTATGGAGGGAGAAGTGACAGGATTTGGCAACAGAGTCGATGTAGGGTTTAAAAGAAGGGGTGAGCCAAAGATGAAGCCTAAGCTGCAGGCTTGGGGGATGGGAAGGATGGTGACCCCATTGATAAGGATTGACAGAGAGGAGGGGAGATAAGGAGTTCAGTTTTAGCCATGTTGAGTTTGAGTTGACATTGAGACATCCAGGTAGAGATATCAGAGAGACAGCTGTTGAGGCAAGCTAGAATAGATAGAGAGGGAGCAGAGAGATAGAGATGAGTGTCATCAGCATAGAGGTGATATTGGAAGCCATGAGAGGCAATGAGTTTGCCTAGGGACAGGGTGTAGATAGAGAAGAGGAGAGGGCCAAGGACAGCACCTTGGGGAATACAAACCAAGAGGGGAGAGGAGGTGGAGTTGGCAAGAGACATATTGAAGGAGCGGTCAGAGAGGTAGGAAGTGAACCAGTCGAAGATGGAGTAAAGGGAATGAAGTGAGTCCAGCAAGAGTGAGTGGTCAACAGTATCGAAGGCAGCAAAGGTCAAGGAGGACAAGAATGGAATAGAGGCGATTAGAGTTAACCACAAGAAGATCGTTGGTGATCTTAGCGAGAGCAGTTTCAGTAGAGTGAAGGGGGTGGAAGTCAGATTGAAGGGGGTCAATGGAGGAGTTGGCAGAGAGAAAGTCAGATGGAGTAGACCATACGTTCAAGAAGCTTGGAGGAAGCAAAAGGAAGGAGTGAAACAGGACGGTAACTAGAAAGGTCAGAGGGGTCAAGATTGGACTTTTTGAGGATAGGATAGACAGTGGCATGCTTGAAGGCACAGGGGAAGGAGTCAGTAGAGAGGGAGTGGTTGATGATGTGCAGGAGGGAAAGGGTGGGAGTGGAAGCAATAGAGGTCAGCAGGCAGGAGTGGATGGGGTCAAGTGGGCAAGTGGAAGGGTTGGATGAGGAGAGCAGGAAGAAGATTTCCTGAAGGGAGGCGGGAGGGAAGGAGGACAGGAGAGAAGGAGTGGGAGGAGGGAGAGGAGAGGGAGTAGGGAGAGAAGAGGAGAGGCAGGGCCGGCCTTAAGGTAGTGGGGCCCAGGGTGGGAAACAAAGGTGAGGCCCTATTCTGCTGCTGGCAGGCCTAGGGGCATTCCCCGGCTCAGGGGGCACTCTCTGGTTCAGTTTGGGGGTGGCGCGCTACCCGGGCCTGTGCTTGGGGATGGGCGGAAGGGCACTTCCCTCCACCCAACCCCAACCCCAGCCATTAGATCATTTACCTGATCTGTTTCCAGCCTGGGCCCTGCACCGGGCTTGGAGCCTTGGGTGGGGCTGGCACACAGTAGCAGATTAAATCTGCCACCACACTGCCCGCTGGCACCAACGGACATTCTGCTGTCCCCTTCCTCCGTTGCCTGGCTGTCTTGGCCAGGAGGAATGTGGGAGAGGCAGAGGTCCTGCCTCTCCCACATTTCCTCTGGTCAAGAGACTGACAGGCAGGGTGTGTGTGTGGCACTCACAGAGTGAGGGATAGGCAGGGCCTCTGCTTCTCTCTCACTTCTCCTGGCCCCCTTCATTGCCTGGCTGTTTCTGCAAGGGGGAATGTGGGAGAGGCAGAGGCCCTGCCTCTCCCACATTTCCCCTAGGCTAGAGACTGATATGCAATGGAGGGGGCGGGCACAGAGTGTGGGAAAGGTGGGGCCTCAGACTCTCCCTCACTCCTGCTGGTCAAGTTGAACTTGGTCGGGGGCCCCGTGCTCATGGTCCCCAGCTCCTGGCCACTGTCAGGCCGAGAACTGGGGACCCCAAATGCAGGCCCCCCAGGAGCGGGGCCCGGGGCACCTGCCCTGAGGTGCCCTACAGTAGGGCCAGCCCTGAGGAGAGGAGCGGGAAGTGATGTTGAGGCAGATCTTGTCTATCTGGGAGGTGAAGAAGGAAGCGAGTTCCTGAGCAGAAAGGGAAGGAGGAGGAGGAGCACATTGTGGTATTTAACTTCAAATCATACAAATGGGACGCCCATGTATTTCTCAAGACTTCCAACATCGAATAGGAAGTTTTCAAATTTCAATGCCCAACTGCTTTAAAATCACTGGCTAAACCTTTGGCAGAAGACTACATGTAAACAATCAGAATACCTCCAGTATATTTTCTCTCTTTACTGTAAATACCTTTTCCCTCTTAACTTCATACAAGTAAGCCTCTTCACCCAAGAGCTCTCTGAATACTGTGGTTCAAGGGGTAAACGTTAATTCTTTTCTGTCGATTGGCTAGCCCACCCGTGTGTCTTTTCAAATTAATTCAAAGGCAATTCTCTCTTATTTCTGTGATCTGTAATCCAAGGTTTAAAGGTGAACATTACTTGTACCTTTAAAGGAATTATCTACTTTCCCCTTGAGCTGGTTCATTTCAAACTCACACACAATCCACCTCACCTCATCTTGCCCGAAGATGCTTCACTCTGGGGATTTTAAGAGCACTGGGTTGGAAAAAAAAGGAAGACATGGTGTGGGCTGCAGATCAGTCTGGAGACATATGAATGAATGGAGCTTGCAACAGGCTTGTCTGGGCATGCAGTGTTCTGGTAAATTCCTATTCCTCTCTTTCTTAAAAAGAATGTACTGTAAATATTCTCTGAATATCTACAGAGCAGGAAGTGAAGGAATATGGAGTCATGGAAAAAACACTGCATATTCAACTACTTGGTATATCAAGTAGCTTAGCTTAGTTACAGTAGCTTGGCTTAGTTACAGAAGATAAGGAGACCCTGAATGAAAATGAGTAGAAGGAAAAATCAGTGAACCGTCTGTGGGGCCAAGGAGATAGGACAGAGGTTGCCAAGGTGTAGGGCAGAAGCATCAACTCCTTTTTCTGTGCCGATATTTTATTCTGCCATTTCGGAATTGCTTGCGACTTTCTGCAACTTTTCCGCCAGTATTCCGCTAATTCTGAGCCCATTGCTTTTCGGCATTGGAATTATCAGAAAGTGTTGGAATAATCTTGGAAAGTGTCGGAAGAAACATTGTTCCGCTATTTTTGCACCGTGACTGCATGTGGGAAAGTGCAAAAGGAAGTAGCAGAATGAAAATAGCGGAATGAATGTCTCTATTGCACCTTGCCGTTCATTGTGGAAAAGCTTTTCCATCAGAAATAGTTACTGTGGCGGCCTGCCATTTCAGCACTAGTGTAGATCAATATCTATTGGTAGTTCACAAGCTGGTCTCCAGTAGTATTTGGCTTTGGTGAGAGGAACTAACTTCTTGGAGAGACGAGCAGGACCCCAGAGCACCAGGGAGTACCTCCAAGGAGGAGAAAGGTGTGGAGAACTCTTCTGGTATTTGGTACCTCCTTTTAAAGTTGTTTAAAGTTCTTTTAAGTGTTTTTATATTTTGTATGCTTTGAGCTGCCCGGAGCTGCCTGAGGCAGGAGGGGTAGGATAATAAAATTTTAAAATAAATAATAAATAAATACATTTACAACACTTCCCTGGCACGTTTCCACCTCCATAGCCGATGGGAGGGGGGGGGGTCGTGGACACACATAGGGCTTAATTTAAGCTTGGCCCCTTAGAAGCTCTGTTCAACTTGCCAAAATGACAAAAAATGGTGTCAACAGCAAAAAAAGTCAGTACGTTTCTGTGTTCTGCAAATGAATGTGAATGACCTGTTTCCAATGAAACAGCATTTACTGTAGAAGGGCACTCTGTGAGATCAGGATATGAATGCAGGATTCCCTTTTCCAAGATGCTATAGCCATTTGACACGCACGCAAGCACGCACGCACGCACACACACACACACACACACTTTCGAAAACGTGAGTAGCTCTATTTACCTCAACTGAGTAAGTTCATATTGGCATCTGAGATCTGACTCCTGCCCAGCATGATGTCTTCTCTCCGGACTGATTTGTCTGGCAGGGAGATCTGCGTGATCAAACTGTCAAGCAGCAATATCAAACAGACTAGAATATACATCTTTCCTTAGCCCGGTGCTGACGTTCTAGTGCTTTGTAGACTATACTCTGTGTAAATTCCTCACTGATCTCAGGGGGTGGCAGTTCAATCTATGGGAAGAAATGCAAGCCTGACATTTGTAGCTTGCTGAATGCCCTTTACTTTTACTTTCCATGAATTACTAGAGATTTAAGTGATGGTGGTCAATTCTACCCCCCACCCCAATGTTGCTCCATTAACAGAAGTAGCCAATTTCATGATGGCACTTTAAGAACGTAATGCATTCGCTCATCCCAATATAATTATGAAAGGCTTTTAGAAACAAGAATTGTTTCTGTTCACTAGTGAAAAGCAAGAGTTCCCTGGAATTATCTTTCAGCAAAATGAGCGGTTAAATCCAGTCACTATTGACCTTCTACAAGGGCTGCCTGCTTAGGGCAATTCAGTAAGATAGACTTGCTGACATCAAAAAGTGAGAACCTAAAATGTTATGAAATCTGTATGTCTGGTTCCAATCACATCTTCTCTCATTCCCTGCACTATTCCACTAGATTTTTTTTTTTTGCCTTCTGAAGTTTCTTCACTAAATAGTTTTTCTAGCCATATGAGAGAGAGAGAGAGAGAGAGAGAGAGAGAGAGATTGATTTTCCTTCCCGGATGCTTTGTGGGAACAGCCATTTCTCCATTTTTTTTGTCTGCATTTGCGAACATCCAAAATTATGATCGTCCATAATTGTGAATGTCTTGAATTGTGATCATCACTCCCAAGCCAGGGCAGGAGCTGGTGCTGTGGTCGGTGGATAAGGTTACCATGCCAGCTCCAACCCCACACAAGGAGAGATTGCAATTTCAGAAACCACAAGCTCCAACTTCCAGAATTTCAGTCTATGCCAAGCAGTAACTTGCCTCCCTATCTGCCTGCAGTAACCCCAACTCTAGTGCTGGCTCAGGAGAGACCAGGCCTGAGACTGGTGCTATTAATGCTTTCAGCAGTGCTAATCTAGTCCCATGGACTCTAGACTCTAAAGTCCAGATATTTTGGAATCCTTCCTCCTCCAGTATATTGTGTTCCATTCAAAAAGGCCATAGTGAGGGTGGAGAGTTCTGAAATAGCCAGAACTGCATTTCCCAAATGCCTAGCTCTGATCCATATGCTTATGTCTCTGGCTGTTTTTAAATGGACCGCGGTGGGTGGGGGAATGGGTGTGCACCAACACTGGTTGGAGGTGGGTGTGCGGTCGTACCCACGGGTGTGCATCCACCTCCGCCCATGGAGCCTTCTCCGGGTTGCCGGATGACTCCATGGGTGGGTGATGGGTGGAGATGGGTGTTGTATGGGAGTGCACACGCACCCCCACCCACCACCCATGGTGTTCCCAAGTGTGCACACCCATCCCCCACCCACCACCGTGCCATGCCCCCCCCACCGTACACCCACCCGCACACCCGGGGGGGGGGCATCCTTGTAAAAATGGCCTTTGAAAGACAGCATGGCCAAGAGGATAAGGTATTGGGCTAGGGAAACCAGTGTCCAAATCCCACTTTAGCTAAGGACTATAAAGGAATTTGAGCCCTGAGAGCAACATCTAGGCAGGGGAGGATTGGGAATTTAAAACAGCCCTGGAAAATATTCTGAAAGTGTCCCAAACAGATCCATTACCATGATCTAAAGTTATAAACATTTAAATGTTAATTGGTAGTGGTCAATATTGGGCCATCCCAACTTTTTTTGTGTGGTTCATATTTTCGTCTTTGTGAGGTGAGTCCCCAAAATTTAGTGCCGGGCTGACGGGGGCAGCCCCAAAGCAGTGATTTTCTTTTCCTGTTTTCATCCCAGATTTTTGGCTAACCAGAGTCTGGACTGTAGGCTCTCAACTGTGTGTGTATTTGTCAGTAATGTGCGGCCTGTGGATAGCTTTTATTTGGCCCCTGGATGCACGTCCTGCATCTGGCTCCTGGAGCCAGTTCCTGCCCACAAGTGTTGAAAGACTGGGCTCTGGGGAAGGAAGCAGCAATGAGCACAAGGACATGTGCACAAGGAGAGGGGACAGGTGTATGGTAAAGATTCATGATCTGGTGCTGAGGGGCTGGAAGAGGTGTGTTGAAGGGGCAGGAGGTCATGGAGCACAGAGGGTGGGGTTCTGGGGAAGGAGGTGAGTTAGGTCCCCAACACATGGCATCCATAACCAAACTAGGAATAACAATACATGCACAACATACGAGTCCATTGGCTTTGTTAAGCAAGGAGTCCTAGTCCCTGAAGTACCATGTCCTGACCCCAAGTCATGACAGGCAGCTATGTCTGGCTGCCATGGCATCCCCCAATGCTGGGGCAAATGAATGTGAAAACAGAAGCGCCCACCCAGTTTGCCCTGCTCTGGCCTGCCTGGGTGGTTCACAGGGCCCAGTTTGTTCTGGAATCACATTTCTAGCCCAGTTGCAAACCCCACTGAGGTTTGAACTGGGGCCACATCTGCAGGCCCGGAAAAACACATGCAGGGTTCAGTGCTGGGCCAGATGTGCCAGAGCGGGTGTACTGGGCTAGCGTCATATTAACACCTATGGTGCATGCCACCCATGCCCAATCTATGTGCAATCCCTCTGCAGAGAATTCTGCACACAACCTGGGCACTGATCATGCACCTTTCATGCAAATCACATGCACCTTGTAGTATACCCGTGTGGGTTTCAGACCAGGATTTATGTCTGGAACTTTTCTCTTAACACTTTCTGACCTTGTTTTCATGAAGGTGATAAAAGCATAGTTAAATGGGGGATAGACACAACCCAACAGAAATGTTAGTTACTCTGGGACAATCATTACTGATTGAGAAAATTCATGAGAACACATTCTGTCTTGTGTTTAGCTGAGGAAAAACTTTTAGAAGGTCATCTGGTTTTTCAGCTAAGAGTGCTCACACATCAATATATTTTTTTCTCCAATGGCTCAGCTTTTTAAAATTAAAATAAAACCGCCTTCCCTAAAATGAAACCAGTTGAATTAGGTTGAATTTTTCACCTTTGTGCCATCTTCTAAAAAGAGAACTGGTTTAGATCGTCTCGTCTTTGAGACGGCAAATTCACGTCATGCATGCCGAGATAGTAGGGCAGATTTTTCCAAGTCATTAAAAAAAAAAAAGTCTCTGCTTCTGACAAGCAAGTACAGAACAGAGGAAGTCGAGAGGTGAATATTTCCAACTCTAGAATTATATTCCATTCTAAGATCTTACTATTTTTTTCCCATCCTGACATGCCTGAAAATCATCCACAAGTTGAAGCGACAGAGAAGTTAGAACTTGAACAGCAGAAGAAAGCAGCTTCTTTCTTTCTTTTTTTCACCCTTAAACAGATGATGCATGAAATAGCATTACCCTCAAGTCTACAAAGGAGCTGTCCTTGCTATCTCCAGACACCTGCCAGTGGGATTAAGAAGTCTCTAACTAGCCTTCCATTTCAACGTCTTTGAATGTTATTTTTTTTACACTCAGCTTTCATGCTGGACAGAAAGCTTCATGGTCAAAAGACAAGCTTTAGACTACTACAAGGTGCCCTGAGGAGATTTTTGCAACTTTCATTTTGCCTACAAAGAAACCAAAAGGTTCCATTCTCACAGGGAGGAGGGACTTAAAGGACAAGGTGGCTTCAAAGAGGCAGAGAGTTCAGGAAACATTCCAGTAACAGGAAACATTCCAGTAACAAGACAATCACCTCGTTTTACTAATCTCCACAGCAAGACTGAGAAATGTGGACACAACTATGATGAACAAGCTTCTGCCCTCACATTTCCTGATGTAAAGTGCTTGTGCTCACAAGCCAGGATACACATTCCAGAGTATGAAGGAAGTGGAACTACTGTCTTTCACTTCGGTTCTGTCAAGCAGGAGGAGTCGAGACTAAGGGCTCATTCAGACGTGTGTTTAAATCACACAGCTGCGGCGGCGGCATTGTGCGATTTAAAGAACCTCACACTTCCGGGTTGGTGTGAATGCGGTGCGTGAGCACATTTCCACCTAGCCCAAATTTTTGGAGCGCGGTTTGAAAAACTGCTCGGAGCAACTTTTCAAACCGCGCTCCAAAAATTTGGGCTAGGTGGAAATGTGCGCGCTCACCGCATTCACACCAACCCGGAAGTGCGGGGTTCTTTAAATCGCACGATGCCGCCGCCGCAGCTGTGCGATTTAAACACACATCTGAATGAGCTATTAATAGCTTCTCTCTTCCCCATACCGCCCCGCTTTGAAACTCACAGGGACCTTCCACAAGGGGGAGCTGAAAGGACAAGTAGGGATGCTCTAGCATGAAAGAAACACAAATGCAAGGAATATTGAACATTTCTGGGACAGCTAAGGGTTCAGGAAGGGATGAGCAAGACCCTGAGATTAGAAGCATCCTCCCACAATTTAACAACACTTGTTTGCGAAGATAAATACCTTCCATTTATTTTCACTGTAACCCCCCTGATCATGGAAGCAGTACACAGCAAAGCGTAAAGTGTGGTAGGAGACATTTTCCTCCCAAAAAGTGCTCTCAAGAGCAAGTCCTAGGGTGTTTTGATACGAGACTGGGCAGAGGGGTGCAGCCATAGTATGGGGCAGGCATGTGGGGGGCGCCGTGCATGGAGGAATGCCTCACACCAGTGGTCCCATGCACTACCCACCCTGTCCGTGCACAGGGCACTCCAGCTTTTCCCCCAAAGCCCTGTGTGTGTGGGGCAGTGGGGGGGTATAGATGCGTGGGGAATGGGTGGGTGCAGAAGCACACACCTCCCGCCCGCCCCCCCCATGAAATTTAACTAAGACGGACCCCATGCAGAGATAGGCAGTCCTTGTGTGGGGCCATCTTGTTTAAAAATGTGAACCAGAGGTTATGGATTCTCTGACTTGTCCTGTTTTGTGGGATCAATTTCCATCAGTTTTGGCTGCTGATGCTGAGGATGTTCTTGGGCTAGTCCAGGTCAAAACTTGCAGATCAGATTTGTACCCATCCTGGCTTGTTAAGGCCAGATGGGAGACCTTGGGGCCACTGGTGGCGGGGGTGGTCAATGCCTCCTTTCAGGAGGGCAGAGTTCCAGGGTGCCTTAAGGAGGCTATGGTGTGGCCTATGCTCAAGAAGCAATCTCTTGACATTGACGCCCCTGAAAGCTATCAGCCGGTCTCTAACCTTCCCTTTTTAGGGAAGGTTATTGAATAGGTGATGACTTGGCAGCTTCAGGAACATCTGGACCACATCAGTTTTCTGGATCCCTCTTAGTCCGGCTTTCAGCTGGGCTATGGAACTAACACCGCTTTTCGACGAGGACACTGAAGGCGCCTCCAGAGCCGCGCGTTAAGAGAGAAGCCTCACTGTGCTGCTGGAAGTGATGTGCTCCCCGTTGCCGGCAACAGCGGCTGGAGATGCGGCGCTTTGCAGGGGCACGTTCTGGAGACCTCAATTTTCAGGTCTCCAGAGAACCGCGTCTCCAGCCACCGTTGCTGGCAACAGGGAGCACATCACTTCCAGCAGAGTGGCATGGCTTCCTTCTTAACGTGCGGCTCTGGAGGCGCCTTCAGCATCCTCATCTAAAAGCAGTGTAAGACTGCACTTGTGGCCTTGGTCGACAACCTTCACGGGACCAGGGATGTTCAAAGTTATTAGCTTTATTAGATCTGTCAGATGCCTTTGACAATGTTGATCGCGAGATGCTGGTGACTTTCATGCGGGACCGAGCCGGGGTGGGCAGAACTGTTCTTGAATGGTTCTGTTCATTTCTTGCTGGAAAAAAATCAGCATATGGTTCTGGGCCTTGTGGACTTTTCCCCATACCCCCAGAGCCTCACCTGTGATGTCCCACAAGGTTCCATGATTCTCCCCTCTCCTGTTCAATGTGTACATGCAGCTTTCGGGTGATGTGAGAGGATTTGGTGCTCGGTGTCATCAATATACTGTGACACACAACTCTACCTCTCTTTTTCAGCTGACCCAGGAGTCTCAGTGCTTACGTGGTGTTTGGTGGCTGTGGGGGACTGGATGAGGGTGAGCCATCTGAAACAGAACCCTGACAAGACTGAAGTGATGCTGGTGGGTGAGGCTGGTGGACTGGTTATATTGGAGACCCCCGTCATTGGTTGGGACTACCCTTCCTCGGTCCCTCAAGTTCGTAGTCTGGGACTACTCCTCAACCTGCAGCTTCAGCTGGATGTCCAGGTGGCAACTGTGGCAAGAAGTGTGTTTCGTCAGTTACAGACTCGGACCTTGCCACTATTGTCCATGCCTTCATCACCTTAAGATTAGACTACTGCAACACACTCTATGTGGGCTACCCATGGTGATGGTTCACAGACCATAGCTCATGCAAAATGTGGCGGCCTGTCTCTTGACAGGAATGGGTCGCCATGAGCACATATCACCAGTGCTCCATGCATAGCACTGGCTGCCTATAGTCTTCTGGGCCCAATTCAAGGTGTTGGTTCTTACCTATAAAGTCTTATATAGATTGGGTCCCACTTATCTGTGGGATCGCCTCACCCCAAGGTTCTGGATCAGCCCCTGCGTTCATCCAGGAGCACCCTCCTCGAAGTCCCCTGTGTATGTCGGTTGACGACAATGGGGAGGGCATTCTCGGTGGCTGCCCCAAGGTTGTGGAATTCTCTCCAGTCAGAAGTCTGCCTGTCCCCAGATCTTCCCTCCTTCTGGAAGAAATGTAAGACCTGGCTGTTTCAGCCACGTCTTACATTTGGTGAGGGAGAAGAGTGAGGGGTGGAGGTTCACAGTGAGAAGGAAGGGGGATTTTTCTTAATTCTGTGGTTTTATATTTGATGCGGATTTTATTGATGTTTTTCTATTGTAAGCTGCCCTGGGCTGCTTCTGGCAGGATGGGGTGGGGTACTAAGAATCTTAAATAAATAAATATAAATACAAATCTGGGAACTTTGATTCATCTATCAAACAGTAGAAGCCAGCTGAGCAGACATTTATGCAACTGTGTGTTTACATTCCACACCACCCTCCAGCTTTTTCCCAATGATATTCCATGATACATCCATGATGTTTGTCAGCTCTGGGGGACTAGATGAGGGCAAACCACTTGAAGTTAAATCCTGACGAGACGGAGATGATGGTAGTGGGGAAAGCTGGGGGAGTGATGGCTCCCGTCATTGATGGGGTCTGTCCTCCCCTGGTATTCCAGGTTCATAGTCCGGGACTGCTCCTTGATCCACAGCTCTGCCTGGATGTCCAGGTGGCAGCTGTGGTGAAGGGTGCATTTCTCCAATTACACCTGGTACATTGACTTAGGCCTTATGTCTTGGACTCGGACCTGGTCACAATTATCCATACTTGTATTACCTTGAGATTAGACTACTGTAATGCGTTCTACGTGGGTAGATGGTCCGAAGACTGCAGCTGGTGCAGAATGTGGTGACTCATCTCCTGAAGGGGACTGGTTGATGCGAGTACATTTCTCTAGCGCTCTGTTCTCTGCACCGGCTTCCGATAGTCTTCTGGGCCCAATTCAAGGTGTTGGTGTTGACCTTTAAACCCCTTAACAGCCTGAGTTCTACCTACCTGCAGGACCACCTCATCCTCTGAATTCTGGATTGATCTCTGGGGTCTGCCGCCGGCGTCTGCGACCCCAGGTTTCCCAGGTGTCAACCATGAGGAGGGCATTCTCAGTGGCTGCACCGCAGCTGTGGAACTCCCTCACATTGGAGGTCTGCCTCACCGATGACCTCGCCTATTTTGGTAAAAAGTTTAAGACCTGGCTGTTCTGCCGGACCTTTGTTGAGGGAGATGGAATGGCTGGGTTGGGTTAGGTGGGGTTTCATTGTTTTTTTGGAGGGGTCAATTCTGGGAAATGTTTGTTTTATTTTATTTTATTTTCTATCCCTCCCAACCTGCTACAGGCAGCTCTGGAAGGTTTACAATAATAACAGCAATAATAACAATAAAACAGCTTTAAAACAAACACAACAGGGAGGACTTTAAAAATATACCTAACTGCCCACCCCCCTAATCCATTCCCCCCCCCCACCTTACCCATCCTTCCCATTGAAGGCCAGGCAGAACAACCACGTCTTACAATGGCATCAACATCAGAGGAGATCTGGGGCCAAAGGGGCCTCCACAGGCAGGGAGTTCCAGAGACATGGAGCAGCCACCGAGAAAGTCCTCCCCATCGTGGTCTCCTGGCATACTCAGGGCACCTCAAGAAGAGCACCCACCAATGATTGCAGGGGCCGATCCAGGACCCGGGGGGTGAGGCAGTCCTACTAGTAGGTTGGGCCAAGGCCATTTAGGACTATATAGGCAAGCACCAACACTTTGAATCAGGTCTGGAAGACTATAGGCATCCAGTGCAGAGGCCTAAGAATCATTGTAATATGTTCCCAGCATCCCAGTCCCACCAGGAGACAGACCGCCACTTTCTGCACCAGCTGCAGTGTCTGAACCGTCACCATGGGTAGCCCCACATAGAGCGCTTTACAGTAGTCACGCCTAGAGGTGATGAAAGCATGGATGACAGTGACCAGGTCAGAGTCCGAGACATATGGCCAAAGCCGATGCACCAGATGTAATTGATGAAAGGCACTCTTTGCCATAGACTCCACCAGAGCATCCAAGTGGAGCTGCGAGTCAAGGAGCTCCCCCAGACTCCATACTTGGGGAACCAGAGGAGGACAGATCCCATCAATGATGGGGGCTGTCACCCCCACCGCCTTATCCACCTCCATCACCTTCATCTTATTAGGATTCAGCTTTAGTCAATTCGCCCTCACACCTGGTAAGCACCGAGACTGCTGGGCCTGGGTCTGATGAAAAAGAGAGCTAGGTGTCATGACACTGTCATCAGCATATTGATGATACCACATGCCAAACCTCCTGACCATCTTTCCGAGCAGCTGCATATACACGTTGAACAGGAGAGGGGACAAAACAGAACCCTGCAGGACTACAAACAAGAGGTCTCAGTATGATGAAAAATGATTCCCGAGCACCACTCACCGAGTTCTTCCAGCCAGGAAGGAATGGAACCAGTCAAGAACCATACCGTCCACCCCTGCCCAGTCCCAGGCGTGTCACCAACATCTCATGATCAACGGTATCAAAAGCAGCTGATAGATCTAATAGAATCAGCAAGGCTGACCGTTATGTGTTTTAAAATGATGTTAGTCACCATGAGGTACTTATAGCAGGAGGGGGCGACATACAAATGGTATTATGAATGAATGAATGAATGAATGAATACAACACGCCCATTAACAGGGGAGAGAAGCCTGCCCCATGATGACAAAGGGATTAAAGTCCTAGAGTAGAAGCTGATGGGACTGTGTGGTTTCATTTCAAAGGTAATCCAACTATGAAAGCACCCGGACTGTAGCTTCTTCTCTGTCACCTCACTCTCTGTCTCTTTGTTCACTCCAAATGAAACACGTCCATGGTCCCTTCCCCAGCCTGTTTATTCCCATCCCTACCTCCCGCCTCCTTGAGCAAAGAAAGTGGCAGAGGCCAGCAGTGAGGCTGCTAGGTGGCCAGAAAATTAGCAGACTAGGGGTAGGGTGGAGGCTTGCAATGGCAGCTGCTTCACATGGTGCCGGGAAGATTAAGCATGGCAGTTCTGAGGCCCCATGCCATCTGGGTCTCCAATGCACACCTGTACCAGGGAGAGTGGGACAACCGGGCAGTCATCATCTGGATTCCAAGCAAGTATCACCACCATTTTGGAAAAGGGCAGCTAGTCTGCACATGAGCAAAATGGCCACAGCACCTGTTCAGACTGGCTGCCTTTTTCCAAAATTGTGGCAGCACTGACACCACCATTTTGAAAAAGGGTGTGCATGCGCAGAACAGTCTGGCAGCCATTTTGCACATGTGCAGAGATTTTTTTAAAAAAAATTAAGATGGCCTCAGGGGCCATTCTGTGCATACATGCCCTTTTCCAAAATGGTGGCAGCAACATCACCACCATTTTGGAAAAGGGTAGCCGGCCTGCATATGTGCTTAACAGCCACTGCACCTGTGCAGGCCAGCTGCCCCTTTCCAAAAAGACAGTGCATGCAAAGAAGCCATTTTGTGAGTGCACATTTTAAAAAAATAAACCAAGAAAAAAATATTTCTAAACAAAAATAAATGAAAGCAAACTTTTGTTGTTTGCTTATTCATTAGTTTTTAGAACATTAGTTCCTAAAACGAATTGGGTTAAAAATGAAACACATTGCACATCCCTATGTTATTGTGAGATTGGGAAAGAATTTTTTCCTGGGTGTAGATTGGCTTGACCAGAGTTGGGGATTTTTCACCTATGTGTCGAGTGGACTGTTGCTTGATGCTCTGGAAAAAGTAGGAATAGGGATTTGTGCTGTTGTTTTTAGCATCCCGAGTTTCCCCGGACTTTACGATGATTGTGCTTATAAACCAGCAGGCATTTTAATTACCATTAGAGATACCTGCAGGTTGAGTCTGGAAGAGAGCCAGTGTCAACTCCCACGGCTAATTAAATTCCGCTAAATATTTTCTTCATCCCAAGCCTCGTAAGTAGATCTTGTTTGTCAAAATGTCTTTCAGCCAAATAACCACTTACCTAATTTCAAATAGATTATCTTGTTCAGAATCGGAAATTGTTTTTCCTCCCCAGGGGCACACGTTTGAATGTTATTGCACTATCCTACCCGCTTAACTTGGAAGAAATTTTATTTCCTCAGACAAGGTTTTTGAGTGCCAATGAAAAAACTTTGGAGTGACTGCCCTCTCCTTATGACCTGTTTGGCTATTTCTCCGAAGCAATCAAAGCTGGTTACTGTTGAGTCAAGACTAGATGGACCAATGGGTCTACAGTTCAAATGGGTAGCTCATTTTCTACCTGTGAGTAATAACTAGTTTTTGGAGTACTTTCTTTGGTACTTATGGCCTACGCAACAATCAATTGAGTATCTGAATACTCGAAAAATGGGTGACTTCTGGTGCTGATTTTTAGGGATGGGACTCCAAGGAAAATTTTGATTCCAGTTTCTTTTGGTTTCGGTTCTCATTACTTTCGGTTTTCCTATCTGTTTCGGTTCTATCGGTTTCATTTTTTTTCTATTGAAATCAATCGAGTATCCGAATGCTAAAAAAATGGGTAACTTCTGGTGCTGATTTTTGATTTTCTGTTTACCAAATGGTAAATTGAAACTGAAAAAGCTGGACTGGAAGTCAGTATTCCAGAACATTCCTGGTCACTGGTTACCTGAATCAGGTCAAAATCGGGTACCAATCAGTGCCCAATATTTGGAGTCGATTTCAGTACCGGAAATTCAACAGGAATACTCATTTCTGTGGGTAATTGTTTCAGCTCTTGTCCAGTCCAGTTTGGCAGTTCTTTTGTTTTTATATCCTGTCATAGATTGATTTACGATTTAGCCCAGCAACCTATGTTAAGGGTACATAATTTCACCAATTATGCCCCATCAGTTGTGACTGAGTGCTATGCGACGGTTTTCATTAGAGCTGAATTTAGTATACTTTTATTATTTGTTGGTAATATTTGTGTATTTAGATAGCCTCTCCAGTACCCTAATAATATCACTGATGGAAATGGATAATACTTGTGTATTCATTTTTGGGTATGCCAGTTTGTTTTGGGGTTTTTGTTGCTTTACTAAGTCGGGCAAGCTGGTTATGTCATTTTCAGCAATTGTAAATGTTCAATAGTGTTAAATTTCCAGAATGATGTCACCAAAATGACAAAATATCCAAAGTAATTGACTTGAAAACCCTGAAGAAAAAACCCCCACATTAGAATAATAACCAAATTAAATACCCAACAGAGCATAAGAAGATATTGTTTATTACCAAACCACCTTGTTTGTTTCAAGTAGGGAATATTCAGTTGGGTTAACATTTATTTCAGCTCTTTTTCAGAAAGCGTTTCCAATAAAAAAACAGAGAATATCTTCAATGGCCCATGCTTCTCCCTTTAACTTTATATTAGAAAGAGGGTGAAATCTTTGCCAAGACCCAGGAACTGTCAATTCTGGCTTAAAAATGTTAACCAACTACCTGAGAGTGAATAATGACCTGATGAACCCAGTAACTTCTCTGGGTTTGAATTTAAGATGCCTGAATATAAAAACAAACTTTAAATTACGACTGCTGATGCTGAAGGAAAATATTGGGTTATTTGAATGGAAAGCTTGAAATATTTATATCACCATTTATATCTGTATTTCTTTATTATAGGGTTTATTTGTGCATTTATTTATTACAGATTTTTTATGAGATTCATCTTGGGGATTCATTCTATAACTGATTTATTACAAGATTTATTTATTATATGTTTATTGTATTTCTGTCAGTATTTATTTATATCTTCTTTCTTTATCTGTATTTATATCTGTATTTGTGATGTCGCTGTCAGTGGTAGCTCATCTGTTCATGTATATGTCCAATAGATGTCAGTACAAAATGATTATATAAATACAAACACCTAGATAACAGCAAAGTGTGCCCAACAAGGGAAATGTCCCACAAACGTTTATTGCCTTGGGCAAGTAAGAGAAAGAATATTGCTCTGGACTTGGAGGCAATAGAGAATTTCTTCAATTTCTTCAGTGCTTTTCAACTGTTTCAATACTATAAAAATTCTCATATAAAAGTATGTTGTTGGGGTCCATCTAATCCCATCTAGCCAAAGGCCCTTGGAAACTAATTTGCCTCCCATGTTGAGATCTTTGTCGTCTTCCTCTAGCAAAGGCAGGCAATAGTATGGACAAATCTTTGCCACTCAGTCTTACCATGAGAATTGTTCATTAAAGTACAGAACTACTGATCTCTTATGGCCCACACAAGAGTTGCAGACCCCCTTCTTCCACAGTGACTTGACTACTTTTGAAGTAAAACTTTTTCTTGGCTCCAATTGACATCATTTGTTGCAACAGTCCTGGATTCTACCATCTCCATCTAATTCACTCTCTGCTTTTTTAAAATTTCTTTTCCCTTAAAGTATGGAGAGGCCTCCCAAGATTAGCCACCAGATGCTGCCAACTTCTTGCTTCACTGAGGCTATTGGGTGGAACTTTAAAGGGTGAGGATGCATGTGACCATAAAAATCAGGAATAACTTAAATGAAGTCAGATGAGTTATGGGTAAACTGAACTCCTTATCTTCCCCCCTCATCCTTCCTCTCCTTCCTCACTGTCAATAACTATTGATGGAGTCACCATCCTGCCTGTCCCCCAAGCCCGTAGCCTAGGCTTCATCTT
>QEPC01014534.1:0-12140 GCA_003113815.1 Sphenodon punctatus
CAAGGCAACTAAGGGTGTTGAAAAAAGAAAAAAGAAATATGAAGACCCTTTCTAATAAGAAAACATCTCTTAAAAGAAAGACAGCTGCTGAAGCAGAAGGGTGGCTTCTAGGACCTCTGCTTAGCATCGCCATACCTCTGATCATGGGCCTTTTGACTAGACAGTGATGGAATATCTGGGCTGCCCTATGGGCAGGAGGGGCAGGGTACAAATTTTATATAAATAAATAAATACAAATAAATAGATATGCTGAAAAAATTTACTTTGTGCCATCACAGCAGCTAGACCAGCAAAGACCACCTCCTCCCTCTGAGGAAAACATCAGAACCGTTGCTAACCGTTCCCTAGATGCAGAAATGAAAACCATTCTTCACAGGCCTGGTTTGTGTGACTACGAGAAGGCTAAGCAGTATGCTTCTGTCCTTCAAAAATATTTAACCTTTGTGAGGCAAGAAGAGGCAGAAAAAGGAAGTCTGAATTTAATGCTTCCCTCCTCAGAAGAGTTGGCCTCTAGCCCCCACCCTGAGCTCCCTCAGGAATCAGACACCATCACACAGGAGATGCTGAGAGGGATAAATAAGCTGAATCAGGCCAATGTGCAGCTTCTGTTGACTAAAGTAAAACGGAATACCGAGCTCGCCTCCTGGGATGACAGCAGTACATCCCAAAGGCACACCGATAAGAGGGTCTATCATGCTGGACCTGGTGTGTGCAGTCACACAACAGCACACTCTCAAGAAACCACCCACCGGATGGGATTTTTTTGAGACCTACTGCCAATGTTAACGTTCCTTCATCTCTAATAAGAAACGCCTCTAACAGAGAGCTTCTGGACTCCACAAAATCAGGCCCCACCTCAAGTCTGCCTACCACCCCTGTGTCCCCTCTTCAAGCCTATAGAAGGAAGCCCGAACTGTTTAACTGGCTCCCTATGTAACGTGTTGTTTTACTGTGATGTAGTTTAAATAAACCTTGATTTTCTTTTTTAAAAAGAATCACGCTGTCTGGGTCTTTACTTTAAAAGTGGGGGTTGAACAAAAGACATAGACAGTGAGTTACTTTTTTAAAAAAAACTGCAAGAGGGTCGCTTTTATTGAGAAACAAGGCTATGAAATTCACTTCAGGAGACACAGGTCTGGGCTTGTTGAAAAATGCCCACCACATTTCTGGGCATGTCCAAGAGGCAGTACTTTTAATTTTTTTACAAATTGCATGGACCATTCGGTCGTTTTCTGCTAAATTATCAGAATACATTTCTAAAATTTGTTCAAAATATAAACCCTTGCATCAGTGATGTAGAAAAAATACACAGCGATAACCACAGGCCACAGAGCTTGGGTCTTGTAATTGTTTGCAGTGAAATACAATCCTACAGTCAATGATTCCCGCTTGGCAAATAGCGCAGAGACTGGGACTCTTGAACTGTTAGGAAACTAATGCTTTTTAATTGGGGACCTTATTAAGAAGCTGATCTCACAGTTGCATAAAATATCCTTGTTGCTCCAATCCCAGAAGTCCCAACTGGATATACTTACTACTCTAGTTGCAGAGCAGAGATCTGGTATACCTAGTAACTATAAACACAAAGAGGTGCAGGCTACTGCGAGTATGAAGTCTGATGATAATATTTCTATACAACAGCCCCTCAGTAAAAATAGGGTCCCATATATAGGTGCTCAGGGCTCCTTTCCTTTGGTTACTCCTATTGGAACAGAGTATATACATCCAGGTAACACCTCTTTCAATGAACATTTGATATTGAACCAGAAAGCTGTTTCTTTTAAGATTATACCTTTACCAAATGGTCTGGTTCCCACAATAGAGAACCAGAGCGGATATTCAGCGTCATCTGAGGGACATTGCTCAGATTTCACTTCCTAGGGGGAAGATTAGTTAATTTCAAATACTTCCAGCCACGTTTAGATTCCAGCGGCTAATTGTTTACTTTTGATCAGTGTGGACTGCAACGAGACTTCTCACAAGGACAGACTCGTTCTCCTGGGGGGTACAATTGAGTGAGGTTTTTGTCAACTCCTCTTTAGACCCCCTGCTATTTAACAACACCGACATATGGTATGCGTGGGGGGCATCCCTTTTGGCCAAACCTCTCTCTTCCAGAGGTTGCTTTGGTACCGATGAAGAGAGTAGTATTGACCGGCAAGTCGCGAGTCCATTGCCTATTAATGCTAGATTTGGCAATGGAAGCAGAGTTGCCCACAAGCCCTCAGTCTATGGAGGTTGCTATGCTGGATGAGGCAGTCCCCTCTCTTTCTACCTCTCCCTTACTCCCAGTGAATGGAGCAGGTTCATCTGTTAAGAAAGCTCAAGCTGGGAAAATGAAGGGCCCTAAAAACAATTCCCCAGAAAACAATGAGGAAGAGATACCAGTTACTTCTATAGTATCAGATTTACTTGCAGCTGGAGGGTCTGGCTCCCCAAACATTTCATGATTACAGGAATGTCAAGTTCCTGCTCATTTTTCCATCTGTTCATGGAATGCGGCAGGATGGCAAACTCATCAAGGGAATAGGGATTTTCTCACATATATAAAAAACTTCCAAGTCATCTTAATACAGGAAATCTGGGCTAAAGATACGCTTGATTTGGAGCATTACAGAGCCTTTAATCTTCCAGCTATGTCTAGAAATCCTCTCTCAGAATATTCAGGTGGAGATAGTATTGGGAGATAAAATCTCCTCCTTATGCATTGGGGGTGGGACTAAGATATGGTCTGCATTTGATCATTATTTTAACTGCCTATGTTCCCACTAGCAATGCTGGTTCTTTTGATGCTAAGATCTGGACAAACATGGAAAACTGCATTGAGCATCTTTTGATGGAGTATCCTAAGGCCCTATTCATTTTAAATGGGGGACTTTAATACCAGGCTGGGCCCGGATGATAAAACTCTTGCTTTACATTGTGAATTCTCAGCTTTTGCCCTCTCAGACAGACTAAACCCCAGAACATCGAAGGACACGATAATAAACCCTTCCAGCATCAGATTTGTCAATCTGATAGCCAGATTTTATCTGCTTGTTCTAAATGGTTCAAGATTTAGTGATGGGTTGGGAGAATTTACATTCTTAGGACCCCAAGGATCCAGTGTAGTTGAGTACGCAGTAGTGTCATCAAATGCCTTGAGGTTTGTTAATAATTTTGTGGTAGGCTCCTGTTTAGTTGCAGACCATTTGCCACTGATCTTGTCCCTCAATTTCCCTCAGAGATTCCATTCTCCCCACAGTGTGCCCCCTGCAACGGTGGTTCCTACAGGGTGGCATCGCCCAGCCAAATGGAATCTACAATTGGCTGAGTCATTAGATATCATTTTGAACAGGGAATTTGGTTCCTATATAAAAAAAAATTGTTGCAAGGGAGGAGATGAAAACAGTGTTAGATGCATTTAGTAGCTTTAAGGAGCAGGTTTATCATATCAAGGGTACGACACAATAAAATGTTAAGCCTGGGGAAAATAAATCTATCCGTTAGTTATGGTATGATCAAGAGTGCAGAAATGCCTGGAAGAAAGTAAGGGCCAGCTACCGGGTGTATTGATCAAATCCTGTCTTTTGTTTGCCGTCCAAGTACCTCTTTTTGAAAAATGAATACAGAGATCTAATCAAAGCAAAAAACCGCTTATTTGCAGAGAAAAGATGGTTGGATGTTGTGGAACAAGTACAAACATAGATATATAGTAGCAGTAAAATCAGAACAAGACAACAGGAGTCTGCTACCTACAAATAAAATGCTCCCCAATTTAATAACAAACACCAAAAAATAGAGGGAAACAATACACAGATAAACCCAGGAAACAATACACAAAATACACCCAATGTTTCGCCCAATAAAGAGGCTTCTTCAGGGGTGATAACAGGTTTCCTAATACACTGGTAGTGGAACTAAGATATTCGTCTGCCCCAAAGCCATAGCATGTTTTGTATCATTATAAGAACTGAGTAGCTTTTTGGTGCAATGTGGCTATGACACAAGTTTTAATTCCGTATGCTATTAGCATCTTTGTATGGAGATTAATGTGTATATTTGCCTGCGTTTGTTGCATATGTGTATATATTGTAATTCTGTTTGTTTATGCCATTGTCTCTTTTATATTTAAGAATATCTTAGTTCCACTACCAGTGTATTAGGAAACCTGTTATCACCCCTGAAGAAGCCTCTTTATTGGGCAAAATGTTGGGTGTATTTTGTGTATTGTTTCCTGGATTTATCTGTGTATTGTTTCCCTCTATTTTTTGGTGTTTGTTATTAAATTGGGGAGCATTTTATTTGTAGGTAGCAGACTCCTGTTGTCTTGGACATTGTGGAAGCCAGCAAAGCCAATGATGCCAAGAATTTCTGGCGGTTGTTAAATGAGATTGGTTGCTCCCAATTCCCCCTAATTCTTGGGTGGAATTTTTTAATGCTATGTATCCAGAAGTCATTCATGCAATCTTCTTCCAAAACCATCGAATTTGGAAACTTGCCGGCGTGGTCGGATGTAAACGAATTGGAGATAGTAACAATTATAGGGAGCTTTCAAAACAACATAGGCCCCAGACCAGATTTAGTGCAAATCAAGTTCATAAAAGTATATATGGACTGATGGGTCCCAGTGTTGACTGCTCTATTTTCAGTTATTAACTCTTCGGCAAATGCCAGCAGACTGGGTGGAAGCCATAGTAGTCCCTATTTATAAGAAGGGGTCATGCACCAAGCCTATAAATTATAGGCAAATCAGCCTTCTGGGAGTCGTTAGCAAGATTTATGTCAAACTGTTTCTAAACAAGCTAACTGCATGGATGGACCAGTCTGGAATTCTTGGCCCAGAACAGGCTGGCTTCCGAAAGGGTAGAGCCACCCTTGAACAATGCATAATTTTGTATCATTTAACAGAGAAATACAGGACCGCAAATAACATTTTTTTGGTAGCATTCTTGGACCTGAAGGCTGCCTTCGACTCTGTAAATAGGCTCCTCCTGTGGAGTAAGCTAGTAAAGACATCAATAGATAGGAGGTTGCTCTGCCTCATACAAAGCCTTTATGCGGGTTCCTCTATAAGGGTTAAGTTTGACAATGAGGGACATACCACCAATAATATTAGGGTGAATCAAGGTATTAGACAGGGCTGTGTTTTGGCACCAGCCCTGTTTAACATTTATAAATGATTTAATCCCACTTATGGCTCATCCATGTCTCCCCCCCCTCCCCAAAACTGTCATCTAGAGCATTGGGGGCCCTTTTATAGGCTGATGATCTTGCCCTTTTATCTCAAACCCATATTGGACTGGTTAGGCAGTTAAAAGCCTTTGCCAGCTACTGTAATGAGAACAAACTGACTATAATTTTTGAAAAATCAAAAATAATGGGTTTTTCCAAAACTTAAAGGCTTACAGCTGGTTGATCAATTACCACATATTGCAAAAAGTAAAAATCTTTAAGTACTTGGGAGTTTATTTTTGTGCAATTGGTTCCTGGAACATTCATGATCAGAAAGTGTATGAGACAACCAAAGGCGTTATGCGTGCTATTGTAAGATATTTTGCAGGGAACGATAGACAGAGAATTGACCTTGCCATGAAGGTCTTCAATTGTAAGGCCAAGACAAGCTTTCTCTATGGGGCGGAACTTTAGACCCCTCTCATTTCCCTTGATTTGAATGGGCTGCAAACAGTTTAAGGGGTTGGTCGATGATGGCTTGGGAACTTATGCTGGAATTTTGGATTAGGATAAACAAATGGAGTAACAAGGGGTTGATTAAGTTTATGCTGGGTTATAATCATAGAAGTCAGTGGATGAATGCCATTAATAAGCAATTGTTTGACCTGGGGTTTTCACGTGCTTATTCTGATGATAAAAGTATCATGACAGCAAGGTCAGAGATAGATTTAAGAATAGGTGACATCCAAAGACAGGTGGACCTTGCCAGTGTTAGAACTTCTCCACACATGTGAAATTACATGGCATGGGTGCCTGGGAAGGAGAAAATGGCCAAATATTTGGTAGCTGGCAGCTGCACTTACATTTAGGGAGAAACACCTTTTTCTGTGAGCTCGATTAAATGCACTGCCCACTAAAGTGTTTGATGGCTTTTTATGTGTTCAACCCTACGGTGACTGCCTTTGCCCCTCTGACAATCTGACTACAGAATCCACGCAACATATACTTTTTGAATGCCATTTGTATGACCAATTATGTGAGAAGTTTCTTTCTCCCTTTTTGGATAAAAACCAGGTAGGACGTTTTGCTGTTTGTTACAAAAGGCTCTGAGTGATACCACTGAGGAAGTGACACTAGCTGTTGCTAAATTCCTTATGTCGGCTTTTAACTTGAGATCCCTTTTTTTTAAATCGAAGCCACTTTAATTTCAAACGTAGCGGGATTATGGCAGAGTTTATTTTGTGGATTATGTTTTGGGCAAGTAGCCCAAACGTGTATATATATTGATTGTACATAATATGTTGCGTTTATGCTCATTTTATATGTTGTATGTTTTTTAGTTGGTTTTCTGTTGTTTTGTTCTCAGCAACGATCTAAGGCTACGCCAAATAAAATTATTATTATTATAACAGCAGGTTTCTCCTTTGATTTCTCTCTATCACATTGTCAAAAACAGCATAAGCAATCATGTTGACAATTATGGGTAAGGAAGCAGCAAAATGTATTTCTGCCCTCAGGTTTCCATTTTTAATCAGCGAGCAACGGTCGCCACCTTCCTGATCAGGAGACAGATCAAAGGCGAACAGCGTGTATCCCTGTGCAAACTTCTCACGGTTCATGAGCAACGCACAGTCTTTCATGTGTTTGCCAGCGGTTTGTACCAGATTCATGTATTCTCTGACACAATTTCCTCCTTCAAAGTCTGGTTACAGTGACTTGGCTGGAATCTGCTCTCCATCTACAGAGAGCGCCACAAAATTAATATCACAATGTTTAAAATGGAAGGGGCTCTTGGCATAATTTCCACTAAAAGCATCATTGTCCAGGAAGCCCAAAACCAGCAGCTTGGGGATCTGTCCGAGAAACAGATTCTCCTGATTACTGACACAACTGCTGGTGAGAATGCTGAACACTTTCATCCTCACCTGATCTACCGGGTATTTAGCATTGGAGGTAAGCAGGGCCTCGGCATGTCCTAGGCAAACTCCTGGTGTCACTCGTACTTTTTTCACAAAAAGCGAGGCGTTTAGAAGCTGCAACTTGTACTGCCTGGCAGGCTCAATACTAATGAGGCAGAGAGAATCTTTGCTCTCAGTCATTTTTATTTTAACATCCACCCTATTCAATAATAGTTTTTCTTGAAAAAACAGGTCGCTGTGGAGGGGACCCTGCAGCTCAACTTTTCTGCTCTCTCTGGTTATTTGTGCCCTCTTCTTAAAACCCTCATTACCCACCTCCAAATCTGTTGATTCGTGTTGTCCAGCTGTGTCTTTGTAAAACAGGCCTGCACAAAATTGTGTGGCAAGGGAGTCTCCACCGTAAATCGAGCACAGATTCTATGAAGCCCCTGTAAGGGTAACAGTTGTTGCTCTGACTAACAAGGGGATCCCCCAGTGTGACATCCAGCTGACTGAAAATGGAGGCCACCGGGTAGTTCACTAACCCCACCTCGGTGTCTGCGTCAAGGTTACTGCCATTTTCCTTGACAATCTTGCAGGAAAGGTAGAGCAATGTATTGTTCAAATCTAAATAGTCTATACCATTTCCAGCTATGAAAAAATCAAGCGGGGCTGTCTCACCCACAGTTGAGAGAGGGGAGATTTCTATGTACATGCTCCTCTCGATGCTGGTTTGTGTGTGGGGTACTTGAAACAGGTCTAGTTCAGATTTGGTGCATTCCTTGGATCCACAGTGAATAAAAGCCATGTTGATTAAAAGATATCACCCTTGCTCATACTAGCATGTCTCCTCTTTTGTGCAGCCTTCCCCCTCTTCTGGCGTGGTCCCCTCTGCAGAGCCTTTCTTTTATGGGGTCGAGGTGGTCCCACCCATTGTGTTTGTGGTGCCTTTCTCTTAAGTCCTCTTCTATTCTGTATGTACATAAGCCCAGAGCCCTCCTGCTTATCAGAGGAGATGATTTTCTCCATAACCGCATGAGAGACGTGTCCCACTAACATCCTTGGCTATATTTTGGGCGGCTGTTTTGGCATAGGGCTTAATAAACTCAAAGCCCCTTCTTAAGAGAGGAACAGCTTTTTGAAAGAGACTGTGGAATATCCCCCCAATACCTGCCCCGTACATCACAGGGGACCCATGAAACCCTGGGAGGGCATATCCAACTTGGGCTTTGTAATAGCTGGCATAGACCCTAGGGTCCCAGTAATTTTTTACAATCACCATCTTAAAAACCTAGTGCTCTCTGAGGATGTACGCTTAGTTTCACAACCACCTTTCCAAAACGAAATGAGACATGCTCATTCTGATCTGTCTTTATTTCAATGGTAGTGTCAATATGGTGTTTACTGAGCAGTACTTAGTGAGGCTTGTCATAGGTGATGGTGACAAACTCATTGCTGTTTCCATGCACAGGAACACATTGCAATAACGGCACTGAGAAATCCCCCATAAACTAGGGTTCTACAATGTCTGTGTACAGGTACAAAGAGTTGAATTCTCCAGTAATGTCTGTAGCGTAGGGAAATTGCTGGTTCATTAAACCCCTATTATATGGGCTCCAGGAACCTGTGCGATTCAGCCGTCATCCCTATTTATTTATTTAACAGATTTTGTATCCCGCCCTTCCTGCACCAGTAGCCCGGGGCAGCTAACAACAATAATAAATATACATATAAAATACAATATACTGCAACAATTAAAATATATCCCCCAAAAGGATAATAAATAAAAACACAAAGAAACCACCCATCCACTCTCCCCAATCGCCCACTCACATCCCACCCATCACCCCTCTCCCTCACCAAACGCCTGATGGAACAGCCAAGTCTTACAATTCCTATGAAATGTCAGGAGACTCGGGGCCAGACGAGCTCCCACCGGGAAGGAATTCCAGAGGCATGGCACGGCCACCAAGAACACCCTATCCTGCATGGTCCCCCGGGAAACCCGAGGGACCTCCAACATGGCACCCTCAGATGACCGCAGGGGCTGGTCTAGAACCCGGGGAGTGAGACGATCTCGCAAGTAGGCAGGGTCCAGGCTGTGTAGGGCTTCATAGGTCAAAACCAACACTTTGAATTGAACCCGGAAGACTATTGGCAGCAAGTGCAGAAATCAGAGCACTGGTGTAACGTGCTCCCGGCGACTCTGCCCCACCAAAAGCCGGGCCGCCGCATTCTGCACCAGCTGCAGCTTCCGAGCTCTCACCATAGGTAGCCCCATGTAGAGCGCATTACAGTAGTCTAACCGAGAGGTGATAAAAGCATGGATGATCGTGGTCAGGTCCGGAACCAAAACCAGCAGCCGAAGCCGCCGCACCAGATGTAACTGTCAGAAGGCACTCCTCGCCACAACCTCCACCTGGAGATCCAGGGGAAGCTGCGTATCAAGGAGCACCCCCAGGTTCCACACCTGGGAAGTCAGTGGAGGACAGATCCCATCAATCGAGGGGGCCACCACATCCATCGACTTGCACACTAACATCACCTCCATCTTGTTCAATCACAGTCGATTAGCCCTCATCCAGTCCCCCACAGCTGCCAAACTTCGGGTAAGCACCAAGACAGCTGGGCCTGGGTCAGTTGAAAATGAGAGGTACAGTTGGGTGCCATCCACATACTTATGACACCTCACCCCATACCCCCTGATCACCTCAACTTATATGGGCTATAGCCCCACAGACGAGGACCCTGTGTGCATCAGTGGTCTCCAATCTAACTTTTCTCCCCACCTGATCAAATCTCACGGCTACAGGAGATGGGTTGATACCTCTGGGTATCTGGTTGTTTATTTGATCCAGTAGTTCTGCAATGCTTGAATAATAGCCTGGGGCAAGGGTGTAATGCCAATTTGCAGATCCAAGGCTGATTTCATAAACGGTGGGCGTAGCGATGTTTTCCCAACTGTGTGGGTATTGCATTTCAGCCAGTCTGATTTCCCAGGCACCAGGAAGGTCCAAGGAATTAGAACTGGTGTTTTGTGGAAAAGCACTGGTGTATGTGTTGCTCAGTAAAGTGATGTGAAACGCTCCTTCCTCCATGATGATTAAGCATCAGTGACCTCTGAAGCTCTTACCCAACTGTTAAATTTAGAAGGCCATCCTAGCCACTTTACCAAGTGCTGCTTGTTTTGCCCTTTCCCCTTTGTGGCTAACACCTTTTCAATCCTGTACACCGTTTCCTGTTTAGGGTTGACTTTTTGAAGTTCTTTAGGATAGAAAGTGCCAAGGATCATTTCACCTTCGTAATCCATCAGTCTGTACACAGCTCTCTGCACCTTGTTAAGCACAGCATCCACTATGAATATTTCCCTTGTAAAGGTTTGCTCATAACCTCTCTCAAATTTACCCTTGAACTTGGAGATCCTGACATAGTCCCCTTTTCTGAAAGAGGGTGCCTCTTTTCTTAACCCCAGCTTGTCCCCATAAAGCGTTTTCCACACCCTCGGTGCATATGTGGAGTTCACATCTACAGGCCTTGTGTGTATGGATCTGTGGTAACTACGATTATAGCTCTTGATGAGCTGCAGCAGGACATCAATATAGCGAAAGGTATTGCAAGCTGTGAAGTACCTCCACATCTTTGTTTTTAAAGTTCTGTTAAAATGTTCCACCACCCCTGCCTTAAAATGGTTGTTGGTCACAAAGTGGTGTATCCCATGCTGCCTGAGCAAATTTTGGAAAGTCTTATTTAAAAATTCTTTCCCCTGATCTGTTTGTAATTTTCAGGGTATCCTCCCCTGAAAATGGTTGCAACGGCCTTAGCCACTTTGCCGCCCGTCTTGTCTTTCAGGTCTAAGACCCAAGCATACTTAGATACGATGTCTATAATGGTCAAGATGTACTTGCAACCCCCATTGTGCTCTGAGAAATGCTGCATATCCACTAAATGGATTTGTCCCAGGAGGTTATCTGCCCGACCCACGTGGGGGGGGCATACCCTCGACCTGATCTTCGGTTCTGGCCTTGAGGCAGGGGGTCCGGTTGTGGGGGAGGTTAGGGCGGTGCCCTTGTCATGGACAGACCATTATGTCCTTCAGGCCAGTCTCTCAGCGCACCCCCTCCAGAAGGGGAAAGGGCCAGTTAGGATGGTCTACCCTCAGAGGCTGATGGAACCCCAGCGGTTCCAAGAGGTCCTGAGGGAATTAACCTTGGACCTGGACAGTCACTCTGTCAATGAGCTGGTCCAGCATTGGAACAGCTTGCTGGAGGAGACCATTGGCAGGGTGGCTCCGAGATGCCCTCTGCCTCGGTTTCATCACTTCAGGGCCCCTTGGTTTACCGAGGGGCTGTGGTGTATGAAACGAGTAGTCAGGAGGCTGGAGTGATGCTGGTGTCGGACTTGATCTGATTCCGACCGACTTCTCCATAGGGCCCATTTGCGGTCCTATGTTGAGGCTGTGAGGACAGCAAGGAAGGAGTTCCTTGCTGTCCTCATAGCATCTGCGAAGTCACACCTGGTGGAGCTGTTTCGGGTGGTGCGGGGACTGGTCAGTCCGGCCTTCCTCTGCCTGGACAGGGACTTGTCTCAGGCCTGCTGTGAGGAGCTTGTCACCTACTTCGCAGACAAGATCGCTCGAATTCAGAGCAACTTTGATGCTGTATTAGAGGTAGTAGGGGGAGAGTGTGAGGTAATGGAGGCCCTGTCTGGTCCAGCTTTGTGGGGGGAGTTTCAGGAAGTGACGCCAGCCGATGCGGCGCATGTCTTGGGGTCTGTGAGAGCCATCTGTTGCAAACTTGATCCATGCCCATCCTGGTTGGTGAAAGCCTCCAGGGAGATGCTGGGGACAGTACTGGTAAGGGTGGTGAATGCGTCCTTGCAGCAGGGGAGGTTGTCGTCCAGCCTCAAGGAGGCTGTGGTGTGCCCCCTGCTGAAGAAACCATCTTTGGATGTGGACGCGCTTGCCAGTTACTGACCCGTCTCTATTGAGTGGGCGGTGGCGATTCAGCTCCAGGTGCATCTAGATAGCATCGGTTTCCTGGACCCTTTCCAATCTGGGTTCTGCCCTGGCTATGGCACTGAGACGGCGTT
>QEPC01014534.1:23615-41652 GCA_003113815.1 Sphenodon punctatus
CTACTCAACCATGCTGTTACAGCACCCCAGCTATGGTGCTAATGCTGCTGCAGCATCCCAGCAGTTATTCAGCTATTAGGCAATATATACAGTTCTTCTCTAGCAAGAAGCCTGTAATTGCTTTCTGTAGTTCAAAAAGTAGAAGTTTGGAAAGGAAGCCTAAAGCGAAGGATTTAGGGCTGATTTATGAGAGGGAATTATTTTATTATTAAAAACAAAACAAAAAACCTTAAAGATGTTCTTTTAGTCCAGTCTTGGGACTAGGCAATGGGCCATTTTACATTTGCACATATGCACATTTATCAACACACATTTATGCAAACTAGGAGGTGAAGGTGCTGCTGCATCAAGGTTCCAAGCATTTGCAAGTGCACAGAATCACTCTGCAAATTGAAAAAAAGTTCAGCAACAAGATTGCTTGGGAGCATCATGACGGAGTGACTGGCAGGAGGCTAGAGTGCCAGTTTGTCCTTCTGAGCAGGGAGAGGCTTTGGTGAAGGGCATCATTCCCACCCAGAAGTGTCTAACCCAAGTGTTTCATGATGCCTGTCCTGTATTCTGCATCAGCAGATTCCCATATGGACTATCCACCAACTGTATCGTATGTCAAGGGGTGGTAGCAAAGTTGTGACAGTTCACAACGGGGGTGGGGTGGGGTGTGTGTACTGGTGATCAGCGACATCACGTTCGTGTGATGCCACAATGATTCTCCAGCTGAATCATTGTCCATTCCACCTCCCAGACACCTTCATCTTTGCCTGTTGCACTCCCCCATTTTCCCTCCCTGATGGCCCTGTGGTCTGATTATTTCCCTGAGTGTGTCTGCCTCCCTGCCCCCACCTGCATACAGTGTAGATCTCTCCCACCCCACCCCACCCCCCTGTTTTCCTCCTAAACTACAGAAAGATTTGAAAAGTGCTATCTGTGTCACTAAACATTCTACATTTGCCAAATAGGGTTATAAAGCAGGTTTTTTAAATGGGCATTGGGGCATATGTGATTCATTATTTATTTAGATTTCTAACTGGCCCTTCCTGGAAGACTCTGGGTATCATAAAATAAATCCTTTAAAAATATATGCTATATAAAAATATAAACATTCCCTAAGAACAACTCCCAAGACCCTATCCCCATCTGCTAAATGGGCAAATATTTCAGTCATACATGGCCTCCAAAAATCCTCAGTTACAGGTTTTGGTAAACCTCCAAGGGAAGAGAGCTCCAAAGCTATGTTCCTGCAACAGAGTTTGTCTCACCACTGAGACAAAGGGGAGAGAGAAAAGAAACAGAGTGCGTGTGCGCGTGCGCGTGTGCGTCAAGCATGCTCACCATTTGTCTGTGGCCTGGATGAGGTTGGAGACTTGTTCTAAGTATTCTTTGGCATAGACCACCACCGGCTCAGACTCATTGAGTTCCACTGGGTAGAACATGGTGGTGAGGAAGGGCATCCAATCGACAGCTGGTGACAGGTTCTGAGAGAAAGACAGGGGTTAAATTCACTTTTTAGGACAAATGCAATGGCAACTGGGTTACATGGACAGGACATGGTGTTATCCGAGTCTCTTTACTCCCCACCCCCCATGCATGCAAGTTAAATAATAGTTTACTGCATTGATGTGTGTCCAAGACCAGGTGTTGCCTCAGTGAATGGAAGTCTCTGTTCTATTGGGACCAATACATGACAAATCCCATCACAAGAGGAAGGGACACCAGCTTCTGTAAGTACAGGCTGACAGACAGGACTAATTCAAGGGGCATCAAACTATGAGCCTGGGATTAGTCTGCCCTGAGGAATCGGAATTACTGATTAATTTCAGTTTTGGTTCCTTGCTCCGAGCAGGCAGCAACTGCATGTAGGGGAGAAATGTTTTTTTAAACTGCTAGTGCTGAGAGTTACTTATGGCTTAAGCAGCTCTGCATACCCAGCATCAACTTCCTGCCCATTGTTTTCATAGGGATGCAAGCAATTCCCTCTCAAGAGCAAGGAAAGCATGTTGTCCCAGACTGGTAGGCTAATTACACTTTGCAGGGCTGGGTTGTTATGAGAGCTCTGGAGGGTAAGTGGACAGTTATTTCCCTTGCTGAGCCCTCAAAGAAAATGAAGATGTAACAGACCCAGCATGACACAGAGTGATGAATGGCATCAGCTCATTACCACTCCCTATGTATTATTACCACATAATAATAGTCAACAGTGCTCATCCCAATGGTTGCCTCAGGCCTGCTGGAGAACTCATTCAACTAACAGATTCAAAGCATGCAAATAGATCAGGAGAGGAAGTGGGGGAACGGTGACATCAGCAGTAGTTGAACCAAAGAACGTAGAGAACATTGTGGCAAATAAAACTTTCACATGTGCTGAGAAATAATTTAGGAACTAATATAATGAAAACAAATGAGGGGAAGTCAGAGGAGAGCGACTAAGATGATAAAGGGACTGGAGGACAAGCCCTATGGGGGAAATTGAAAGAAATGGCTACGTTCAGCCCAAGAGAAGACGATTAGGAAAGCATAACAATTTTCAAATAGCTAGAAGGATGCCACCAAAATAATAATAATTTAAAAAAATAGATGAACATTTCCTCTCTACTGTCACTAAAGATAAAATTGCAGAAATATAGATTTTGGTTAGTTATTTGGAAAATCTTCTTGGCAATGGAGCAAGTTGCCCAGGGAGGTTGTGGAATCTTCCTCCTTGGAGTTTCTAAAACCCAGCAGGACAAGCATATGTCTGCAGTGCTATAGACGGAGGATATCCTGCCTTGGAGCAGGGGGTTGAACTAGATGACGCTTCAGATCCCCTCTAATCCTACAATTTGATAATTCTATATGAACTAAGCAGCCTAGCGCTCAGCTCTGCTACTTGAAAATCTCAGGCACTCAGTTACCTCAGCAAGTAGGTTTGTTGTTGGGCCAGGTGAAAACTCAAGCCACGCACAGCCGCTCTAGCGGGGACAAGGAGGAGGGGTAACCAATGCTTGTGGCTACACATGGGCTCGCACAATTCTCAATGTATGGCTCTGCTTTTGAATCATTCCAGAACAGGGGATATCTTTGTATTGCAAGCTCTCTTACTCATGAACTAGCATTAATGCTTCAAGCCTTGAAGTGGCAGGAAGATTTTGTTACTGGTAAATCTCCCCCATGGCTTAAGTAGAGGGAAAAGCAAGCTGCAGGTAGCAACTCTTTCCCCCTCCCTGACTCCCTCTTGCAGCATGCATGCCCTTGGCATATTACCTTCAGGTCCCCAGCGGCCATTTTGTGGTAGATCACCTCCTCGTCCCTGCGCTTCTCCTGAGGAGTGGTGATGTTGGCCAGAGCAGTCTCAAAATCCAGGATCTGCTTCATCTGTTGCCGGGTGGAGTTCTCATCCTCACCTCCCAGAAGCATGCCCAGCTGCACCATGTAGTTCAGGTATCCAGTGAGCACCTGGTAAGAGAAAGGGAAGTCCTGCTGCCATTAGCAACCATTGTTCCCCATGAGAGAAGACAGGAACGGAGATGGAAGATGCAGCAGTTTGCTAAGGAAAGCCTCAGAACTGAACCCAATAACTCAAGGATAAGCAGTTTAAATTATTAGTTGGGCCTTGTGTTTTCCTCATTGACAGTGAGCAGTAGCAAGTGAAACATGTCACACATGAAGCCAGTGTGCACAGTTGGCATTGCTCACATAGACACTTCCCAGGGTTGCTGCCTGCAGGGGTCACTAACACCCAAGCGCCAGGGGAATGGGCCTGACTGGGGGGCTAGGTAGGACCTTTACATCCCAGTTGGCTGGGATGACAGAGCCCTAGTATTGTCATCACCAAATGGTCAAAAGTCACNAAAGGAGAGCTAAGGGAAATTTAGAAATATGGATAATAGGTAAGTTTAAATTAATTACTCTAAATGTCAAGGGACTAAACTCGCCCATCAAGAAGAAGCAGGTTAAGAATTTATTGTTTGAACAGCACACTGATTTATTTTACCTGCAAGAAATGCATTCATTTCAGGAGGATGTACTTCAGTTTCATCAAAAAAATTAAGTACATTTTCACTTCATGTGCAAGCAGGAAAAAAGCAGGAGTAATTATTGGAATAAGCAATAAATGGGAATTTGAACCCAAGAAAATTATAAAGAAATAATGAGGGACAGTTCTTATGGTGGACTGGAATGTTAGAGGAAAAAAGTATCTCTGGCAAATGTATACAATGGTGTGGGAGGCTACCAAAGCTACAATTTGCATTGCACTGAAGGTCTAGATTATTAAAAAAAAAGAAGAAAGTTTTCTTTTGCATGTGTGCTCTCCCACACAAAGCTTTTGTGTAGCTAATGTCACATTTGTTTGCACCCCTCCATCCCTGTCCCCTGTAGCAGCCAGAGCTGTTCTTGCACTGGGCTCCAGGAAGTGCCTGCCTCCTCAGAAGAGGCATCCTCCAGCCATGCTGGCACCAGGCCCAGGTAGTGCCTGCCTCGTTGCCTCAAAGACAACTGTGGCCTCAGCCAATCAAAGCCTACTTAGAGTGCTGCATGGTGGGACAGGAAATGTCTGGTACTTTCTCTTCTTCCCCTATATAAGGGGAAAGCGGTCAGTGATTTACCAACTTGCTTCCCTATGCTTCCACCTGCTACCCTGCCTCCGCACTTCCATCTTCTTACCTCTTCTTCTCCTCCCTGCCTATTGCCACTGCCTTGGTTCGCTATTGCCTGCGTGGACTATCCGGCTTGACCTGCACGCTACTTTGACTATGCCTTCCATTTGGCTGTCCGCTTAGCTGCCAGCCATTCCAAAACCAGACACTTCCCCTCAGACAGCTCAACAACTGCCCTGGTGCCCTGTCAACTCCAGCAAGAGTCCATTTTCTGCCATTTGCTGGTCTCCTTTATCCAGGCACTCATAAGAATAGTTGAACAGTAAACCCCTGGTGAAATTGCAGTTGAGGAGGGGGCGAGGAACACAAACGCTTACTACTCCAGGTGTCTTGTTATGACTGAGGGCCCAGAGGTTGTTTGAAGAAGTTGCTGGGCTTATTCTGGAAGCTATTTCACAGGCTGGTCAAGGGAGACCAGCCTGCTCCATCTCCACATCAGCCTGAGGGGGCAGCGCTCCCTGTCTTCGTGGCTGGGAATCTCCCACTTCATACAGATTTGGGGACATTAACATAGGGACTGAAGGTTTTTTTTGTTTGTTTAAATGATTCTGGTGGCCTCAGCCTGCTCCTCAGTGAGAAGTAAATGTAAGGATGGACTTCAGCAGAGGTAAAGCATGAGATTTCCTGGGGTCCCACATTGCCTGGAATTCTTCCATCTCCAGCAACAGGGAACACCCACCCACACCCTCTCAGCTTCTCCTACAACAGGAGTGACAATTTCTCCCTTCCACTCCCTACCAAATCTGGAGTCCAGGAGCCCAAATCAAGTCACCAGGTCAGTTGTAGGAAACAGAGATTCAGCCCATTGCTCCTTTGGTGGAGGAAGGTAGCTGTGGGTAGAACTCAGGAGTCTCTTACGGGGATTAGCAAGATTAGTCCAGGCACAGATATGGGTGGTGAAGGC
The DNA here is from genome assembly GCA_003113815.1 of Sphenodon punctatus. Taxonomy (NCBI): domain Eukaryota; kingdom Metazoa; phylum Chordata; class Lepidosauria; order Sphenodontia; family Sphenodontidae; genus Sphenodon; species Sphenodon punctatus. Next base: position 29,151 of record QEPC01014534.1, read on the forward strand.
AGGAAGGCTGTCTTTGTTTAGCTGGATGCACATCTTTGGTCAGGTAGCTCATCCAGTCTACTCCCATCTCCATCTCATACTCACCTTCTTCGATCCGTACATGATCCCCATTAACTTCTCCTCTGCATCCTGGAAGTGCTGATCCAAAAAGGAGCTTGTTTTCCTCACCAGGTTCCAGATCAAATAGTTGTTCAGGAGACTGCAGTGGAAGAAGAAAGTTAAGGCTTCACTCTCTCATTACAGCAGCAACTTCTTGGTGCATTAACCTTTAATCCTAGAGCTGAGATTCCCCACTCCCTCCTAAATGGGACCTCCTACTACAAAGGGTATTTTGAAACTACAGTGGGACATGCTGGGGATCCATGGCTGTTTCGGTCTGAGACAAAACATGACTTGGAAGCACTGTTCCAGCTAAGGTGCATGCAGGTCTGGTGTGCCTACCTATGCAGTGCTTTTAGCTGCTGAACATAGCGTGTGCGAGAGGGAGAGAGTACACACTGCGTATGCGCATTCACTTTCAGTCACAGATCTGCAGTCTTGGGAAACTGTTCCCCAAACTGGGGCACAGAGAGAGTTGAAAGTTTGAATCTTGCTTCCACTTAATGTGTTTACAGCACATCTCACCCTTTTCCCTTTCCACTAACACCCTGTTCTGCCAGGAAACAGTTGCTGCTCCCTCATTTTCTAATTAAGCTAAGAGACTGGTGGCACAAAGGAATAGAATCCAGAGCTCTCAGAATGGTAACTCCACAGCTCAGCTACTCAACCATGCTGTTACAGCACCCCAGCTATGGTGCTAATGCTGCTGCAGCATCCCAGCAGTTATTCAGCTATTAGGCAATATATACAGTTCTTCTCTAGCAAGAAGCCTGTAATTGCTTTCTGTAGTTCAAAAAGTAGAAGTTTGGAAAGGAAGCCTAAAGCGAAGGATTTAGGGCTGATTTATGAGAGGGAATTATTTTATTATTAAAAAAAACCCCAAACCTTAAAGATGTTCTTTTAGTCCAGTCTTGGGACTAGGCAATGGGCCATTTTACATTTGCACATATGCACATTTATCAACACACATTTATGCAAACTAGGAGGTGAAGGTGCTGCTGCATCAAGGTTCCAAGCATTTGCAAGTGCACAGAATCACTCTGCAAATTGAAAAAAAGTTCAGCAACAAGATTGCTTGGGAGCATCATGACGGAGTGACTGGCAGGAGGCTAGAGTGCCAATTTGTCCTTCTGAGGAGGGAGAGGCTTTGGTGAAGAGCATCATTCCCACCCAGAAGTGTCTAACCCAAGTGTTTCATGATGCCTGTCCTGTATTCTGCATCAGCAGATTCCCATATGGACTATCCACCAACTGTATCGTATGTCAAGGGGTGGTAGCAAAGTTGTGACAGTTCACAACGGGGGTGGGGTGGGGTGTGTGTACTGGTGATCAGCGACATCACGTTCGTGTGATGCCACAATGATTCTCCAGCTGAATCATTGTCCATTCCACCTCCCAGACACCTTCATCTTTGCCTGTTGCACTCCCCCATTTTCCCTCCCTGATGGCCCTGTGGTCTGATTATTTCCCTGAGTGTGTCTGCCTCCCTGCCCCCACCTGCATACAGTGTAGATCTCTCCCACCCCACCCCACCCCCCTGTTTTCCTCCTAAACTACAGAAAGATTTGAAAAGTGCTATCTGTGTCACTAAACATTCTACATTTGCCAAATAGGGTTATAAAGCAGGTTTTTAAAATGGGCATTGGGGCATATGTGATTCATTATTTATTTAGATTTCTAACTGGCCCTTCCTGGAAGACTCTGGGTATCATAAAATAAATCCTTTAAAAATATATGCTATATAAAAATATAAACATTCCCTAAGAACAACTCCCAAGACCCTATCCCCATCTGCTAAATGGGCAAATATTTCAGTCATACATGGCCTCCAAAAATCCTCAGTTACAGGTTTTGGTAAACCTCCAAGGGAAGAGAGCTCCAAAGCTATGTTCCTGCAACAGAGTTTGTCTCACCACTGAGACAAAGGGGAGAGAGAAAAGAAACAGAGTGCGTGTGCGCGTGCGCGTGTGCGTCAAGCATGCTCACCATTTGTCTGTGGCCTGGATGAGGTTGGAGACTTGTTCTAAGTATTCTTTGGCATAGACCACCACCGGCTCAGACTCATTGAGTTCCACTGGGTAGAACATGGTGGTGAGGAAGGGCATCCAATCGACAGCTGGTGACAGGTTCTGAGAGAAAGACAGGGGTTAAATTCACTTTTTAGGACAAATGCAATGGCAACTGGGTTACATGGACAGGACATGGTGTTATCCGAGTCTCTTTACTCCCCACCCCCCATGCATGCAAGTTAAATAATAGTTTACTGCATTGATGTGTGTCCAAGACCAGGTGTTGCCTCAGTGAATGGAAGTCTCTGTTCTATTGGGACCAATACATGACAAATCCCATCACAAGAGGAAGGGACACCAGCTTCTGTAAGTACAGGCTGACAGACAGGACTAATTCAAGGGGCATCAAACTATGAGCCTGGGATTAGTCTGCCCTGAGGAATCGGAATTACTGATTAATTTCAGTTTTGGTTCCTTGCTCCGAGCAGGCAGCAACTGCATGTAGGGGAGAAATGTTTTTTTAAACTGCTAGTGCTGAGAGTTACTTATGGCTTAAGCAGCTCTGCATACCCAGCATCAACTTCCTGCCCATTGTTTTCATAGGGATGCAAGCAATTCCCTCTCAAGAGCAAGGAAAGCATGTTGTCCCAGACTGGTAGGCTAATTACACTTTGCAGGGCTGGGTTGTTATGAGAGCTCTGGAGGGTAAGTGGACAGTTATTTCCCTTGCTGAGCCCTCAAAGAAAATGAAGATGTAACAGACCCAGCATGACACAGAGTGATGAATGGCATCAGCTCATTACCACTCCCTATGTATTATTACCACATAATAATAGTCAACAGTGCTCATCCCAATGGTTGCCTCAGGCCTGCTGGAGAACTCATTCAACTAACAGATTCAAAGCATGCAAATAGATCAGGAGAGGAAGTGGGGGAACGGTGACATCAGCAGTAGTTGAACCAAAGAACGTAGAGAACATTGTGGCAAATAAAACTTTCACATGTGCTGAGAAATAATTTAGGAACTAATATAATGAAAACAAATGAGGGGAAGTCAGAGGAGAGCGACTAAGATGATAAAGGGACTGGAGGACAAGCCCTATGGGGGAAATTGAAAGAAATGGCTACGTTCAGCCCAAGAGAAGACGATTAGGAAAGCATAACAATTTTCAAATAGCTAGAAGGATGCCACCAAAATAATAATAATTTAAAAAAATAGATGAACATTTCCTCTCTACTGTCACTAAAGATAAAATTGCAGAAATATAGATTTTGGTTAGTTATTTGGAAAATCTTCTTGGCAATGGAGCAAGTTGCCCAGGGAGGTTGTGGAATCTTCCTCCTTGGAGTTTCTAAAACCCAGCAGGACAAGCATATGTCTGCAGTGCTATAGACGGAGGATATCCTGCCTTGGAGCAGGGGGTTGAACTAGATGACGCTTCAGATCCCCTCTAATCCTACAATTTGATAATTCTATATGAACTAAGCAGCCTAGCGCTCAGCTCTGCTACTTGAAAATCTCAGGCACTCAGTTACCTCAGCAAGTAGGTTTGTTGTTGGGCCAGGTGAAAACTCAAGCCACGCACAGCCGCTCTAGCGGGGACAAGGAGGAGGGGTAACCAATGCTTGTGGCTACACATGGGCTCGCACAATTCTCAATGTATGGCTCTGCTTTTGAATCATTCCAGAACAGGGGATATCTTTGTATTGCAAGCTCTCTTACTCATGAACTAGCATTAATGCTTCAAGCCTTGAAGTGGCAGGAAGATTTTGTTACTGGTAAATCTCCCCCATGGCTTAAGTAGAGGGAAAAGCAAGCTGCAGGTAGCAACTCTTTCCCCCTCCCTGACTCCCTCTTGCAGCATGCATGCCCTTGGCATATTACCTTCAGGTCCCCAGCGGCCATTTTGTGGTAGATCACCTCCTCGTCCCTGCGCTTCTCCTGAGGAGTGGTGATGTTGGCCAGAGCAGTCTCAAAATCCAGGATCTGCTTCATCTGTTGCCGGGTGGAGTTCTCATCCTCACCTCCCAGAAGCATGCCCAGCTGCACCATGTAGTTCAGGTATCCAGTGAGCACCTGGTAAGAGAAAGGGAAGTCCTGCTGCCATTAGCAACCATTGTTCCCCATGAGAGAAGACAGGAACGGAGATGGAAGATGCAGCAGTTTGCTAAGGAAAGCCTCAGAACTGAACCCAATAACTCAAGGATAAGCAGTTTAAATTATTAGTTGGGCCTTGTGTTTTCCTCATTGACAGTGAGCAGTAGCAAGTGAAACATGTCACACATGAAGCCAGTGTGCACAGTTGGCATTGCTCACATAGACACTTCCCAGGGTTGCTGCCTGCAGGGGTCACTAACACCCAAGCGCCAGGGGAATGGGCCTGACTGGGGGGCTAGGTAGGACCTTTACATCCCAGTTGGCTGGGATGACAGAGCCCTAGTATTGTCATCACCAAATGGTCAAAAGTCACCAGCTCCTTCCTGGAGTCCTGAAAAAAATCATGTGATCAACTTAATTACAAGGTTTAAAAGTAAATAAAATAGAGAGTTCTTTTTTTATCAGCCTTCTGAGTCTTTAGTAGTTACATTCTTAAGCTTCTCTCCTCCACCCACAAGGACTAAAAACTTACTACTTTTAAAGCAAGTCAGATATCTTGTGTCTTTATCAAGAGTCTCCACAGCAAGCAAAATTGCCTGGTGGTAGCGTTGCCCTTGCAGCGTGCTCTGGCTACACAGCTAACGCAGTGCAACCGGGGATCTTGATGGTCTGGTAAACTCTCTCCAGATGCTCCTCTTCTCTCCACTGAACTGTGATCGGAGCCTCTAATTCCCCTTCCCGCTCTTTACTCCTTAGATTCCATGGCTCAGAGAACAGGTTTCTACCTCCTGTCACCTGTGAGGCTATGCCATACACCAGGGAGATCCTGGTTGCTTCCCCATAACTAGGATAATGTATATTGCCGTTTTATCTCTCCCAGCATAGTATGGTAGGACAATACCTTCAACCTCCACATCCCCCTACCCCTCATCATCAATCCAGAGTTTCTCTCTCTCCCTCACACCCCCTGTGGGGAGCTTGTCACTAAGTAGACAGCTAATGCCTCCCAGATGTCTGCTCCATAGGTGATAGAAGGACATCAATTGGGAGAACATCCTGAGAGCTGCTGGAAATAAATTACTTCCAGGCCTATCCAGACTCTAGTGGAGGCAGCTTTGCTAGCTGGGACATAGCAGCTCCCTCTCCCTCAGCAAGATCTGCTAGAATACAGAAAGGGAGTACAGAGGGTTAGATGTGGCCACAGCACCCATTGGAAGATTCTGTTGCTTGAGGCAGAGCAGCTGTTATTAATAAGGAATCCGATGTGACTGAGCAGGAGTGAAGCCAGACAAGTCGCCAAGCCCCAGCACAGCGTCCAGGGCCAGCTCACTCACAGGGCAAATAGTCTAAGGTAGTGGCCTTCTAGGGGTGACATCAAGGGTCAGTGTGACTCTTGGAGCAATCTTGGTGCTGAGAGATGCTTTGAGAGTCACACAGGCACCTTGGTCCTGCCCTGGAGATGGCCCTAACATGGATGTGCATCAGTGAGAGTGTACTTGTTCCTGGCTTGTGGCGGCGTTTGACGGGGGGAGGAGACAGAGCATGACACAGCAAGCGGTTTAGGGAGAGGGGGTAGAAGGGGTCTTTGCATTGCCAATGAGCATTTCTGCACTAAGGTTGCAAGGCAGAGGACAGCAGAACAGCTAGAGCTGATGCAGAGAGTGTTTCCCATCTGGTGACTGGAGGAAGCTGGCTTGCAATCACCAAGGCTGCCACAGGAAGTGTTTACAGCCTCAGGACCCTGCTGCACCACAAGCAGCCAAAGAGACAGCCAGACTCATTCAGTCCCTTTACCAACTCTGTGTGCATGTGCGTGTCCCCAGAACTAACCATCGCTGCAAATAATGGCATTTCTGCTCTCACGCATCCCAGGTCCCTTCCCCAGGGCATCTACGATGGGCACCTCCTCAACCCACGTCTCTGGCCTAACCAGCTCCAGGATCTATGTGAAGCAAGCCCACTGCCAGAAGCTCCCAGACTCTTTCCTACTGCCCCCAACACCTCCAGCTTCAGCCCTTGTGCCCTTACAGGCAGTGTAGCCTAGTGGATAAGGTGTAGAACGTGGGAGAGCAGAGTTCAAATCCTGTCTTAGGGATGAACTCGGTGGGTGGCTTTGGGAAAGTCATCATGGCCTTGATGCATGATCTGGACCTTCCTTTCCTTCCTGCATCCCCAAGAACCTCACCCCCAACCCCCATCTAGTTCTCAAAGTGGCCTCTGGGAGAGAAAAGTTCTCTTCCCCCGCTTTAGCCAAACACAGTTTCTGGGGCTTGAGCTAGTGATTACGGGAATCAGGAAAGAGAATGAGCAAAGTCTGAAGAAAGCGAGTATAATTTCCCACAGAGTGAGCATGACTGAAAGGGAACGTGGTAACAGCTTTCAAATATTTTAAAGGCTGCCTGAAGCATGATTTTTCTCCTTTGCCGTGGCAGGACGCAAAGAGGCAGTGGGTGCAGATTACAAAAAGGGAGGTTTAGGCGAAATATCAGGAAAAATGTTGCTAGTTGTCAGAACAGCTGGATAACGGCACAAGCTGCTGAGGGAGGTTGCACCATATCTGGAAGATTTTAAGAAGATGCTGTGGTTTAGCTCTAGGGAATCCAGCCTCAGACTAGGAAATTGGACTAGATCAGCAGCTCCTGACTTTTCCACTCCAGAGAGCAACCACACCAATCAGTAAAGTGCTGGGGACTAGTACATAGACAGGCAAGGCTATTGCTTGGAGCAGTGTGTATAGGTCGCATGCACACACGTTCACACCCCCAAGCTCCCTTGGGAGCTACTGCCAGACTCCGCAGCTATGGCTTTCTGGCTCAGCAGTTCATGGCTTGTCAGGTGGGAGCTGCTGGACTAGATGGCCCCTTGGTTCCCCCACCCCCATGCTTCTAGGATTCCATGGTCTATACAGGATGTCCGGCTAGAGGATCTCCATGGTCCCTCATGATCTATTAGCGTATACCAAGACTTGCCAGTGCCCAGAGAGCCAGGTTGTGAGAGGACAGGAAGCAGTTGCACTTTGCTATACCGAGATATTAGGAAAGACTGGCACATACCTTCTCGTTCTCAGTTTTGTTGAGATAATAATCTCGGGAGGGCAAACTTAGCCCTGACTGGTCAACCTGAAAGACACACCAGAACAGGCATGGGCACGGTGTGCAGTACATGGAGAACACCATATCCAGAATGGGGCACAACCAGTTTTATGGTGGGGAGTGCGTGCTTTACTCCCTCCCCCTTGGTTATGCCCCTAGAGTCCCCATCAAAGCGTATGCCCCTACACTCCTAACTTCTGCTCCTCCAGAGGGAGAGGTGTACCATCATTCAGCTGTGGAACACTGTCTCTTGCTTATGTCTCACACTTGGTCCCTTCCCTTGAAGTGCACCCCCCACGCCTCCTCGGAAGCAAATATTGCAGGACATGTATGGGACAAGGGGAGGGGGCAGGGAAAGGGTTGGGGACTGGAGGACATTGCTAAGGGGAGAGGCTCAGGCCTGCCTCTCTCCTGAGCCCCTCTTCTGGTTGCATCCACTCCAAGTCCTCTCCAGTCAAATGACCCAATTCTTACCACTGGAGGGACTAAGGGAAAGGAAGAGGAACTCCTATTAAATACCATCAGTTCACGGTCTTCTGATGTCACTGGAGTGAGTGGGCAGGTATGTGTCTCAGAGCCACTCCAAAGAAGGAGCCCCCTCCCCCCCCTCACCTGGATGACATTGCTGTTGGAGTTTTTCGAGTCAGCGGAGACATAGACGGAGAAGAAAGGGGAGGTGTGGTAGTGCGCTGTCACCTCCCGCAGTGTCTGGTTGAAATTATCCCTGTCCCAGGGGCCTGTTATATTCCAACCACCAAGCTGGAAAGGGAAAACACCATGCAGGCGGATTAGGAGGTGGGAACCTAGAGCTGCAGGTAGGGATGCTCCGGCAGTAAGGCAGCAGAACAACTTTGTCCAACTCACTTATCCCTGGCCACCCTGGGCTATATAAAGACCCAGGAGGAAGCATCTATGCAATGAGATGGTTATGCAGCTCTTGCACCTAGACACTGCGTGCGCTTCCAGCTCCTACCATTGTTGAGCCTGGCTCCTGCCGTGCTCTTCTGACAACCTGACTCCAGTCTTCCCTAGTTCCTGATCCAGCAGGGTTCTAGACTTTGATTTTTGACTTCTCTTGCAAACCATCAGTGGAGTCCCAAACAGCTCCATCACAGTTATCTAGGAGCATTTCACATCTATTTACCAAATCTGTCCCAGTGAGGCCCGTAGCTAGGACATTGGTCCATGACAATCGGGGCAATTCTGCATGTCTACGGGAGTTCATGTACTTGGCTAAAAAAATATTCCAAGTCAGAAGCCTTTCTAAAAAACTTCATTTGTCTTAGATTAAAAAATAAAAAATAAAAAATGTGTGTGCGATTGTTCAACATGACAAATATTTAACCATTCAAAGATTTCCAGATGGGGTGGAGGTGCAAAGAAAAAAAGTTACAGATGGGGCATACCCTATTTTGTCCCTGCCTTCTAGTTACAGGCATGGTCCCAGAGCTTTTACCCTGCACAGAGTGACTGTTAGAGCCACAAACCAGCTGCTTCTCATTTTGCACCTAGAAGAGAAGGATCTGGCAGAAGGAGCATCCGGAGTCACTATAGGTGCCTTGGGGGCAGAGCCTATCTCCGCATCATGGACAGCAGTGGGTTTACCTTGGTAATCAGCTCCATTAGGGGTTTGGCCTTCAGCTCCTCAATCTTGGTTTCGTTCATACAGGACTGGTAGTAGCGCTGTGCCTTGGACTCTGCTTCACTCGACATGTTGGCTGTGGTGTTCTCTGTGAAGGAAGGCCAGACGCTGGGTTAGGGAGGCCACTGCTTAGCCAGGGAATGGAGGTGCTTGATCCTAGAACTCCCCAATACTTGCTGCTGGGTTCAGAGCTGTCTCAACAGGAAGTAGGCTCCTTATGTACCAGAGTGCCAGAGGCTACATTTCCAGCTCAGCCCCAAAGGAGGAGGCGGAGGTTATCTGTGTGGATATTTAGAACTATCAGATTTTCAGCAACCAAAACACATCAACAACTATTGGTTATAAAGCAGTAGCCATTTATTAACGGACGGTTTAGTCAAGTTATCAAATTCCATGGGGGAGCTGGAGCAAGGCATGGGGGCAGTGTGAAGGGCTGAAGCTGGGGTGGGGCAGTGAGCTGGAGCGGGATGGGCACAGGGGAACTGAGCTGGAGAATGAGGGGCAGTTTGGGTGCAGGAGAGCTGGAGCAGGGTGTAAGGGGAAGGGTGCAGGAGGCAGTGCAGGGGGCCTGGAGCAGGGTCTGGGGGGCAGTGCCGGGGGATGGGGTGGAGGAGGCAGTGCAGGGGGCCTGGAGCAGGGTGCGTGTCTCTCTCTGTGCAGGTGAACGGGAGATCCGCAAGGTACAGGGAGACATTCAGGCTTGCAGGGCAGTGGGAAGAGACCTGGATGCAGCAGCAGCAGCAACTTGTGGGGAGAGTTTCATTCAGCGTGGGGAGACAATGTTGCCTGCATAGGAGGCCACTGAGGAAGTTCACTGTTCATCTCCTCTTTGCAATTGATTTTTCTCCTTACACTGGGCTTAGCCTCCCCTGAATAGATCCCGGAGGGGGCAGGAAAGAAGGTAAAGCAACCGAGCTGTGCCTGTGTGAGGCAGACTGGCATGGGAGCAGTATTCTGCAGAAGCGGACAACCTTGAACCTTTCTTAGCAGCTAAAAAGTGTCCACGAATTTACAAATTTAGAATCTGAAGAAACAGCAGGAAAAAAAAAAAGTCACTACTTTTCACAGGTGAAGTCCCTTTCTTCTGGATCCACTCAGCAGTTTATGTGGGCTACCTAACCCTTTGTTACTTCTCTCTCTCCATAAAGATGCAAACCTGTCAAATCAGTGACAATGAGAACAAAAAGGTGCACTGTCTTTCCTCAACAGGGAGAATGGACACATCATTTCTTACTCTGCATTTTGCAACAAGACTGCTCTGTAGACAGTTCAAGAGGGATTCACCTCTAGAAATGTAATAAATGCCAGTAAAAAAAGAAAAGTGCACTAGGGTTTGGAGTAAGTCTAACAGGCTAAACCGTGCACATCTTTTGCCTAAGTTTAGCTCAGTCTCATCTTAAAATCCAACTCTTTTCCATTTGCTGATCACCAAAAAGAATCATGTGTCCAGTGGGGGACAAAACATATGTGCAGCTCTAATGCTTCTTCTTGAGATTGCTATTGTCAAGGAGGGATAAAATTTCAAAAACAGATTAATTGCAGATTTACCAAAACCAGGAAATCTTCTCGAATGCATTCAAAAGCAAGACAGAAAAGGAACCACCTTTAAATTATAGACTAGATCCAAATTCTGATCTATGGAGATAAGACTTTCCAATTCTACATCACAGCCAGGTTGTGCATGGTGAGGGGAGTTAGTCTCTTTAGCGTTTGTCTATTAATCTTTCCTTTGTCTTAAAACAAAATATAAAGTTCACATACACACCCACACACAAGCACGCATACACACACAGACACACAGACATAATCACGCACACAAACGCACGCATACATATGCACACAGAGACAGACAGACACACGCATGCAGACAGGCACTCATATAAACACACATACACATGTAGTGCTCGCAGTTAGCTAGTATTTTACCCCTTTCTAGTTTCTAGATCTGGCCCCTGGATCTAATTCCCACCCCCAAGCACTGAAAGACGGAGTTCAAGATAAGGTTCCAGAAATGAGGGCCCAGACACAAAGACAGAAGACAGATCTAAGGCACAAATCCATGGTATTTTTGGTCCCAAATTTAAACCTGCTTTTAAATGTACAAAATTTAATTGAGACAACAGAGACAAAGTAGTACATCTATATTTTATTGAACCAACTCCAGTTGGTGGAGGTATGCAAGCTTTTGAGCTTCATCAGGCAAGTCGGGAGTTAGAACTGTAGATTCGGCAAGATGGTAGGAGTTGCTGGTCATTCTTTCAGATTCCCCTTGTTGAAACATTGAAATACAGTTTCCATGAGAATTTGTTTTCATGTATCTGGTTCTTGTATTCTGAAACATTGTAGATCTGGGTTCTTCTTGTGAAACACTGACATTATTTTATATCTGGTTCCAATTATTGCAGGGACAAAAGAACCATATATACTATACCTCTGTATATCTGGTTGTTTATCTATCTACTTCTTGAGGGCTGCAGGGAGATGACCGTGACTCCACAATCATCTCATCTGCAGTCCCAGCAGCCTTCATGTTAAAAATTTACATTCCTCACATCTGAAAAAGCTTGGAAATTTCACAACCAAAAAACCCAACCCCTTACGTTTTAAAAACACATTAGATAGGCTCATTTGTGAACAAAATGTACCTTTCCAAGGGGAAAAAAACCCCAACCTATTTAACAACATCTACTATAACAGAACTTAAACCCCCAAAAGCATGGAAATTAATTACACTTCATTCTCTAATTCCGTCTCAGCAGAGTCATTGGAATAAATTACAGAATGAAGTGCAATTAATTTCCATGCTTTGGGGGGTTTAAGCTTTGTTATAGTGGATGATGTTAAATAGATTTTTGGGGTGTTTTTTGGAAAGGTAAGTTGTTTACACAAATGAGCCTACCTTTAATATAGATATATATATTTTTAACATAAGTAGTAGTTAAAGAACTCCCACATCTGTGTAGTCTGAAAACCAAACACAGCCTGCTTGTTGTCAGCCGCCGCGGCCGGCCGCCCCTCCCCCGCCGGCTCCGGAGGCACACAGACCCCGGCTCCCCCATCGCAGCGGGGCCGCCCGCCCCGAGCCCAACACAGAAAGTGGGGAATACAGACGGCGCGGCGGGACCACGCCCCCCGCCGCGCCGCTCTGCACGCTTGCAGAGTCAGCCGGGGGCGGCGTCAGCTGACGCGGCACCTGGAGGGGAGCAAAACGGAGCGGAGCCACGCCCCCCCCTGCGGCGTTCAGAACGCCTACGGATGCACGCAGGGGGTGGAGCTGGCTCCTTATAAGGCACGAAGTTAGTGAGCTCTGAGCCGGTGATCAGAGCGGATGCCTGTGGAAAGACTGGCCCATAGCCTAAGCTAAGTGTTCTTGCTTCAGTGACCCTTGCGTGTTATTTTTCCTTGGATAATTCCTGTGTTGTTCCCTCCCTTCCTGCCTACCAAATCCCTGGTGTGTGTGCGCAGAAATAGGACCCACGTGTGTTTGTGATCCCTCCCCCCTGTGCCTAGTGAGTGAGCTGGGTGAAAGGGCCTTCGGGCCAGAGCGCAAGCCCTTCCCCCC
>QEPC01014534.1:46126-64025 GCA_003113815.1 Sphenodon punctatus
TTTTAGCTTCCCCACCTTACCTATTATTTACCCATTATTTATTATATATTTATTATATTTAGCCCTGTTTTAATATTAATTACTGGATGTTTTAAATTGTTTTTATTGTGTTTTTATGTTGGAAGCTGCCCCGGGCTGCTTTAGCAGGAGGGGCGGGGTAAAATCTATTAATTAAATAAATAAATAAATAAATAAATAAATAGTCCTGATCCACAGGTTGGGAACCTGCTCTATCATAATATGATCCCCTCTCCAAATCTATCTTCTTGTGCGAGCTCACAATAACCGTATTGGTGCAAAGCTTGGCACTGCTGGATGGGTGACCGCCCTACCCTCAACCCCCACTGTGCCTTTGACTAAAATATCTGATCATGGCAATGCACAAGAGAAGGTAGTACAGTGCCACAACGGGTTCTAATCACTTTAAATACAATCTTCCCTGCCTTCCCACTTCAGGTAAACCAACAATATGCATGGAAGACTAGGAGTAGGGACAAATGTGTTCCAGAGGACACATGCCCGTTTAAAATGGAGGATTGTTTTTAACCGAGACCTGGCTTCTATTCCTGGCCCTGTCACCAACCTGCTGCATTACCTTGGGCAAGTCACTTCCCTTCTGGTTTCTCTTCTTGCCCTTTATCTGTCTTGTATATGTAGTTTGTGGGGGCAGAGAGCATCTCTCATTGTGTATGTGCAACGCCTAGCACAATGGGGTTCTGGTCTCCGTCTGGGTCTCTCAGGAGTATTGTAATACAAACAAATAAATATTCAGCTTAACATTCAAGGAAGAGTGGAAACTAGGAGGGTGCATATAATACTGATCCCCCAAGCCCACCAAAATGCTTTACTTGCAATATGTTACACACCCACTAGATGGCTCTGCGTGTTGTGCAGAATTTCAGACCAGGAAGCAGAGTTTCTTGGTAATCAACAGAGATAAAGAAGTTAGAGCTCAGTGGAATTCCAACTGATCATGCACACAGAGTGGACAGCTGGTTTGATTAATAAACCCCTCCTGTTTAAGGCCTACAAGCTAATGATTCCACATAGCAGGACAACAGCTAAAGACTCCGTTCAGCAAAGATCTCATGTGATTTTGTGCATGCCACACCCTGTAAAAAGTCAAGGAATGGGGCTGTTGTGCACAGATAAGGTCAACAAAACCATTGTGAACTATTATGTACTATAGGAACAGACCCATAGCCAAGAGGTTTGGGGTGAAAGGTATGTCTTCCCCTCAAACCCATCTTTCTCAGCCTCTGCTAACCAGCAGTTCATAAGTTGTTTAACATGAAGGGGTTTGACTCAAGGAGCCTACAGACACGCAAGTAGGATTGCCACCTTTTGCAGTTGGACCTCAAGACTCCCATTTTTGACTACTGAAGTCTCAGGGTCAAACTGCAAAGCTGGCAACCCTACATGTGAGCAGGGTTGCTCTTACACTGAACATGCATGAACAAACGACCACATTTTTATTGACTGCCTGTATCTGAGACTAGGAAGGCAATTAAAGTCTACATGTGCTGCTGTTGAAGTAAAGTAGGGAGGCAACAGGTACCACAACGACACAACTGGAGTCATATGGACACCAACTCCTGATTGGATCACGCGAGTTGTGGGACACTCCTCCCTCTTCTTTTAGTCCCTCTTGCTGCTTCTTTCACAGTCTGGCTATGGGCCTGTCCAGGAATTTCCTATCATACTTCACTCCTTCCAAATTGCATCCACAAGAATTAGCTTAAAAAGATGTTTAGTTCATTCACACAACATTCTTCAACCTTGCAAACTCACCACTTATTCCTTAATCTGGGTTTGCCTTGTCCGGTAGCAATGCATTCACACAGCTGCTGATTTCAATGGCCCCACCCCCCTTGCATCAGGTAGCAAGGAACAAGGGATCATCAAGGAGCATAGGAAGCTGTATGGATTTTACACAACAGAAAGTGGGTTTGTTCCATTACTCATTCTAAGATAGGGTTGTGTGAATGATCCTTACTGATCTGGGTTTACCAGATCACACAAATTGGTACTTTATAGTGTCAGATCCTTGGGTGCCACGAACAAAGCATCATCAAGAAGCACACAACACTTTTGGCTCACTACCTGCTCAAAGAGCAATGTGCTGCTTTCTGGAGTCTAGCTAAACGCTGCTCCGCATCTCCCAGCTGTACAGCATCTAAAGGCTCTGAGCTAGGTTGGGATTGCTTAGTGGTGAGTCACAACTGCATCCCTCAGTAAATGGTAACATGCTACTGGCCATTTAGAAGTTCCCCCTCAGGCTATATTTTGCTCTCTCTTCCAGTTAGAGTTGCCATCTGCTACTAGGAAGAAAATGGCACCATACTAAATTGCATAATTCTTCATACAAATGTATGCAAATTGCCACAGAACAGTTTTAGTTCTCTTCTTCCCTCTTCCAGGCAGCTCTCCAGACTGTAACCCATTTACCCTTCTCCCTCCTTCCTCACCTCCACCCCTCAAAGAAGTGTCTCCAGCTCTGGCTGTCCCACAATCTGCACAGCCCATGCTGTCTTATCTGGGAGTTATGGGTCTGTGTGTGGCCCAGTGTGGAGGCAAAAGCCACACTAAGGAGGAACAATATCTGCCTACTCCTGCTATGGATGGTGGAGAAGAATCCGTGTAGTGCCATAGCAGGAAGTCCAATTTCCAGACAATTTGAAGTCTGGGTCATTGTGTCAGGCACCACTTGGAGTCAGGGCAGAGTGGTGACAGGATTAGGACCAGCAGGGGTTGTAGAAGAATAAAGGTCAGCAAGCGTCGAATCCAAGGAACAATCCAGTAGTGTGGTCACAGTCCAGCAGAAAGTCAAGCTGGGACAGTTTCAAGGCAGACCGATTAGGCTGGGGCAAGAGGCAGGACACACAGGCCTATGTGTTGCTCTACCTGCTTTTTGTACTGGGTAGGCCCAACCGGAGGCCAATCAGAGCCCACTGGTTGGGGATCCTCATCAGGTATCTGGGTGGTGGAGCTATGCCTACAAGACCAAGTCAAGGCCATACTGGTGGTGCTGCAGAGACAGCTGTTGTGCCCAAGGTCCTAAAAGGCACCAGTTCAAGCCCAGGACATTGTCAACATGGAAACAGGACAAGGACTGCTGATTACCAGACTGTCCAGGTGAAAACTGGACAAGCGTGGCTATGAGGAGCAGGAAGAAAGAAGAAAACTGGGCCATGCCAGTTTGCATATGGGGAGCAGCCTTAGCTGCACCAGCTTCTGCAAGATGAAGGTACTGCTCACAGCCTGCTCACCAGCACTTTCCTTTGAGGCAGCTCTAACCCCAGAAGCTGTGGAAGCCCATGCCAGTCCAGCATAGCCATGTCAGTAGCACATCTGTTTGTTGTTAGTGGTGCTGATTTTGCTGTAACGTTAGCAGGTCATGTTTCCTCCAACAGCTGTGGCTGCTGCGAAAGGCAACACTCCAGAGATTGCTCTGTGGCACAATGCAGTTGCATCCAAGATCAGCAGGGATCATGCAGAGCCCAGAAGGGAAGCTAGATCCCACCGGGATGTTAGCACCAGCCCTGCCCTCACCCACTGGAAATCCATTAACATTATGACTATGGTGTTTGGGGCAGGTGGCTCTGTTCTGAAGCTCTAGCCCAGGGTGGGGAAACTTTTTCCACCCAGGGGTCACTTTGAAAGTTAGCCCAAGCTCCAAGGTCCACATAGAAATTAAGGACAGGGGTGCTTAAAGGGTGTCTAGACCTTCCTTTTCCTGAGTACAACAGATCTGTGCCATAGATCTGTCCCATATCCATCTCTGCATGCGCCCTCATCTCTGCTAACTTACCCCGAGTTCAGTTTTTCAGTGCTTGGAGGTAAGAATTGGATACAGGGGCCAGACCAGGAACTAAAATGGACTACATAAAAACTAGTCATGAGCTGCATTAAATCCCTGGACCTGAGGTTCCCCACTCCTGCACTAGCCCTACCTAGTCAGCTTGGGGTGGGTCTTTCCACCATGCCCTTGGCATCAAGCATCAGGGTGTATCCACAGTGTCTCCATGCAAGGGGGTGAAAAGGTGAATGCATGAAGTGCTGCCTCCACTGCTCTACCCACAGCAATCCTGGGTCCTTCCTATCTGGGGATGTTGCAAGCAGAGTGTTCCTGACCCAGGGGGAAGCAGCCCTGTTCAGAAAGGAGTATGGCGATGTGGCTGGTGACCACAAAGGGGCTGCTATCTGCCAGCAGTGGTGCCAGTCTCAGATGGGGGGTACTGCAAGCAAATGGGAGAAGGCAGGCAGACAGCTTCCAGCAAGCCCAGCCCGAGAAAGATCAGTCCTGAGGCTGACAGACCAGAGTAGGCAGCAAGGGTCCCCCTTTCACACATTCACTTAGTTCTGTGCAAACCCAAGACAATTGCTCTATTTTTTTCTGGATCAACTGCCCTGGTTTGACACACAGCCTGTTCACACAGACACTAGTCTGGGAGGATAGCCACATGGCTACTGAATTATGTAAAACTGCCCCTGGATTTGGGCTACAATCCCACAGGAATATGTCCTATTTCCAAACTAAGAGTCCATTCACACAAAACCCTTCCTCCACTTACAAACTCACTGCTTGTTTGTTACTCTATGTTTGCTTTGCACAGCTCACGATTTCCCTGCATTTCAGTGGCTCATCTATTGCACTGGGTGGCAGAAAACAAGAGATCAGAGAGCACAAAAAGTGTTAAGGATGTCACACACCTCAGAATTGGGGGGCAGCTGCTTGATTGAGCTCTAAACCATATTCTTTCCCCAGCCTCCCTTCTTCAGACAATTAGCCCCTGGACAGGTCCTTCAAGTCAACAGTGCCTGTTGAGGCCCCATTGTTGACTTGGAGCCTGTGCAAACACCATCTTCACAGGCAGCAGCTGCCACTTCTCCTTGCCTGCTCTGGGCATGTGAGCCATCAGTACCTGGTTATGTGCAGCTTTTGCTCTCCTTCTATTCTCCCAGAGATGATTTTCCTCTCCTGCCTCTGCCACGCTAGCAAGAGAAAGGAGGGGACCCAGGGCTTTACAAATCTCTGGGCTGCGGAGCGCCTCCTCCCACCCCACCTCCCTTGCAGGAGGAGTGAGGTAAAGGAAAGAAGGCCAGTGGGGAAGATAGCCTGATTTTGCACAGGAAACCCGGAGACCGCCTTTGGCAGGAACGCTGGGTGTGGCCAAAAGACGAACTTCCCATTGTGTGAAACCAGATATAGGGGGCCCTGAAGGAAAAAGGGCCCACAAAACACCCACTTAAAGACAATATGTCGAAGAGAACCGAGGCCATTGGCCCCAAGAGTTCCCGCATAAGAGCATGGAGAATCCTTGCCAGGGGAACACCTGGAATGGCTCCCTAATAAAGTGTACAACTAAGGCTAGCAGACAAAGAACCTTCATTTTCTGGATCCCAGAAGGCATTGAGTGCCACTAGATGTACCCTAAGTGAGGGCACCGCTGTGCCGCTCCCCCCTGCAAAAGAGGCCATGTACTCCAAGATGGCAGGTACTCTTGTCTCTGCTGGGCAACCCTCCTCCCCCACCCCCTGCCTTCTGCTCATTTTACAAATCACCACCACTTGGCATAGTAACAGCCCCTTGTAGAGGGCTCTCCACTGGCCCACTGGGCAAATACAATGTCCTTCCCTTTAGGGTCAACAGTGAAGCCTCCAAGCTGCCAGATATAGGGAGGATAAGTTTGGGTGCCACCATGCCCCATCATGGTGGGTCAGCAGGTCTGGGACATCCAGCAGCAGCAGCCGCCATCAAAGTGTGGGCACAAGTTCTCCAAACTCAGGGTACCAGTACTCCCTTGGCCAATCCAGGGTGATCAGAAGCAGGACCCCCCTGAGGTCCCAGAACCACCTAAGCATCCCGGGAATGAAGGGAATCGTGGGGGGGAAGAAGACGTATAGCAGTCCCTGCAGCCAAGGGCCCACCAGGGCATCCATTCATGAACCCCAACCCTCTCCTGCTTGGGAGAAAAAAAGACTGGTAGTTTGGCTTTGTGCTCCAAAATACACTGGTACGGTACCTGGTGTGTTCCATCGACATATTATGGAGCAAGACATTGAGTGCCTCCAGGCCTATTCATGGGATAGCACCCATCCTGCTGAGGTATTACACCTCGCTGTTGTCATGGTTAGCCATGTGGACTGCTTCAAGCAACACTCTGCGGGGCCAGCCACCATTTCTAGAGGCCACATGCCTGTTCCATAAGTGAGGGTGATCTGGACCCTCCCATGAGGTTGTCTGGGCAGAGGGGGAGGGACAGGGCACCCGTGTACTTGAGGCTTGAATGCCTCAAAGCCCGCAGCTCAAGACCACTAATGTGTCAGCTGGTACCCTGCAAAGCATCACCCATGGATAAACCAGGGCAAGCCACCACTTCAGGGGCCTAAGCTCCAGTTGGGCCTGTGGAGTCGCAAAAGTTGAGGGCATGAGTCCCAACAGCCAATAAAACAAAAAGGTAAGGTCGGCAAGGGAGTTGCTAATATCCTGACACATCTGTGCAAAATAGCCTGGAACCTGTCCTCAGGAGTAAAGGCTGTAGCCTGAATATAATCTAGGCAAACCCCCCAATAAAGTGGGTGACCTGACTGGGAACCAAAGAGGACTTCAGTTTGGGGGTTGAGTGGAGACTCTGAGATCCTGGTCACACACTGTAGTGAGGGATAGGGATGCTGGCAAAAAGCTTTTGGTGGTGATGTGTGGTGGTGGTGGTGGGGCAGTTGGGCATGTCAGCAAGGAGCAAGTGACCACAACAAAAAGGGGTAGGAGAGCCCCCTGCCCCATCCCCTTCTAGCATGGTGCCGCTTAAGTAGCATCATGATGTCATGGCATTCTGAAGTGGGGACCAGCCATGCGAAGTCCAGAAGGGTGCGGTTCCCCACAGCCAGGGCCCATGGCAAGAGGCACAATACCCTGCAGTATCTCTAGTTGTCTGAACACTCCAAAATTCATGTTGTAACTATCAACCAATTTCTAAACACTCCCTCTCCACTGACCTACAATAAGTGTTCACATATTACCTTACCCCCCACCCCCAAGTGGTAATTATACTACTCCCTACTCATCAGGCCAAGTAGGTAGTAACTACCACAAACTTTAGCATTCAATAAAGTGCAAATGCAACACCACAGGGTTTCTGCTCCAGTACTCATGACTCTCTCTCTCTCCTACCTCTAATGTATTGCATGAAAAGGGCCTACAAGGGGTGGTCTGATGCCAAGATGCCTGGTACAAAAATCCTATCTCAGATGCTTGGCTGGCAGTCTTGCCCATGTGCTCTGGGACCAGGAAGGAATCCCCTCCCCCCCCCGAGCAGGTCTGGCCAGTGACCCTGGGCTTTCCCTTTCCCTACAGCACTGCATCTGGTTCACTTGCTTGCTTGGGCGGGCCTCTCCCCCCCTCCCCTCCCCGCCCATGTTAACACCCTGCTATTGGGCTCTCTGTCCTCCTCTAGTGCTCGAATTTGGCCACACAGAAGGCTCCGTCACTGGTGCCCATGGGTTCCTCCTGCTCTTTGCTTGGAGCATGCCAAAAAGCTGTATTGGCTTTATCTATCAAAATGGACCATTCCCCTGGTTTGGCAGCAAGGGTTAATGGAACAGAAAGGCTTTCTCCACAGCCTGGGTGTAGAAAGGAGCTGTGCTCTCCCAATCACTCTGTAAACCTTCCACCTTCCTAGACGAAGCACTGAACACCAAGGTTAGAAATCCCGGGGGCGTAAAGCAAAGCCAACTCTGGAAAGCTCTCGTTTCCTGTTTGAGCCCATGGATGTCGTGTCTCGGCAGCCAGCACAAATCCTGCCCTGTATAGAAGCTAGCATGGCAGAGAAACAAAATCCCCTGGGGTAAGGGCACAAAGCCTGCCCTATATGCATTCCAAAGGTCTGGCTCAGCTACAGGGAAAGCTTTCCAGGGGAGCATTTTTAGGTTTTGTGGCATCCTTGGCAATCCCCTTGCTTTTCTCCAGCCCATGAACCCTCCTTCCAACAGCCTGGCCACAGTGCCCCTTGCAGCTCCACTGCTTCAGCATTTAGTGCATCAGTACACCACGCACTATTCTTCCATGCTTGGAGCACATGATCTCCCCATACTCCCAGCTCTCCATCTGGGACATTTGACTCACTGCCCCAGTTCCCTATGCAATGGTTCTCAAACAGGAAGGTGGGTATGAAGCGGATTGGGTGAGGAGGGCATGAGAGATGTCGCAACCAAGACCCTTGCTCTTCTCTGGCTGAACTAGTGAGGTGGTGCAGGCCCATGCAAAATATAGAATGTACTATTAACTCTTACAGAAAGGGACAGGCTGCTGAGTGGAGCTGAATCCAAGTGGAGGAGACAGGCTCAGTCATGTTGGACGAGGGAGGAGAGAGATGGTTGCATCTGTCATGCATTTGGGGCCCTTCAAGCTTTGGGCAGGTGTCCCCTTTAGGACTGGAGATATCTAGAGAAAGCTACACGCAATATCCCATTGCTGCATGCTTTCCCCAGTCCTCCCTCTGGCTCCATTTTGCAGGGGTGTGTGGAGAATCCAGGCATCATTTGAAGGAGTTGGATTTTGATGCTACAGGACTGGTTTCCAGCAAACTGGGAAACTGGCAGCTGCAGTCTCCTTTCCTCTCTAGACACACTTTCCCCTTCAGAGAAGGCAGGGGAGAGAGCTTGGATAGTGCTCATTCAGTTCTACACTTCTTAGCAGATGACAAAAGAAATGTTGCACCTTAACACATGCTTAGCATGCGACACTCTGCACCCCTTCTAGTAACAGGGACAGGCCACATGGAGTTTCAGAAATGTATTAGTTGCTTAAGCTACAGAGCCAGGGTTTAGCTCAAACAGTAGAGGCTCATTCTGTTTTGTCCCTGGTTCAATCTCCATAGCCGACATCCTAGCCAGGGGCTCTGTGTTATTACACCTTCAAAGGCACTGCTCCAGAAAAGGTTGTCCTTGCCACTCGGAAGCAACAGCAACTTTAATGGAGGCAGCACATTGCATCACAGCAAGCAGGTCAGAATAATCTTTTGGACATGCCAGGCTCCCTGAACTCACCCAGCGCTTCCCATCACTGTGGGGAGAGAGAGAGAGACACTCACCCAGAAGGTGCTTCATGACCACCTGGTTATGCTCCCAGAGGTTGTTAAAGGTGCCCCAGCGGGAGTGTCCATCAGGCACAGGGTTCGTCTTGATCCAGCCCCCACAGGCATAGCTGAAGAAGTCCTCGCAGGGATTCACGGTCCGGTCCAGTGAGCTCAGGATAGAGCTGGTGACGGAGATGCAGGCTTCTGTCAGACACGCCTTAGGCTGCTCTGGAAGGGGGATGGCAGGAGCATCAGCAAACTGGACTAGAGCGAGTGACCCAGACTGGGAAGGAGCAAAAACAACTAGGGAGGGGTGGTCAGCTTCAGGTTAAAAACTGAGCTCCCTGCCAAGGAAGGAAGGGCCTCATATAATCAGGCACCAGTTGCCAGGATCACACAGGCAACATGACCTCCTCTCTACCTCAGGGTGCAAACTCGGCCTCCTCCTTCCTCGACACGTGAGCATGTGTCCACACAACATTCCCTCCCAACCATTGTTTCAGGACCAGCTACCCCGCTTTCAACTGAGGCAAAGTTCTCCAGGCGTTTTTGCCCTGGATTGATTACCCATACGAACACTTAATTTGCTCCAAAGCAATTAACCTCCTAAGGCAGTGCTGCATGCTAAAAGCTGGTGAGATGAGCTGCCCTGTTAGTAGCGTTCACACAATATTGTCTTCCATGGGGTAACTTGCCCCAGTGTAACGTGCCCTGGAGCAACTGCCCTGTGACAACACATCCCAAGTCTCATTCCTTACATCCATTTTAGGCAAGTCCACAAACAGCCCTATCACCAATTATTACAGCTAAGAGCAGGGGATTGTGGGAGGGATGCGGCTGTGTTTGAAGTCATTCCTCTTTTGCAAGACGCCTCTTCCTACCAGCACCAAGGGACAGTCTTGACTGGATCCCAGGTAGCCCGCATTTTTGTTTCCATGGAGTGCCTTGAATTCAGCAGACAAAGCAGCCTCAGAGCGGTGTCCATCTCCCTGCACTAAGGCAGGCTGCCAGTCTCACAATTCTTACCTGTCAGCCACGAGCCTCAACTCGGTTTGATGAGGGCCACTTTTAAAGAGTCCGAGCTCTACCTGCAACCCTGCTTAAAACCCAGGAATCCCAAGAGGGGAAGCACAGATATGAGCTCTAGACTAGTTTGTGTGATCTGGACTTGGCACAGGTCAGATTTTGTAGGCTTGGGAGAAGGATGCACCCAGCACTTTCCATTCTGCCTTCCCCTTCCCAAAAAAGGGTAGGAACTGCTCCCAACTCTGCACATATTTTTTTCTTGGGGGAGGGGACAGTAGAGTAAGGGTAAAGGGCCCTCTTAGTCCTCTCTGTCTTCTCCTTCCTTCCTCTTGCTCTAGATGTTCTTGTCACTCTCTCCCTCTTCCTCAGTACCTGGAGCTCAACAGGAAGGGGTGGGTGGGGATGCAGTGAAGTCTTCTGCCCAATCAGGAATAGGTTCCTAGAGAGGGAAGAGAGCAGCCTCAAGCAGCAGAGAGGAGGGAGGGAGAGGGGCTTGGAATTCACTGCTAGGGGCTGGATCCTATGGTGCCTTTGGCCAAAGGCAGGAGGCCTGGCCACCTTCAGGCACAATATAATCACCTCCCGCTACTGAGGAAGCACTACTGCCGTTGCAGATGTGGCTGGCTCCCAACACAGATTTCAGGCGTGGTTGCTCCACAGGCATCTTATGCAAATCCCAAGCCAGAGGGCACTTACTATTTCTGTACTGGAACACCAGGGCCGAGATGCAGGCTAGGAGACCAACCATCAGAACCACAGTCACCACCAATAGGCGCTTCTCAACGTGAGTTCGCTCTGACCAGCAGCTCTTCCCATTTCCAGAGCCCCGGAAATTCACCTGGGGAGGGAAAGCAAAGAATAAAACAGATTTGTCTCCTGTTGGGTCTGCCCCATCAGATTAGGACAGCAAAGCAGCTTAGGGCTCAATTCACACAACTCCTTTCGCGTTGCAAGCTCGTCACTTGTCTTTTAATCTGGGTTTGTCTTGCCCCGTAGCAATGCATTTCTACAGCTGTTGATTGCCCTGCATTTCATTGGCTCACCCCTTGCATCAGCTTGCAGAGACCATGAGAGAGTCATGGAGCAAAGGAAGTGGTAAGGATTTCACACAACACTCAGAATGTGAGTGTGTGCTACTACCCACTCTAAAGGACTTGTTAACACCTTGATGGTCCTGTGGGAATAAGCAGCCTGCTGGCAGAGAACACAACATTTACCTTCAAGGGGAGGAGGTGACAGAGTGCCATTTCCATGCCTCACAAACCCACTTCACACAACTCCACCCTCCCACCGCGTTAAGGTACAGACTGCACTCTATGTCAGTTCCCCACCATGGCAAATGTTGTTGAATGAACCCTGATGCAAGAGGAAAGGGGCTGGGAGGGACACTGAGATGCAGGGAAATAAGCAGGGGTGCGACTGATTCACTAGAAAACAAGACCAAGATCAAGGAATGAGTGGCGAGTTTGCAAGCGGTTTGGGGTGTGTGTGTGTGTGTGTGTTTGTTGTGCAAATGAGCCACAAGTCTAGAACGGGAAGATTAACACCGCCAAGGACCAAGGTTTCTCCTATTCCCATCACCCAGTGTTTAACAGGAAACTGTTCAGATTCCCTTTCCCACGGCCAGAGGTGGGGTAGTTTATTTGAAGTGTTACCCAATACGCTCAAGCTTCGTTCTCACAGCATGAACTCTGAGAGGACTTTCGCTGACCTGCTTGGACCCATTATTGGCGATCATGGCAGATTCCTTTAGGAGGGGTGTTGGGAGAGGGGTCACCGAACTCGGGGAAAGCTTGCTAACCAGAAATCCTAACAAGAGGAAGGGAGGCACAATGAGAGGAAATGCACTCAGAACACTGGAATTGGAATCACAGCCCAGCCAGCCAGCTGCCTTTTAGCGTGATCACTTGTTCCCAATTAGTCAAGTTTTTTGGGAATGAATGTTCTCCGTCACCATGGAGGTGGTGGCAACCAACAGTTTGGCTGGCGGAGATGGAGTCTGCGACTCCCAAGCCCAGAAGGTGCAAAAAAACGAGATGGGAGGAACTTCAGTACTGCCCAGACCTTTCCAACAGACTGGAAGTCAGCTACAGGAAAGATGAAAGTGGAAGAGCAGGCATGAGAAGTGTGATGCTTACCCACATCACCCACTCTTCCAAAATGCCCTTTTCACAAAAGAACTAAGGGAGGGGAGGCTTGTACTGTTGTTGCACTATGGACGAAGTTCCGAACCCCAAGAGGTGTGTACCAAAATGCCTTAGTGCACAGCTAAACATGCCCCTTCAAAGCACCTCCCAGGCTGAGCCTCACCTTTCCCTGTGATTGGCTGATGAGAACCACTTCTCTGTTGCCTTGGATGCTGAGATTCTGGAGGAGCAGCTGCAATTCAACAGCCATGACTCGGGTGCAGTGAAGACGGATACGGTACCATAACAAAGGCAGCGTGAAGCCTGGGACTGGCCCTGGTTGAGAGCCACATGCGGCTCCTGAGCCACTGTTTGCCCACTCCTGGAATACAATATCCTAGGAGATGGAAGCCACCTATTAAGGATAGCTATGTCCCAAGATAAGGTTGTTCCTTTAAGGTTTTTGCCAGTTCAAGGTAGAAAGCTGGAATAGTGTAGGAGTGGGGCCAAGTACAGCCCATAGATGATATTTACTCGGTCCCTTTCCAATTCCTGAATCTGGTCCCCAGATTGAGTCATTATTCCCAAACTGTCTAGGAGCACGCTCAGTGGAAGAAGGTGCATGTTCAAGGTTTGAGGCTGGATCCACCTGTCAGAGCCATACCACCCCCCTCCCTTGTCCTGAGCACCTACCCAACCACGTATGGCCTCAAAAGAGCTTTCCTGCATCTCAAGGCTGCACTCATTATGAGAGAGAGGGACCTAGGGTCCATAGGCCAAAATGGAAGTGTTGGGGGGTCAAAACCAGGAAAGGTGGCAACCCTAGGTTCCTCTCTCATAATGAGTGCAGCATAGAGATAGCCACCTCTCCTGGTTTTGATCCCAACACTCCTATTTTGGCCTATGGGAACATTGGGGTCAAAACTGTGAGAGGTGGCAACTCTACAGGACCTCTTTGATTGTTCAGTGTTATATAAGTACTAAATAATAATAAAAGGAATGTGCTGGGGATGGGGAGGTTTTTACGGAGAATTTACTTTTAACATTTGATATATTTGGAGGGACGAGTTTGGGGGAAAGAATGTGATTGGAGTGGGTGGGAATGACACAACCCACCAGTGAATGGCGGGGGGAGGGGGGGGAGGAGGTAAGTTGTGGGGGCTGGAGTTTGGGGCATTTTCACACAATGCATTATTTATATTTAATTATTTCTATTACTATAAACTAAACTTTATCCGATAAGGGCGGCATGTGCATTGAAAAATAAATAAATAAATCTTTCTGCTGCCCACATCCTGCAGCTCTTTGGCCTCACCTTGTAAACTTCTTTGTATCTAGTTGAGAAAGTGCACATTATTTCAGTGCAAACCAGAAATGTTACCAAGACAACAGCAAATATGAGGAATTTCGGTCAACTCTTTGTATTTTTTGGGTGGTCCATGGGCCATTTCAAAATTGGCAACCTGGCCCTTGGGGGGGGGGAAGAACCACCCCAAAAAGCAAATAATTTATTTAACAATTTGTATCCCGCTCCCTCCAGCCCTACGGCAGCTCACAAAACATTTAAAATTAAGTTTTAAAAAGAACAATATACAAAAGGGGTTACTAAAACATTGTAAAAACAAACAAGTAGTAAACGCCACTGGCAGACAAACCCACCCCCACCCTTCCTCCCCCCTTCCCCCAAAGGCCTGGACAAACAGCCAGGACTTACAGGCCCGACGAAAGGCCAACAGGCTGGGAGCCAGACAAGCTTCCTCTGGAAGGGAGTTCAACAGCTGCGGTGCGACCACCAAGAACGCCCTCTCCATCATGGCTGCCCAGTTCACCTGGGGGACCCCCACGAAGGTGCCCCCGGCAGATCGCAGAGGTTGCTCCAGGGCCCGGGGAGTGAGGCGGTCTCTCAGGTAGGAGGGGCCCAGACTGTGTAGGGCTTTAAAGGTCAAAACCAGCACCTTGAAATCGGGCCCGGAACACTATAAGCAGCCAGCGCAGAGCCCAGAGCACTGGTGTAATGTGCGCCCTATGGCCCATCCCCATTAGGAGGCAGGCCACCGCATTCTGCACCAGCTGCAGCTTCTGGGTCCTCATCAAGGGCAGCCCCACGCAGAGCGCATTGCAGTAATCTAGCCTTGAGGCAATGACTGCATGGATGAGAGTGGCCAGGTCAGAGTTTGAAAAATATGGCTGGATCCTACGCACAAGATGTAATTGGCAAAAGGCTCTATACCTCTGGTAATGTCTGGGGCCCAGGAGAGCTGGATAGAATCCCTGCCTTTAATGCAGATTTCCTGTGTGATTTTGGGCAAGTTGTTTAGCTTACCCAATGCCTGAGTTTCCCTTTCCCAAGTGGGTATCATAGTCCCCAACCCAACAAGAATGTTGCATAAATAGACTCCACTTGTACTTATGAAGGGCTTGGATGCTTGAGGCAGGGCAAGGCTTCACATATTCTGCAAAAACAAATTCTAATATTTTTTTTACCAAATAACCCAAATCCTTTGAGCAGAATTATACTACTTTTTATGCAAAGCTATTGTTTTGTTTTTTTATATCTCCCTAACCATTTTACATTCTTTACCCTTGTAGTGATCACTGCAAAACCAAAAGGTTTTTGTTTGTTTGCTTGTTCCCCCACCCGCTATACCGTCTATGGTGAGGCAGTTCATAGGCATTAGTATTTATCAGACAGCTCATGGGGAGGTGGTGGTGGTGTTTTGGAAATGACCCAATTGACAAGAATAAACCTGTCACCTGGGCCTGATCTCCCAGGAGGACAAATGGCTGGAGGGAGGAAAAAGCTTTAATTGCTGGAAGGAGGGCTGTGTAAATTGTAAAGCTAACTGGACATGGGGGTGTGGAGGTGAAGCAGTTAAGGGACGTACTGTGATAGAGCTTGGGCATAAAGACCAGCAGAGCAAAGATTTAAGTTTGGCTTATGAGTAAGGCTGTTCTATGGATATGCAAATCCTTTAACTTTTTAAGATGGCCTTTTTAAAAGTGTTTTTAGCCTAGCCTCATAGTTAAGAGATTACCCAGATTTTCAATATATGAAATTTTTATGCAAATGTCCTACATTTTGAGAGTCACCGTTCCTCATTCCAAAGTTCAGGAGCTGGGAGATATGTTGAAAAGGCTCAATTTGCATTCCTCTTGTTCCTCCCAGTAGAACTCCCTGCTTCTCCCTTACACCAGAAATGGGGAACCTTTTCCCTCCCAGGGGCCACTTTGAAAGTTAGTAAAACTCCAAGGGCCTCTAAGATGTTGGGGGCAGAGGTACTGAGGGGGAGAGGCCCAGATCTGTCCCCTATCTCTATGCATGCATGCCCTCATCTCTGATCCCTTACCTGGAGCTCGGTCCAATTTGTAGCCCCCTGGGGTAGGGACCTGTCTATAACTATTGATTATAGCACAAGAAGTGTACCTGGTACTGTATATAAACAACAGCAGCAGCAGCACAAAGCTGACCAGTTAGTTACCATGTAGTCACTATTACACAGTGCAAATTCAAAGTGGTCATTCATAGGAAGCTGCCAATTTTCCAAGAAAAATTTATTTAAAAACACTTATTTAAAAGGTTATGCCATTCATTATGTATTATATCATCATTTAATGTGTAAAGTACATTCTTTTTGTTATCTGCAGTAAATTTCTATGGAAGACAAAGAGACCAAAAAAACCACCAAACACAAAACTTGACAAGACGTAAAAAGACCAAATCTTATCCCCTTATGGACATCCCTACTATTCAGACCCCCATCTCCACACTTCTGCTCCCTGCCCCCCCATTAAGCCGACAGCTATTCCCAGTTCTGTAAGGGGGTGGGGTAGGGGAGTGAAGACCATTACATAACTGAGCCCTGTGGGCCTGTTAAACCAAGGTAGCACATGCTCTCACTTGGATCCAAAACGCTTGTGTGGTGTCCAAATTTTTCTCTTGTTACAAAACTTAAACAGGAGGCAGAAGGTCAAAATGTTTTCCATTAAGATGAGGGGAGTCTTTGGACACTAGCTACTGGAAGATTGGTGGATAAAGAGGACTATAAAAGGAGAGCAGGGAGTTTTGTAAGAGGAAGTAAGTAGCACCCCTCCCACACTCATTTTACTGCCCTGAAAGCAGAGACTAAGGAAGGGGAGAAAAGACAGGTTGGAAGCTACCAACGTCGCCACGTTATTCTGTTGTTCAGGGGCAAGGTGCATCTCTACCTCCTCCCCCTGCACTTCAAGCACCAGACCTGGACTTGCAATGCATGGGTAGGGTGCTCCCGGGAGGGTGGGAACAAGAGCATCCTCTCTTCTGTCTGTATTGCTGGCCTGTGTGGTGCTTGGAGCAAAGGGAAGCACAGCAGTGCCAGTAATTATATCTGGGGGTCCTACAGCTCCACTGCATGCCACAGGACAGGCACAGGAGCAACAGAAGGGCTGCATAACATGGCAACTTGGCAAGCAATAGTTCTGCCTCTTGGATTGGGAACTAAAAAGGTTCATTGACCAAGAGGTAGCGTTCTGCACGCAAGAGACAGAATCTGAAGATTAGAGCAATGCGACAGCCAAGGCCACAGTTTCTGGCAGCAGATGAAAAACCTCTCTGCTACGAATTGTTGTTTCGGCTATGAAGAAATCTGCTGGCAGCACAGGGATGTTTAGCTTCCCTCCAGCCTCCATTCCAATGAGCCTCTCCCATTGTTGTGGAGGAACCAAGTTGCCATTTGAGTAATCCTCTCTTTCAAAAAAGGGATATGGATTCAAAAAAGGGATAAGGATTTAGTTGCAGGCATAATTATTCATCCTGTCCCAGCCTGACAAGGATAACAAGTTTTACAAGTGAGAGCATGAGGATGGAAAAGGACAATTGGGTGGGAGCGACTGGCAAATGGGGTCAAGGAAATACTAGTGCCAAAAGGAACACCACCAACTGGTGGTGAGAGAGAGCAGCCAGAAAGGCAGCCCTGTTGCAGAACCAAAAGGGAGATGCAGGAAGGCTAATCAGGGAAGCCACACATAGCAAGTCAGCAAAACCTAGAGCCGAAATAGTAAGAGATGCAGCCACACCATCTTTGCTTGCTGTCACAGTAGGCAAGTACTTTGACCTACCCAATGCTTGGAAGGAGGCTAATCAAGACCCAAGTACTGTAGAAGGAAATGCTCTCTCCAAAGCAGTGCTTGCTTGCTGTTCCAGCCAAGCATTCACGGATTTATTTATCTTAACATTTATATGCCGCCTCCTCCTGCCTCAGGCATATTGGGGCGGCTCACAACATTTAAAAAACAATAGACAATAATAATTACAATTAAAAAAACACAATATAAAACCCCATCCCCCCCTACCCCACCCCAACCCACCCACCCCATCTCCCTCGGGAAAGGCACGGCAGAACAGCCAGGTCTTACATTGTCTGCGGAAAGAGGGGAAGTCGGCAGCCAAGTGGATCTCCGACGGGAGGGAGTTCCACAGCTGCGGCACAGCCACGGAGAACCCCCTCCTCATAATGGACACCTGGGGGACCTCGAGGAGGGCGCCCCCAGCCAACCGCAGGGGTTGCTCCAGGACCCGGAGGGTGAGGTGGTCCCGCAGGTAGGCAGGACCCAAGCCATTTAGGGCTTTAAAGGTCAGTACCAACACCTTGAATTGGGCCCAGAAACCTACCGGCAGCCAGTGCAGAGAGCGAA
>QEPC01014534.1:66911-175983 GCA_003113815.1 Sphenodon punctatus
AACAACAACAACAACAACCATCCCTAGGGGTCAGCCAATAGCTCCTCATCGGGCTCAGAATTATCAGGCACAGTCAGCCAGACACCGTAACAGACTAGAGAGGACCAGAAACAAACTATGGACAAACTACAATGAAGAGGTTGAGAAGGAAGACAGTGGGAACCAGGCTAGAGCTTGGAAGGGAGAGAACAAGGCACCGTAACAGTAACCAGAGCAGGGACCTGAGGAAGAGGATCAAGAAGGACTAGATACAAGGCAATATTAGGAAGGGAGTGCTGAGCTGTACTGACACATTGATATTGGGTGCACGACTGGGACAAGAAGGAGACCAGGGAAACTAGAGGTGGCACAAAAGGCAGTTGCTAAGACAACCGTGGCAGGGGAAGAGCAGGGAGAGAGGGTTTAGTAATGCAAGAGCTACAGGGAAGCAGGATAAGACAAGGTTAAGTAAGAGCCAGAGGGTGAATTCACTAGGACTAGAGAGACCAGAAGCACAACGACAATATCGGAGAGGGGACACAAGGCAGGCACTAACCTGAGTCACAGCAACACCAGAGAACAGGACACACTGAACACAGGAATAAGGATGGGGAACATAGCTAGATAAGGACTGGGAGCACAAACAATCTATACCAGACAAGGGCTCAGGAACCTAGAGAGAGATACAGGAATCTCAGAGGGCCAACAACTTAGCTGGGTTCCTAGAAGGACCAATACCCAGAGAACTAGGCCAACATGGGCCAAGAATAAGCAGGAGAACAGTAATAAAGGGGAGAAGGCCTCAGGAGCTGAATCCTACACAACCGTAAGAAATCAGAGACAAGCAGAGAGCAAGGCAGAGAGAACAGAATATCAGAGAGGGGAGTATAGACCTTAGAGAGAAGGGGAGGAAATCCCTACACCAGAGCAAGACCACAGTAAGGCAAACCCACAGCAGGTGTAAGAACAAGCTAAGGAACTGCTAATGAAAGACAGGTGCACAGGAATCAAGGGGGCAAGATAACCAGAGCTACCAGGAGGGGAAAGGGGGGACAAAGCCAGAGGGAACTAGACAAGCAGGCAAAAGAGCAGTCAGACCAAGTGACAAGATTGCTATAAGACAGACAGCGTGCAGGCAGTATCATAGAAAAGAACTGATGTCCCACAACTTGCAATTCCTCCCAGCATGTCTTTTATCCTGCTGGGAGTCAATGAGGGATCCAGGGGGGAGGAGTCAATCAAGGGAAGTCATCAGGCATAAAGCAGAACTGTTATAATCAAGCCTGGCTACCATATGGCGCTGGGGAAGCTTCTGTACCTGCCAAGGTCAGGGTCACAGGTTCAAGCCTGAACCCTGACAGGTATCTAAGGAAAGGTACCGTTGCTCCAAAGTGCAATCTTGTGTAAGGAATTGTTTTTTTGTCTTTTGTGTTTTTATGAAAAATCAGTATTGAGTTCAAAACATATTTCCGCTAGGACCATTATGCATAAGCGACACTGCCATTAGACCCATTTTTTCTTCAAATGCTGACAGACCAGGTTACATTTCTCAGTTTGGTATTTATATAAAATGTGTAAAATGTTTGAAAACTTTAACATAATATTTTTGATTACAGGAAGCACAAGTATGACTATAGAGGCAAGTAAGGACCAGAAAGTGATGCAGCCTGTATTAAATTTGAAGTTACCCACATCAGCAGAGGAAACAATCAAATGAAGAGTTGCATTTCATTTGTCAAACTCAGTCTTCTGAACCGTGTGTTTTACAGCCATCAGATAATAGTTACAACAAACTGGTCGATTGCATTGTGAAACATGCAAGATGGGGTGAAGAAGAGTGTGCTTTAATAAGAGTCCGACTTGATGTTGTGAGTGCGAAAGCATTAAAGCAAAGTAATGTCTTGTGGCATGTATCGAGTTACAAATTAGTTACACATAAGCGTGAATGCTAGAGCGTGGAGAGAAACTTTCAAAAAGTGCAGAAGCAACAATCTGATGGGGAACCTTTGAGAAGTCGCCAAACACCCCCCTATACATGCACACAATCAGAAGACTGTCACAGAAGAAGCACCTTTCCTTGTTATAAAGGTAGCACCAAGAGAGATTCTCAGGAAATTTAAATAAACAACTTCTACCCTGCTCCCTGCCTCTAGCCTTATGGCAGCTCGGGGCGGCTGGACAGAACCTAAAAACGTGCTGTAGACTTAATAGCCAATGATAAATTTTGTGTATGTCTGAATGCTGCTATAAATCCATCTAACACATGTACAATTGATGTCAAGTACCATACAAAATGCTGGACTAAGCATGTAAATAATGTGCTTAGAAAGGATGATAGTAAAGGAAAGAGTACAAAAGGTGATCTAAACGTAGCTTGTGTTGCATCTGAAGTTGAATTTATAAATGTGTTAACCGAAGCTCTGTCCAAAGGAAATGTCTTCAGCATGGCTGCCTTAGATGATATGTATAAGGCCACAGGTGTCGCAAATGGTGTAGACAAGTCAGCCCTTAGGTCACGGAAGAAGTTGAAAAGGTTCACTAAAATAGAACTAGCAGATGGAGGCACTGAATTTTTCTGTTCAAAACACCTTATGAACCACAAAGAGAGTGTCAATGAAGTCCACAAGAGATGCTCTCTTGGTTGATGCAGAGTCTGACAATGAACACATGAACCTTATACCAAGCTGAAAACCTCCTTTGAGGAATAATACTGAAGTCTAAGCGTTGGGTGTTTGAAGGCTCACTCCTCGATGATGAGAGTGCACTTTGGATGTTCTTCAAATAATGCATTCAAGGGAAGCCCCAGATATAAGAAGATAGAGGTCGAAGGAAGGTAGATATAGATATGAGAGTAAAAGTACGGTCACAAACATTGATGTCAGCATGTCTAGCACAGAAGCAAATAAAGAAGAAAAGTATCCTATGATCGTTATCCCAAGCGTGAGTTACCTCTTCAGGTCGCAGTCAGATTAAGGATTCAGTGCTCTACATGTAGCAGCAGACTTGTACAACTATTCCATGGTTTGGGTTGGTCTGTTGAGTACAATCGTGTCTTGAGACTGGAAACACAGATTGCTGCTAGCATTCTGCACCAGATGCAAGATAATAATGGCATCTACATCCCTCCCGACATCATTCCAAACAGGTTCATATACTGTGCAGCTGTTAAGCCAGTATGAGTTCTCTGTACTACCACGTTCACTCTTTGCCCCAGATGGACACATGCATTATTGTTTGGCCAAGAGTAAGCTGATTTGAATCTTGGAAGCACTGCCCAGCAAGACGCTCCTGGAGAAAAGCGATATGGCTGTTGTTTCATCAGATGCAATGGAGCAGCCAGATGCTCCACTTAAAGTAGCAGTTGTAGATGGTATGGCAGAATTGCACTGCATTGGTAAACCCAGATCTTTGAAAGCATGCCAGGAATTTGGAGCATACTTCTGTGAATGGAAGGATGAGAAATTAAAGAGTTATGATGAAGTTCACCTGGTATTCGACTCTTACAAAACTGGCTCCTTAAAGACTGCAACAAGAGAGCATTGTCAAAAAAGATCAGAACCAGTCCAGTACAAGATACTTCCTTCAACAAACATAAGCAACATCACTATGCCTCAACTTTTGTCACATGAAAAAATAAAGAGTTGACAAATTTTCTTGCGAGGGAGTTCATGAAATATGCCAAGAGGAATAAGAAATGCTTTGTTAGGACAAAACAATGGCTAGTCGCACTGATGTAATGTGCCTAGTGAACACTCAGTAAGAAGAATACAAAGATAATACTGCACGCAGTCTACTTGGCTGATCAAGGAGCTAAAAAACTACACATATACTCGCCAGACACTGATGTGATAGTCCTTGCACTACACAGATACCTTAATGCTTCCACCAGATTCAGAACTTGTAATTGGACTTGTCATGAAACAGGGACTATGTGAGCCATCATCCCATTTACCACACACTTGGACCACTCAAGGCCTCTGCATTGCCAGGCTTCCACACCTTGTCAGAAGCAGAGGTCACAGGAACATTTGCTGGTAAAGGTAAAGTGGCAAGGTGGAAAGCCTTCAGTTCAACAAGTGATGATGTTCTAGAAGCTTTAGGAAATCTGGGATGGTCACAGACTGTGTCTGAAGAGATGATGATGCGTACACTAGAGAAATTTGTCTGCCAAGTGTATGTTCCACAGACGAAAGAGGCCGATATTGGTGATGGGAGGTGGTGGCTGTTCACAAAGAAACAACTTCAAAGTGACAGCCTTCCACTGACTAAAGGATTTCTGTACCCTGCAATTCTGAGGACTAACCTACAGGCAATTCAATGGTATCAAGACATTTGCCAATATCCCAAACTCCCATCATCTTCAGATCTTGGATGGAAACAAGTTGGAGATAGATTCGAGCCTATTGTATGCACATTGCCATGTGCTCCTGCTATTATTTTGGAGCTTTGCAAGTGTTCATGTGTGCCACACCATGTATCTGGAAGGCAAAAAACTGAGGTGCACCGAGATGTGCAAATGCAGCAGAGATGAGGACCTCTGCAACAACTTAAATTCGTATGCCGATTCAGGTGATCTGGATCTGGATATTAGCGATGATGATAACTTGGAGACAGTCTAAGCTACATTACTGTCATCTTATGTTTCACTGCATTGTTTACTGTTTGTGTATGCATTTATAGCAGAAATATGTTTTGAACTCATTAATACCGATTTTTCACATTTATTGGACCAAGAAACAATTCCTTACACAACATTGCACTTTGAAGCAACAGTACCTTTCATTTGATACCATACAACCCATATTTGGTGTGACTTTAGTGAAAGAAAACATGTCATTTACCTGAATCGCCAGGCATCATTTTGTTTTTGAAGTAACTCCATTCTGCCAAGAATGTGAGATGTCCACCATCAAAATTCATACTCTGCATGATCTAACGAACAAGTTCACACCACTCCCATGTTTGCATCACTAATGGTTCCATGGAATGACATTTGCCACTGGTTCAAATCCTGTCTTAGCCATGAACTCACTGGCTAGCCTCAGTGATCACCATCTCTTAGTCTTAGTTCACCATTTGTAAAATGGGAATAATAATGACCTGCCTCAAAGGGTTGTGATGAGAGTGACCTATATAAGGATTATAAAGCACTCTGAATGCTGAAAGTGCTATAGAAACAACAATAATCTTTATTTTTATATAGTGCCCCCATGTCATAGTACTTGGAGCGCTTTACACAAAAATGTAATGCAACTTCTAATCCTCACAACCACCCTGTGAGGTAGGTTAGGCTGGGAGAATATTGTGACTGACCTGAGGTCACCCAGTGAGTTTTCTGGCTAAGGCAAGACTAGAATAGGGGTCTCCCCACTACCTCCCAGTCCAAGTACTGTGCACTTAGCCATTACATCACAATGGCTCTCAGAACCACAGCAGCCATGCCAGCTACTATAGAATCCCTGCATGCAATCAAAAGGCTTGCAAAGCCGATTCCCTGGCACTTCACAACATGAGGAGCAGTGACCCTGGCATCCTGGCCACATTCCAACCAGGAAGTTACCCAAGCCAACTATTTCATAGCAGACATTTTTTCTCAGTGAATACAACCTCCCACCTCTGGTTGTAAAGAACTTGCAAACAGGTAGACTCATGTTGTGACAACAGAAGCTGTTCAATGAATGCTTCGCAGGATCAGCCTGTACATGCCAAACGGTTTGCTATCAGCTAGTTGTAGCGTGTAGTCACCCACATAAGCTTGGCATTCTACAGGACAAGCTGAAAGGCTGATGGAGAAACACAAGATGATGGAAGTAGCCCTTGGCTGCTAACATGTTTATAGGGGATACTGACAAGAGGATTGGTAATTTTCTCCAAACAAACAAGATCACCACCCATAAAAGCAGGTTGTGAAAGTTCTTAAAATCACTTGCTCCTATCCTCTAGCTCTCATCCACAGTATAGCCTAGTGGATAAGATATTGGACTTCGATGTAGGAGACCAGAGTTAAAATCTTATCTTTGCCATGAACTTACTGGACGGTGTTGGGCAAGTCGGGGTATCTCAGCCTCTGTTCCCATCTGCAAAATGGGAATAATAGTGACTTCCCTTACAGGGTTGTTGCAAACATGAACTAGTCAAGGACTTTGAACACTGAAATCACTATAGAAATACAAGCAGTCACAGCTCTGCTGATGGTGTCACTGACTTACACCTGCTAGCAGATGTGCCCATGTATTTAAAATACTTTTGCTGAGTGCCATGATGCCCGAGTGGTTAATGTACTTGGCAGCATCTCTGAAGGCCGTGGATTCAGGTTCTGCTTGGTCTCACACCGGATGGCCACTTCCAGTCTATCTACTAATTTGGGGGAAGCCAAAAGGTGGTAATGGCCACATCTCTGCTTTGTGTATCAGTGACCACAGAAAGCACCCTAGTTTCACTATGTCAGTCTCATGGGTTCAACTGTTAACTCTAGTAATTCTCACAAGCCTAAATCTCCTTTGATTGATCCTGATGCATATGGTAAAAGGTACATGAAGGGAAACAGAAGTGATCAAGGGTAATTAACAGCTGCCATATTAAGGCTCTTCAGCATAGAAGAGGGACAGGGGGAAATACAGTAGTGTTGTGGAGAAAGGGATTACCCTCTCAAAGTACTGGACCTAGTGGTTCAATGAAATTAGTAGACAGCTGGTTTTAAAATAAGCAAGAGTAGTACTTTCCCCATGCTACACACTATTAACCTGTGGAACTCACTACAAGGGGATGATATGAAAGTCAATAGTATAAACTACATTTTTTTAAAAATGGATAAAATAATGGAGGGTAAACTCAATGGGATTAGCCAAATTGGTCAGAAGTGAACAGGGAACAGACCATTCCACAGATGCCGCACGTTTATAGTCTTCCTCTGAAGCACCCAGTTTTGGTCACTGTCAGAGACTGAATACTGGGCTAGATGGGCAATTGGCAGCTCAAATGTTCTTAGGATCCACTGGCTCCTACGTGAGGCTGCTTTGTACCACTGTGAAAAGGCTGATGGCTACTGGTCTTCCACCCCAGAGCTCACTGAACTTTCAGATGGAAGTCGCTCCCCATGGAATTTTGCCATAAATGCGACTCACGGGAACAGGATTATGATCCAAAGCATGTAAAGCTCTTTGGGCAGGAGGAGGCAGGGCACACAGGGGAGAGCTTCTAGCCCAGTCTTCCTTCATTTCATTCTTCACAAGGAAGGGCTGGATTTGAAGAAGCTACAAATAATTTTTTCCAGATGGCGTAACACAAGTACATCCGTTGTTCCAACTCAGGGAAAGGATCATGTGTTTCTTAATATAGAGAAGAGTTAGTAGCATCTGGATATCTTGCATATATCTACAGCATGATTCCCCCACCTGCTTTG
Source organism: Sphenodon punctatus (assembly GCA_003113815.1). Taxonomy (NCBI): domain Eukaryota; kingdom Metazoa; phylum Chordata; class Lepidosauria; order Sphenodontia; family Sphenodontidae; genus Sphenodon; species Sphenodon punctatus. The sequence continues at coordinate 74,293 of QEPC01014534.1, forward strand.
CTAGCCTTAGGCATCATGCAGCTTTCACTGAAGTCAATGTGATTTGCATTGACGCTAAGGGCTAGCATTGGTGCACAGTGGATGGAGGATCACACTGCACAAATATGGCTACTGTATTGGTCCCAAGTAGGAGACGGACAAGAGGAGACTTTTTGGACCAACTTCTGTTAGCAAGCGCACAAGCTTCAAAGTTGGTCTGAGTAGTATTATCACAAGCACTTGGACTCTGGTCTGGGTCCTACATATGGTGCTGCCTGTGCAGGTCACTTAGGGCTCATTCACAGAAAACCTGCCCTGCTCCCCTATAGACTCGCCATATGTTCCTGAATCCATGTTTGCTTTGTCCAGCAGTGATGCATTCATACAGCTGCCGACTTCCCCACATTTCAGTAGCCCACCCTTTGTGCCTGAGAATACAGGATCATAAAGAAGCACAGGCAAGTAGTAAGGATTTCACAAAACATTCAAAATGTGGATTTATGCCACTTCCCTCTCTAAAAGAGTGTGGTATGAATAAGCACTTAGACTACATTTATGTGAACAGACTACATTTATGTGAACAGACTAGCCTCCCCACTCCGTTTCTGGGGTATTTATTCCACTGATGATAATCTACTTTGCAAGTGGCAATTACCCAGGGAATAAATGATCATGTGAACAGTCAGGGGTTAAACAATCTAACAGTTAACACTATTTCCCTGTTCACATGATCACTTCCATCTGCTGGTAATCTAGGCTGGAGTATAAACACCCCCTATTTTACTTTAAAGCCTGTGTATGAAGCAAGCCAGAGTTAGGCAGTTACTGCTTAAAGGTAAGGGGTGATTCACACAGCACCTCTCTTAAGGTGGTTGGAGGAGCTCCATGTTGGGTCCGCTCTTGAAGCCAATATTTATTTATTTCACTATTTTTTTTACCCCGCACCCTCCTTCTCCCTCATGTTGTGTGAATGACCCCCAAGCTTCTAGGCCACACATTCTGTTGTCCTGGTTGTCAGCGATTAGTACACCGTTATCGATGCTATCAGCCACATCATCTTTAACTAGAAACCATGAGCCTGTAATAATGCTTTTTGACTTCCCCTTTTTCATAGAAAGGGCGGGTTACTTGCAAAAGTTCATTCTAAGCTGGGGACACCACCAGTATATTCATACCACATATGTTAATGTAACCTTTTGCAATGTTTTTAATCAAGATGCTTCTGGCAGTTCTGCCTCCTGGCAGCTGGTGCTGAAGTGCTTTTCAGCTGCTCAATTTCAGCAATTCTGCTCGCACTCTTATTTAGGAAAGCTGTTGGCTCATGCTAAGCAATGGTATTTGTTTCCAGTTGGGAAGTGATTTATCGTCCAGGAGTCGAGCGCTTTCTCTATGGGGGACTTTCATGTCTATAGACCCTGGAACTAGCAGGAGATCATGCATAGTCAGGTCAGAAGGAAGACAAATTGTGGCTTACTGCTCACCTAGCCAGGAGGAATTCTTCCAAGTGCCTTTGGATACACAGAAGCCAGAGTCGGATAAAAGGGATGCAGGGCCCCAAACTAAACTGAACTTTGAGCCTCCCACCCAAGCCACCTGCATACATACTGTCCCAGTGCACAGCCAAAACCGAAATGGAATCTTAATTCTGTAACTATGGTTAGTAACTGAAATTCTGGATATCTAATCAAAATAACCAGGCAGTAACTGCATAGTGCAGCAATTAACAAATTTAAAAAGTATTGATTAATACTGCTATACTATTACCTCATAAGCGATTTCCCATTTTTCTGCATTCTGCCATTTCTGGTCTACTTCTAAAACAGCAGCAGCAAAGCTTCATACAGAAAATTTTAACCAGGTATGTAATGTGAAACTCAGTTAAATTTAAAACTGGAGCCCAGGGAGTAAACAAGAAGGAATGATGGGCAAACGACTAGCCGGTAATCACAGAATGGATAGGAAAACAGCACAGCATAGTACTATGGTGATGTGGTCATTCGGTTCAACTGGTTAACAAACAGTTACCACTTAGTAATTAATAATTTTATTACTGTAAATCCAATCGTTACCAATATCAGCCTGGATAACCATTTCATGCTCTGCTACCCAATGTTTGTGCATGGCCCTCAAATCACTGCCTGCCACCTTGACCATGTCTTTCAGGTGGGGAGATTCTCCTCAGCCTCACACCGACTCTGGGTTTGTTCACACAATACCTTTCCTCTTGCAAACTCACCACTCATTCCCTTAATCTGCGTTTGCTTTGCCACATAGCAATGCATTCACACAGCTGCCAGTTCTCCTGCATTCCAAATGCACAGTTTCAGGTGGGCGAGAACAAAAAAATCATTAAGGGGGCACAGGAAGCAGTTAGGACTTCACACAACACTTGGAATGTGGGTTTGGCCCACTAGCCATTCTAAGGGTGTTAACCGCATGATAACTACTCATGAGTGAGTATTGGCATGGTCATTTGTTAGGTGGTATGGGTTCATGATCATGTGTTTGTCAGTGGGTCTCCAAGCAGAGCATTGTGTCTAGTTCACATGGCATTCCCCGCATCCCCAATCTAGACAAATGTTCACCCATGTGTTGGCTTGCCGTTTATTAGATTGGTGCTTGTGCATGGGTGTGGTGAGCCTCCAGGGGCCTAGAGATGCAAAAGATTCCATAGAGCATCTACTTCCTGTGCCTTTCTTTGGCCCAGCCACATATGCAACATCCATCTTAAAAGAAAAGCACCATTTTCAAACATACGTTCTCCATGCTCAGCATGGTTAATTCATTTACATTTTTATCCCACCCATTCCCTTAAGGCTCAGAGCAGGTTAAAATATGTAAACATTCAAAAATATACAAAATAAACCCCAATATTAAAATACCCTAATAAAACACACAAAATCTCCTGATCCACTACACCTTGAACCCTACTCCTGCCTGCCCAACACCTGGCCAAACAAAAAGGTCTTGCATTACCTCCAGAAGATGAACAGGCTCGAGCAAGCCTTTCCACACTGTACTATGACCTACTGGGCCGATTCTTTGTGATGATGGCCCCATCAATGCAAAGATGCGCAGGACAGCCTTTTTCCACATCTGTAAGCGGGTGGCTGAAAAAGGTACCCCTGACTTCCATTTCTCCAGGCCTGAAGCAGGAGAAATAGCTTCAAGCAGTTCATGACCAGAAGCATAGCCTCCACACCATGTGAGCTGGCCCATGGCATAACAGTCAAACCCAAGAGAAAGAACCTACAGCCAACCATGACCACGGATCTGGTGTTCAGGCCTTTGGAATGGGAAGGCAGAGTACTTGTAGTTTATTTTTTTTATCTAACTAGGCTCCAGTCAGCATTGTGACACCTCAGCTACCAACACACAATGGTGGTGAGACCCCCAAGTGCCTAATCACTGGCAGGAGGGTCTGGTCTGGGACCTCATGGCAGAAACTGTGTAGAGGTTGAAGAACTTGCAGACAGCCATCAGGGAGCTCAGTCATGGGTAGGGGAAGATTCTCCACTAGGACACAGAGGAATGCAGGCAGGATTCCTCCCAGGCGAATGCAACTGACAACGCAGGTGGAGGCAGTTGAAGTCTGACTAGGAGCTCTTGGACATGCACAAGGAAATAGTCTTGATGTAGGAGAGAACAGACAACACCCTCTCTCCCGGTTGGTCTGTACCCAGCACAGTGAGGGCAGCAATCATGAGCAGCTGTCCTACAAATACAGTGGGCATATAATGCCTATTTCCAGCTCTTGGGAGCTTCCACACATGCCACCATCATCAAACCTGACTTAGTCACCTTCATGGAGCCACTCCACCCTGACCCCAAAAGATGCTCCATGATCCAGCTTCCAGAGCTGCCTGGTAGCAGCAGTTAGGGGATTCAGTTGTCTCCTCCCCACCCTCAACTGCAAGCTGGTCCCACCCTCCCAACAGATTCTACAGCATTGGGGTCCTGGGGGGGAGGAAGAGATCGTTCCCACTCTCCAGCCAAGTTGCACCAGAGCGACTGCTGGAGCGTGAGCTCCCACGGTGGCAGAAGTGCCCATGCTGTGCAGGCACACCAGTAACCATGAAGCATCGTGCCCCCACTGCAGCACAGAGATTAATCTGGCAGTGGCAGCTGTTCTTATCTTCCTACACTTTCAGCATTGTGTCCAAGGCCTGAAATCACAGCTAGAGTCTGAGAGACAGCTTGCCAGTGGGACATGGTCTGCTCATCCAAGCTCTGCAATATCTTACTAGCTCTCAAGAGATGGAGGTGAACTCGTATCTGGTGCCTGGAAGTGAGAAGTTGAGCCAATTTCAATCCTGCATTTTCTGTCTCTGTGTTCCCAATCCAAAAACTGTGGGGAAGAGGAGAGCTTTGTTGCATTTGCTCTCTTAGTGCACGGCAACTTGCTAACGCTGTTAGTTAGCAGCATGCAGCACTTAGGAGATAAGAGATAGTCCACAACAGGAGGGAAGAACTCGCACCCAATAGGCCAAATACAACCCATGGTTGGTTGGTTATTTGGCCCCTTCCATTTCCAGGATCTGGCCCCTGGATCCAACCACTATCTTTGGCCACTGTTTAGGGGGAAGGAAACTGAGGAAGGTGTTTACTCAGGGGTAGGGTCTGAATCCATGGGTCAGATCAATGATCTAGAGACACTCTCTCTTTTCCCCCCTGCCCGAAACATCCACCCAACCATGCACTGTCTCAACGTGATTTCCTGCCTCTCTTTGCCACCCCATAGCTCTTCTGCAGTCCACCCATTGTAGCCCTTTCTCTACCCACCTTGCTGCTATCTCGGAAAACATTTCTATTTTGGAACAAAAATAACTTGAACTCTATGGTTAAAGCCTGAATATGAAATAATGAGAATGTTGGAGGAAGTTAAACATAAAAGGAATGCTATACTGGGCCAGAGTCAGACTAATGATCCTTCCAGCCCAGCATCCCGTCTCCGACAAATATGCAAATCATGATAGTTATCAATTTCCTGCTGTTCACTCTAGCTCCGGAAACTCAGCGGTCTCATCCCAAGCAACTTGATTAATAGCTATTTACAGACCTATTCTCTAAGAATTTATTCAGTCCTCCTTTTAAAACAATTATGCTATTGACCGCAGCAGTCTCTGGCATCGAGTTTCACAGGTTAATTGTATGTTAAGTTTAAAAAAAAAAAAAAAAAAAAAAAAAAGCTTCCTTTGGTTAACATCTCTCTATTTTTTGGCCATTTAATTAATTTATTTTTAAACTGCCATTTTTAAAATGGACTATGTGGTTCCCAGACAAAAGTGGTTTTTAACCTATTTCCTTCTTACTGGCCTTCCCTGCTCTCACTTCTGTTCAATAATCAGATGCACGGGTTGCTGTTTGGATCATGTTCAACCCCTCCTCCCCTCCCTCCACGGTATCCTGCTCCTCTTTTGCATCCAGTAAACATTCAAGCTTTGCTCCTCCCCATCTTTCTGCCCTCGTTTCCTGTTCTGTTCCCACCCAAGACCTTTGTTCCTCCTCAGCCACAACCCTCACCTGCCCCGAATTCTCCTGCTCCCTAAACCTTTTCCCATGCTGCCCTCTGCCGGAACTTCTCTCCCTCAACACATTCGCTCTGCTCCCTCTCAACCTTCAGATCTCTCCTAAAGCCCTCTCTCTTCTGTCAGGCTTTCCCTACTTCTCCACTGATGCTCCTCTACCATCTTATCCTCAGGGTTCCCCTTCTTCCCTTGTAACTAGGCTAAACCCATGTACTTGTGACTTCTCCACTTCGTGAATGTATCCCGTCTCTCCCTATGTGCCCTTCTCCCTTCTAGATTGCAAGCCCTCTAGGGCAGGGACCTCTCTCTAGTTAATGATTGCACTGTGCCAGGCACATTGCTGGCACTACATAAATAATCGTTCTGGTGAAGGAGCTTGGAAGGAAGAATCCTGTTTTCTGCTGATTTTAAGCTGGCTGAACACACTGACTTGATATAAAACCAGGGTCCTGCACAAACATTGATGAAGGTCATTTCAGGCCTGGAGCTCTCCTACTGTTTCTCTTTCTGAAGAGATGTCAGGGCCTGGTATGGAAAGCAGCAATGTTTGTTTTAAAAGGCGGCACTGATCTGCAAGATCAGAGGTTTGGTTATTTATTTAGAGGAGAGGCTGCTTCAGATCTACATCATGATGAATGTATCCCTCAGCTGCCTCCTTCAGGATTGGGAAGGGGGAAAACCAAGTCTGATCTCCTAGCCCCCTGCTGCTGCTGGCTCGACCATCCATGTCCCAGCTAAAGACAGCAGGTGACATAGGGATTCTTCTTTCTCTCCAGATCTTCAAGGAGGTGGCCAAGATATCCAATTGCCATGACCCCACCCCCAACTACTCTCATCTGAGGAAACAAGCTGCTGGAGCAAAAGGGGAACCGACAAGGGAGTGGAAAGTTCAGGCAAGCAGCAGGGAGGGCAAGCCCTTTTGGATCTCAAAGTCTTAAAATGGCCCTGTGTCCGGACCAGCCCCCCGTCTCCAGGCCTCCTCCTCTTAGGAGTCCTAAACTTCATGTGCACCATCAGTTGAGAGAAATGCAATGCCTTATTGGGGTTTAAGCTTCAGCCCCACAAGCACAGGACTCTTGGGGAGGATTCTGCATGCCTCAGTTTCACAACTTAGGGCTCAAAGGACACACTGCAATCACCCAGCCTAACATTCTTCCCTATCACCCCCCTGCCCACACACCCCAATCCAAACACCACAAGCCGGAGATTTTTTTCCCAATGATTCCTGCAGCAAGTCTAATAATTTGTGGTTGAACAAGAGCCTGATTTTAACAAAGGGATCCAATTTCAAGTAAAAAGGTTTAATGGAGTATTTACAGCACCCCATGGGAGGCTGCTCCAGTGGATAATTTACTCTCATTGTTAAGAACAATTTACATCTTATTTCAAGTTTGAATGGTGTTGGCTTCATCTTCCAGTCCCTGGATCTAGTTAGGGCTGCATTTGCAAGATGAAGGCCAGCCATCTAGCACTGGATGCCTTCCATTCTGTCTTCACCAAATGGGGACTCAGAGTGACTGTCAGGCGGCCGCCTAGAGGGCATAAGGGACGGGACCCCCAAGCCCCAAGAGTCCCAATAGGCGGGGGAACTCAGCAGCGATTCCCTCACCCGATCTGCTGACCAGCCGCCAGGCATCGGCGGCGCCTCCGGAACCCGGAAGTACAGTAAAGAGCCTGGCGAGAGACCGGGCAGCCACGCCTCCGCCCGTCCCCAGCGCCTCCGAGAACAGGCGTTCAGAGACGCCGACGACCGCAATGCTAGACACACCCCCAAGAGCGGGGCTCCGTCGTTCGGCACGCTTGCGACTCCGCCCTCTCCCCCAGGCTATTTAAGCAAGCCGCAGCAAAGCCTCCATGCTGGTGAACGGTGCTCTGCCTGCGAGACCGGCCCCCCTTTGTCCTTATCCTTCTGGAAATTCTGTAACTTATAGCTTAGCGCGTGGAAGCAAGAGAGAGTGTGAGAGTGACTGCGTGTGTGAGTGTGGACAGGATTCGAGTGGAGCAGGTGAGTTTGCCTCCTTATTGTCCCACTGTGGGTGTTCCTGGGCCTGGAGAGTGGAAGTCCTATCCCTTCCCGTTCCCCCTTCCCCAGGGTTCACACTACCTGTCCCTCATGATCCTCCTTCCCCATTGTATCCCTCCGGGGACCCTGAGTGACTGCGGCCCGAGGAACGGACCAAGACTTGCGCTAAACCAGATACCCGATGATGATCTAGGCCTGGTATCTTTTCGATCCACGTGGCCCTATAAGATCCTGAGGGTAGTTTTCCAGGCACTGCCTTGGGCCGGCCCCTGACCTCGCCAACGGTCAGCTGTGTGTGTCCGGGCCCCCTACCTTCCTCTTTCCCCCTTGTGAGGTACCCCCCACCTCACAGTTTCACCAGCCTTAAAAAAAAAAAAAAAAAAAACCACAACACAAACAATTCATAAGAGAGATGGAAAAATTAATGGCAGAGGTGCAGGAGCTTACGCGGGCTGTCCAGGCCATTGCTATGGAAGTAAAAGACCTTAAAGAGCAACAGCAGGCCCCGGTGGCTGGGGCCGTGGCCCCGGAAGGAGAGCCGCCGTTTCCCCCAGGCCCTGTTGCTAGGAGGCCTGAACCCTAAGGAGGAGGGGGGAGAGAGCCCCGAGAACCCAGAGGCCTCAATATTTCTAAGTTTTCCAGGGATCGCCGCTGCTACACGGGGTTCATCGCTCTATGTAACCTAACATTTTCCATTCAACCCCTTACCTACAACACCAACGAACGAAAGGTGGCCTTCGTTATTGGGCTCCTCGAAGGCACGACTTTGGAATGGGCCACCCCCCTGCTTACGAAGGTGAGCCCCCTGTTGAAGGACTATGCTGGGTTTATGCGAGAACTAGCCTTCCTCTTTGATGACCCTCATTGTGTACAGGAGGCGGAGATGGCAATCATGGGGCTCAGGCAAGGTAAGGGGTCTGTTGTGGATTACGTGACCAAATTCCAGCACTTGGCTGTTGAACTTAACTGGTCCGATCATGTCCTGCGTGTCCTATTCCCCAAAGGGTTGAGCGAGGAACTAAAAGACCAATTGGCCTTGATTACCCTGCCCGACACCTGGGGGGCCCTGGTTAATCTAACAGTACAGGTTGACCAGCGGCTAGCTGAACGCCGTAGAGAGCGACGGCAAGATACCTCTCGAAATTGGGCACCCTGCATCCCCCCTGCGTTTGGCACTAAGATGGAGGTCCCCAAGGGGGACGGCGTAGAGCCTATGCAAATAGGGGCCGCTCGAGGACCCTTAACCCCTGCAGAACGAGAGAGCCACAGGATGCTTAAACAATGTTATTATTGTGGGGACCCCACTCATTTCGCTCGAAATTGCCCCGCCTTAACGGGACGACAGTCGGGGCAGGGAAAACTCAAGCCTCGGGAACCATAGGGGGGGTTCTCGAGGACGCACTGCAACCCCGGCCAACAAATCCTACCATTCAGAACACCGTAAGACCTCTGGGGCCCCATCTACTGATCCCCATGTTGCTGCACCTGCGCCCCAACCATAGCCAGGTGGTGTGGGCCATGATTGACTCAGGGGCCTCTGGGAATTTTCTGGACTTGGCACATGGGACAAAGTGGGGGGGTCCCTAAACACCCCCGGGTGCCCCCTGAACCCATGCACTCTATAGATGGGTCCCCCTTAACCTCTGGGCCCATTGTCTTCCGGACCCCCCTCTTGATCATGATGTATGGGGGGCATCAGGAGCAGCTGCAATTTGATTTTGTTGCTACACCAATGTTCCCTGTGGTCCTGGGGTTGCCCTGGCTACAACGCCATAACCCTCGAATTGACTGGCAGCACCACACGATCCAGTTCGAGGAGTCGTTGTGTCGTACGTCCTGTTTCGTGCCTCCCCCAGTGGGGGCGATGACCACGAGGAGTAAGGCCTGCTCTAGCATAAAAGAGATGATCCCCACGCCTTATTCTGATCTACAAGAAGTATTCAACAAGAAAGAAGTCAAGGTGCTACGGCCACATCGGCCCTATGACTGCCCTATCGATCTAGTCCCTGGGGCGGAACCTCCCTATGGACGACTGTATGCCCTCTCGGAACCCGAGCTACGAACCTTAAAACAGTACATTGACGAGAACTTGCTAAACAGATTCATCCGTCCTTCTTCCTCTCCTGCAGGGGCTCCACTATTCTTTGTGCCGAAGAAGGGAGGAGAGCTGCGACCTTGCATCGACTATCGAGGGCTTAATGCCCTCACTGTCAAGAATAGGTACCCCCTCCCTTTGATCCCGGAGCTCCTCGATCGATTACAAAGGGCAACCATTTTTACAAAACTTGATCTGCGAGGAGCGTATAATTTGTTGCGCATCCGCGCAGGAGACGAGTGGAAAACTGCTTTTCAAACCCGATATGGACACTATGAATATCGAGTCATGCCATTCGAACTGGCTAACGCGCCGGCGACATTTCAGCATCTAATTAATGACATTTTCCAGGACATGTTGGATCAATTCGTAGTGGCGTACCTCGACGACATTCTCATTTTTTCCACCTCACCAAAAGAACACGTACAGCATGTGCGCGCCGTGTTAAGCCGCTTGTTGCAGCATCGATTGTTTTGTAAATTGGAAAAGTGCGTGTTCCATAAAACCACCATTTCCTTCTTAGGCTTTATCATTTCCCCTCAGGGGATTGAAATGGAACCTGAGAAGGTCGCAGCAATTGCTACATGGATCCCACCTCATTCGGTCAAGGCCCTCCAACGATTTCTGGGCACCGCTAATTACTATTGGCAATATATTCCCAATTATGCCCAACTTGCAGAACCCCTCACTCGCCTTCTCCGGAAGGGAGTAACGTACCAATGGACCCCCCCTTCAACAAATTGCCTTTGAATGCTTAAAGAAAACCGTCACATGTGCCCCCATTCTTCAATACCCACGGTTTGAACGACCCTTTACCATCGAAACTGGTGCTTCTAGTATTGCACTCGGAGCAGTGCTCCTGTAAGCGGAAACTGAGGATGCTCCCCTGATGCCCTGCGCTTATTTCTCACGTCAACTCTCTAGTGCGGAAAAAAGCTATACCATCTTTGACCGCGAGTTACTTGCGATCAAAGAAGCTTTTGCAACATGGAGGCATTATTTAGAAGGAGCACAGCACCCCGTCACAGTCCTTACAGATCATCGAAACCTAGTCTATTTACAAACCGCTCGTATTGCCAACGCCCGACATGGCTGCTGGGCATTATTTTTCACACGATTTAACTTTTGTATAGTGTACCGACCGGGCCACCAAAATGTCCTGGCAGACACCTTATGCCGCTGTACGGAGACCAGGGAGCCCCCCGAAAGTCGGGGAGATTTCCTCCTAAATAGAAGTTCCATTTTGGCCACCCTGCCCTCCATCAAACAACTGAATGAAGCCACTTCCCCGGAGGACATGGCAAGGGTTAAAGGGATATGCGATGCATCCACCGGGCTCTACTACCACAATGGAAAGATTATTGTGCCCCCAGCCGCATGTAAGGCTATTCTCTGGGGGCACCACGACGTCCCCCCTTGCAGGACACCCAGGGGAAACCAGAACCTTACATTTACTGCAGCGACACTTTTGGTGGCCGTCCTTGCCACATGATGTGCAGCAGTACGTCAAACACTGCGAGCTCTGTGCGCGTACTAAGACTCCACGACAACGACCTCAAGGCCTCCTCCAATTGATGGCGCCTCCTCAAGGACCCTGGCAACGAGTGGGAATTGATTTCATAGTGGATCTACCCACGTCACAGGAGTGTACCACGATTTTGGTCATTGTGGACCATTTTACTAAAATGGGACACTTTATCGCGTGTTCTAAGCTACCTACTGCCGGGGTTACAGCCCGCCTATTTCTGCAACACATTGTACGTCTCCATGGGGTGCCGCTAGAGATCATCACCGACAAGGGATCGCAATTCATCTCACGCTTTTGGAAGGCACTGTTAGCGAGCCTCCAAATAAAGAGCAATTTGACTTCAGCTTATCACCCTCAGGCCAACGGGCAAGTTGAGAGGACAAACCAAACATTGGAACAATACCTTCGTTGCTATACCGACTACCTCCAAGATAATTGGTTTGAGCTCCTCCCATTGGCAGAATTCGTCTATAACACCACCTTCCACGCGTCCATTGGTACATCACCCTTTCACGCAACCTATGGCTACCATCCTCGTGTCTGTTTGCCCGAGGTGCCTCCCTTAACACTTCCCACTGTGAAGGCGCTTATTCAACAAATCCACCAGGCCCAAAAGACTGCAAGCACTATCTTCCGGCAAGCACGAGAGCGATACCAAACCCATGCCAACAACCGCCGACACCCAGCCCCTGCCTTTCAACCACAGGACTGGGTCTGGGTGGATCGACGCCAGTACACCTCCCGTAGACCTTTGGCCAAATTGGATCATCGGTATATGGGGCCATTCCAGATTCAACGCAAGATCAACGAGGTTTCGTACCGAGTCCGGTTACCACCTCAACTATGAATTCACCCTTCGTTTCACGTGTCCCTATTGAAACCTGCTGCTCCTCCTTGGCCGTCGGCCCCCCCCGGGACCCCTCCCTCAGAATACCGACTCTGAATACGTCGTTCGTCACATCCTCGATGCCCGTCGCTCCCGGGGCCGCTTGTATTATCTCATTGCTTGGGAGGGGTACGGCCCCCTGGATTGGTTTAATTTGCCTCTTTCACATGCGTTACCCGTTGAAACCACGGCCCACTATGTATCACCGCCCTTGGAGCGGGGGTTCTGTCAGGCGGCCGCCTGGAGGGCGTAAGGGACGAGACCCCCAAGCGTCCCAATAAGCGGGGGGAACCCTGCAGCGATTCCCTCACCCGATCTGCTGACCAGCCGCCAGGCATCGGCGGCGCCTCCGGAACCCAGAAGTAGAGTAAAGAGCCCGGGGAGAGACCGGGCAGCCACGCCTCCGCCCGTCCCCAACGCCTCCGAGAACAGGTATTCAGAGACGCCGACGACCGCAATGCTAGACACGCCCCCAAGAGCGGGGCTCTGTTGTTCGGCACGCTTGCGACTCCGCCCTCCCCCCCAGGCTATTTAAGCAGACCGCAGCAAAGCCTCCACGCTGGTGAACGGTGCTCTGCCTGTGAAACCGGCCCCCCTTTGTCCTTATCCTTCTGGAAATTCTGTAACTTATAGCTTAGTGTGTGGAAGCAAGAGAGAGTGTGTGAGTGACTGCGTGTGTGAGTGTGGACAGGATTCGAGTGGAGCAGGTGAGTTTGCCTCCTTATTGTCCCACTGTGGGTGTTCCTGGGCCTGGGGAGTGGAAGTCCTATCCCTTCCCTTTCCCCCTTCCCCAGGGTTCACACTACCTGTCCCTCACGATCGTCCTTCACCATTGTACCCCTCCGGGGACCCTGAGCGACTGCGGCCCGAGGAACAGACCAAGGCTTGCACTCACCCAGATCCCTGATGATGATCTAGGCCTGGTATCTTTTCGATCCACGTGGCCCTATAAGATCCTGAGGGTAGTTTTCCAGGCACTGCCTTGGGCCCCTGACCTCGCCAACGGTCGGCTCTGTGTGTCCGGGCCCCCTACCTTCCTCTTTCCCCCTTGTGAGGTACCCCCCACCTCACGGTGACTAACAAATAGTACTAAAACAATAAAATAACAATCACAAATATATACAAAAATATAAAACAAATTCCACCTTACAATATTCCTGGGCTGCATAAACGGTGCACCCAACCCAACCAACCCCTCCTCCCCCAAACTCCTGGCAGAAAAACCAGGTCTTACAACGTTGGCAGAAAGTAAGGAGATCCGGGCAATTGATTTCAGATAACGATCAGTCCTTACTACCTGTCTGTCATTTGTATACAGGATCTGCCACTTGGTAACCATATGTTCATCAAGTAAATCTGTTCCTTGACAAGATGGAGCTGCAGGCTACCCAATTCATTTGCAAGTAGCAACAGTAATGTATAAAAGCAACAATAGATGACCGCTTTCAGTCCTCCAATGGCCAGCAAGATGTGGTGAGAAAGACCCTAATGGGTATTCTATACTGCCTTTCAGCAAGACACCCTGGGAATATCATCTGGCCATACAAGTAGCTCACCATTCAATGAAGCCAGTTTGCAAAACTCCTAATGCATGAAAAACGTTAGCCTGAAGAGAGTTCAGGGCTCAAGCCTCTGCCAAGCCAGACCTTCTGTTGGTCTAGGAGGCTGCAAACAACCTAGGGTTGGTTCAGAGCTGGTGAAAGATCTCTGGAGGGAAAGTACATACGAAACAGAGATGCTGCTGGTTCTCTGCTACAAGAGCCATTGCACCAGGCTCTGTCCCGATTAGCACCTTAACGAAGGCCCGTGGGGCTTCACAAAGTCAGAGTTTTGGCCCTAGAACAGTAACTTCCCAATCTTTACCACTCTGGGTACTGTCCAAGACCACATAACGACAGCATCAGCTTAAGAACTCGGGGGAGGGGGAGGAGTTCCAGCCTGCAGATCAGCAAGGCCAGAGGCAGCACCAACCACATTACCCCACTTTTCCAACAGGGCAACTGGGAAGGAGCTATATCCTTGCACCCTGGCAGCCGGCAGTCCATGGACCAACAGCTCGTACACAAGCAGCAAACAAAGGTGCATTGCTGCAATTACTGGAGAGCGGTGGTTGGAACGAATGACAGCACCTCTGCCTCAGGGCCTGGCACAGGTGTTCCACCAGTGGAGTCAGAGTTACAGCTAGGTAATTATTGATTCAGTCCACAAGGGGTTTACTTTAAAGTCATGGTTTCTAAGACTACAGATTGATGACAAACCAAACCCTGTGGAAAGGAAGAATGGAATCTAAAGGAGTATTTGCCAGAGCAAGGCCACAGAAAAATTGCTGCTTGTCTAAAGTGTTCCTCAGTGAATCTTTGCCCCTCAGCAGCCCTTACTGGTGTTTGGGAAGAATCACAAGGCCACAGCTAGCTGTCTCTAGCATACTGTTGAGAGTAAGTATGGCTGGCTGGGCCTCTTTGGTATCAAAGCACTTCCTGGCCAAGCTCCAGGCTTCGCCTAGGGTAAACAGGCAGGCACTTTCCCCTAGTGGTACACAGAACATCAGTACAAAGAGGCACTTGGGACTGGAGAGGATGCTCCTTGCAGGGTGTCGGGGACAGCATGCTTGTTGTTAACCCCCAGCTGACAGCGAAAAGAAGGGCGACTACTGGATTGCTGCTTTGGATCACTGAAGGAGCGTGCCCTCCTATTCCCAAACTTTGCACCTTCCCAGTCCATGGTGTATGTACATACTAACACTGCAGAGCATTGTCATGCAGAGAAGAGGTGCTAGAAACTTGCAGGAACTGGCACCACAAAGCAGAAAAGGTACATGTCATAGGCTGCATCTCTTACCTGGATCCCATTAGGGTAAATTTCTCCCTCCCCGATGGAGTCCACGAGATCCTCCTCGTCCAGCGTTGCCCGCTTGTAAGTAGACATCTTAAATGTCAAATGCAGAACAGATTCTCTTAGTGTCTCCATCCTACAGCCTTCAGGAGGTGCCACTGAGCATCAACGCCGCTCTGCAAACCAAGGCTCAGACATCAACTCAGCCCTGGTCAGCTGGTACCCGATCTCATAGGGTCTGTTCTAATGCTAGCCATTCTAGAGCCACCTGTCCAATTTAACCTGCTGGATGAACCTTCACCAAGCCAAGCAGCCTCCCCTCTCTCTCCCTGGAGATCCAGAGCAAAGTGGCACCTGGAGAAGATGTTTTGTGCTGTAAGCATTCGTTTTGCCAGGTTATAAATCTTCCTCTGTGCCGAGTCTCTGGGATATAAAGTTACTAAACAATTATACACCCAAGGATCTCCAGAGCAGGAAAAAGCCAGCCCTCCCACTACTCCTGTGTTCCCTCCTCCCCAGACAGACAGCTTATGCAACCTTCCCCTTTTGCTTTAAGTAAACTTTCCCTTTCAATGGGAAGGAGATCGCCTGCACAGATTCTCTCTGCAGCAACCCAGCCTGGGAACGTTAGAGACATGAACCTTTCAAAAACACAGAGGATCAGGGAGCCAGCCAGAAAACAGGAAGCAAAATAAAGTCTGCCCAGTTTGTAAAGCTACATTCCAGAGCCAGATCCAAGGGATTGTTAAAAATGAGCCCTACCCCCTTTTCACTGTTAACCAAGAGCTAGCTCCTCCCTGGTCTCATCCATCACCTGCCCATCCCTCCTGCTTATCTGAGGCACTGGAGTTGCTCTGCAAGATGATTCACGGAGGTTTAATTAGCAGAACGATGTAGTGAGAAACAGCCATTATGTTTGCAAGCTGAAGTAGCCAGACACAGTAAGAGTGACATGCAAGCTTGCAGTTATTACTACTACTACTATTATTATTATAATAAGCATTTATATAGTGCCAGTGATGTACCTGGTGCTTTACAAAGAATAAGATAGACACGGTTCCTGCCTGAGAGCAAAGTTCAGAATGATCAGGTGTCCCAAATTTGAGGGACTGTCCTAGAACTCCCGACACTGATGTTGTCCGACCTGCTCGTCACTCCAGCTCCACCACCATTTTTCACTCCTCCTGCCAAGAAAGTAGAGCCTCACCAACCAAGCCACCATCCTGCAGAGTCTCCAAACCCCAAGCTCAAACCAGTGCTTTTCTGCAGACAGCTAACATCCCAACCCCACAAGCTCCCCATGCAAAAAGTCTGCGCCCCCTCTTTTCCGATGGTCCTCAGCAAGAGGTCAAAGTAAAGTCCTCTTGTATCTCTCTCTCCCTCACCCGCTGCCCCATGAACACACCTTGGATCCACAACCCCACTCAGTCGCCACCAGGATCCATTGCCAGCACTGGGGAAAGGAGTAAAGCAATTTGTACCATCATTAGCTACAGTGTTCAATCAGCTCCACTAACTGATCCAGGGCTGGGCAGTTTCCAACCCCAAAAGCCACATACCAAAAATCTTCACCTAGCCCAGAGTCACAAGACACATGTGCGTGCACCTTCGAAAAATCTCCTAGACCACAGTTTGGCATCCCTGCTCTAGATCCTAAGTTCTCAATGCCAGCATCCTTGAAATCACTCAGACAGAGGTGTACAAAACCGAGGGGTGGGGAAAAGAGGAGAGATGACTTGCTCCAAATTTGGGAAGGAGAGGGCAGCCCCATCCTCCTCAATTTCAGCCTCTGTAACCATGAAGAATGTTTTTAAGCTCAGGCTGCAAGTCTGAAACTTGCTTCCAATAACTGTTCCTATATACCTCCCCCTTTCTCCAATCAACCCCTGCTCTTCAAGGAACTAGTCCGGTCCCTCATATCCCAATGCAGCCCCTACCGTCAACCGGGAGTGCCCTATTGTGCATTCCATATTTTAGCCTTGTCTGTGGGATGGGTGTGTGCATGAGGGTGTTCTTGGTTGCTGCCTCGGTTTTGTGGAACTCCCTTCCCCAGGAGGTTTGTTTGAGCCGAAGTCACGAAGCATCTTCTGGAGGCAGTGTAAAACTTTATCTGAAACGGCAATTGGGTGGCAGGTACAGGGGTGGGTTGAGGGGGAGGATGGGAATTGTGAGTGAGGGTAGAAGTTTTTTATTATATGAATTTTGTCATCATTTTGTGGTTGTAAGCTGCCTTGAGCCTCTGCAGGAAGGGTGGCATATACATTTTAAATAAGTGAAATTAAATTTCCTAAAGGAGCTCATGGAGGCAACACAAGCGCACTATGAGGAACAGAACGGAGGATCCTATCATGGTTGTCGAATAGCTCAGCTTCACAGCCGGCAGCTAACAATGCTGCAGCAGTATGTTATTAATAAGCATTTATATAGCACCAGCTGTGTACCTGGCACTTTACAATTGTTATTAGAGACAGGTCCCTGCCCAGTGGGCTTACAATCTAAGATGGACAAGGGGGAGGGGAACACAGGGAGAGAAAGAGACACACATTCCCATTTATTACAGATGAGGAACAGACACTAAGAGGTTGTGGCTTGCCCAAGGCCACCCAGTGAGTTCATGGATAGAGTGGGATTTGAACCCTGGCTTCCCAGTTCCAAGTCCACCACTTTATCCACTCACTACACTGGCAAATAGACAGGTATTTATTTAACCACAGGGAAATATGGTAAGTCCTACTATACTGGCTGAATTATAACGAACAGCCAGCATTGCTTCTCTAGCTCAAGTGGTAGAACTCTGAACTGGAAATCTGAAGGTGATGGACTTAAAGCAAACTTTAAAAAACAAAATAGTTTCAACTGAAGAGCGCTAAAGAGCAGGTCTTTTGGGCCAGGGGGTGGAGCAGTATTTCCTACTCAGTTTGAACTATAGTTATTCTACTGGTCACAGAGGAAGCATGAAACACCACCTTTCTGGCTTTCTAATATTTTAGCCTCCACCCCCATCCCTTCAAGTTACAAAGTGGAGGAGACCCTGACTCTAAATCCACACTGCTCACTAGCCATCACCCAAGCAAGCTGTGCTGTTCCTAGTCCTCCCTCCCCTTCACATGCCCCTGCCCTAGGGTGGCCATACCTCCCCTTTAAAAGAGGATGCTTATGAAAAACACATGGTGCAGGGCTGCATTGGTTCCAGTGCAGCCCTGCACCATGTATTTTCCATAAGCATCCTCTTTTAAAGGGGAGGTATGGCCACCCTGTCACGGAGAAACATAGGTAAACACACGTGTAACACGGGACTACATGTAGACTACAAGTCTGACCAATATGTAATACAAAAGGTTCCACATGTATGTAATGTTGCAATGGAGAACTGTAAAATCCAGAACAGAGATGTAACACGTGACACGCTCTAGGAAATGCAAAGAGAGATAAAGGATGTGTATTGAGGACTCTTGCCAGACAGCCCTGTTGAGATGCAGATGGACCTCCATGTTTGCCTGGGCTACGTGACCGACCCCACGATTCCCCAAACGCGGGAACAGACACAAAGAAGGAGGAAGACTATTTAAAGTGGCCAGTGAGTCACCTTGGAGCAATTCTATCCCAGAGAGCCATCTTGAGAGCTGATCTACATGTGAAAGCCTGCCTGCCAGCAGAAGGCTGGAGAAACATGAGCAGAGACATGATTTTGCTCTTTACCAACTAAGAAGCCAGTGCCCAGTCATTCTACCTTTATGACTGAGGAACAAGAAGCTTATGAACCTTTATAGGGTAAGATGCTTATGTATGAACTCAATCAGTATAGATCAGGAATGCGTTATGCTTACCTTTGATTTCTAGTAACCACTCTGTAGCAACTATCTTGCTTATGTAATCAATAAACTTACTTCTTATCTTTATGAATAAGTGTCTGTGTCTAACATTGGAACACAAGTGAGCAACAAGAGCCCTCAAGCTCTTGCGAACCCAGAGAGTAAAGAGTCTGTAAATGGGAAGGATCGGGCCCTTGGGTGACAAAGGAGTTTCACTGTGGCACACTTGAATTAGCCAGAGAGAGAAACTAATTCAAGTGGGCTGCGCGCAAGGGAAACCGAGTCACTCAAACCCAGTAAAGTGGGGGTTTGGACTTCCAACCCGTGACACACCCTACCCCACCCCCATTCTGCTCAGCACCCAAATACAAGGTTCAGCTTTCTAAGCAGCAGCTGCCACCACTCAGCCTCCATACATATCCTGGAGGAAATGCATCTGTATTGCATGTGGGGTCCAATTCCTCATATGGGGCTACTATCACCCTAAGTCCCCCAAATAGTACAGACCATTCCACCATTCGAGGAGCAGAGATCCCAGCAAGCCCTTTGACCACTATTTGGGGGGAGGGGGGAGGTGTTTTTAAGAGGTTTTTAAGTTGTGTTGATGTTTTAAATTGTTTTTATTTGTGTTGTAAGCCGCCCCGAGATGCCATGGGCATGAGGGGGCGGCATATAAATGTAATAAAATAAATATATTTATTGACTAACGCAGTATATTATTAGCACCTTCCTGCTGATCTTTGTATTATGGTAGCACCACTATGTGCAGACATAGGCCCTAATTCTGCAACCTCCCCTTTCCAAGCAGACAGGGCTTCTCCCCTACCCCTGGCTCTGTCCCCATTTCCTGCCTTTATCAAGCTCCAGGGTGTTGCCTTGTCCAGAACAGGTGGGTGGGAGTTTGGGGAGGAAGGCGGCAGCAGCACAGCCCTACCTTTTGACCAAATTCTTAGTAAGGGAGAAAGCAGTGCAAGTACTGTAAAAATCATTTATGATCTGTATGGCATTTGAGAAACTCCAAACATCTTAAAACCAGATGTAGGAAGGAAATAGTCCAGGGGGTCCCAGAGCAGGTGCCATGCAAACTGAATCCAGTATAGGGAGCCTCCACCTTGTGTTTGATTTGGCCGGGGACACAGTAGAGGTCCTGCTAGTATACATGCACCCCTCTTAACAGCAGCATCTCCAACTGCTCTAGCTGACCTGGTGTTGGAGGTGTTCTTGAGGATCTCAGGCTTATAGTCTGGGGGGGATTTCAACATTCACACCGAAGCTTGGCAAAGCAGGAGTTCATGGCCTCTGTGGGCCTGTCTCAGGTTGTGGATTGGTCCAACACATGAGAAGGGGCATACGCTGGACCTGGTTTGCACCAACCTTGAGGTGGGTTCATTAATTTGAGGCGTTATTGGGTCACCTTTGTCATGGTCAGACTGTTACTTCCCAAGAGCCTTCATCCCAGTGCACTTGTGCCCCTGGCAGGGTACGGAACCTATTTAGGTTGGTCCTCCCCTGGAGACTTATGAAGCCAGGAAGATTCTGGAATGCTCTGGGGGAGTTACCCTCAGATCTCAAAAGGCCCCTCGATCGATGCCCTCGTTGCCAAGTGGAATGATCTTCTGGCAGAGGTCACTGATTGAGTGGCTCCCAGGCATCTGCTTCCTGTGCTTTGGCATCGCAGGCCCCCAAGGTTTATGGAGGACCTGGGACGGCAGAAGCATGAGAGGAGGCAGAAGCATGCTGAAGATGACCTACTGAGGCATAAACTATTTTTGAAGGACTATGCCGTGGCTGTGCGGGCAGAAAAAACAACAACAAAAAAAGGTTCTTTGCTGCCATCATAGCATCTACTAAATCACATCCAGCAGGGCTTTTCCAAGTGGTGAGGGGTTTGGTCAGTCCAACCTGTCTCCACCTGGAACTGGAGTCATCCAGTGCCTGTTGTGACAGGTTTATGGCATATTTTGCATATAAAAATTGCTCACATTCACCATGACTTCAACTTTGCCTTTTCTGAGGCAGTGGCGGAGTCAGAGGGTGTGAATGCTCCATATTGTCATGTGTTGTGGGATCAATTTTGGTTGATGTTGCCTGCTGATGTAGAGGATGTGTTTGGGTCTGTCAGAGCCACTGTGTGCGAATTAGATCCTTGCCTGTGTTGGCTGGGGAAGGCCAACCAGGAGACATTGGGGCCGTTTCTAGTTGGGGTGATGAATGTCTTCCTGCAGAAGGGCAGGGTACCAGATTGCCTAAAGAAGGTTGTGGTCCAGCCCCTACTCAAGAAGTCATCACTGGATGTTGGTTCTCCCACCAGTTATCAGCCTGTCTCTAACCTTCCCTTTTTAGGAAAGGTTATTGAACGGGCGGTGGCTCAGCAGGGGGCATCTGGATCGCATCAGTTCCTTGGGACCCTTTGCAGTCTGGTTTTTGTCCAGGTTATGTTTTTTGTCCAGGTTATGACTACGCTTGTGGCTTTGGTCAATGACCTGCGGGTGGAGTTAGACATGGGCAATTCGACCCTGCTAATTCTACTGGACCAGTCAGTGGCTTTTGACACAGTTGATCATGAGGTGTTGGTGCTCACCTGCGGGATCTAGCTGGGGTGGGTACGACTGTTCTTCAATGGTTCCGTTCCTTTCTAGCCAGAAGATCTCAGCGGGTGGTACTGGGGGATGGTTCCTCATCCCCCGGAGGCCTTGTCCGTGGGGTCCCGCGGGGTTCTATTCTGTCCCCTCGCCTGTTCAACGTGTATGTGAGACTGCTGGGGGAGGTTGTGTGCAGGTTCGGGGTCCGGTGTCATCAGTATGTGAATGACACCCAGCTTTACCTCTCCTTTTCATCTGACCTAGGTCCAGCAGTCTCGGTGCTTTCCCGATGTCTCAGTTGTGAGGGACTGTATGAGGCTCAGTCGACTGAGGCTGAATCCCGATGACTGAGGTGATGCTCATTGGCAGGATCAGTGATCTGGACGTTGATCCCATCATTGATGGGATTTGCCCTCCCTTGGCCTCTCTGATTTGGAGCCTGGGGGATGCTCCTGGATCCTCAGCAGCACCTGGATGCCCAGGTGGCAGCTGTGGACAGGAACGTCTTTCGCCAATTACATCTGGTAAAACGGCTCCAGCCATATATTTCAGATCAGGACCTTGCCACTGTCATCCATGCATTCGTTACCTCGAAACTGGACTACTGCAATATGCTCTATGTGAGGCTGCCCATGGTGACATTCCGTAGGCTGAAGCTAATGCAAAATGCGGCAGCCCATCTGTTTATGGGGACAAGTCGCCATGAGCACATTACTCCAGTTTTGTGCACTGCGCTGGCTGCCTATAGTCTTCCGGGCCAGATTCAAGGTGCTGGTGCTGACCTATAAAGCTCTGAACAGTCTGGGTCCTACCTACCTACCTGAGGAATCATCTCATTCCCCATGCTACAGGGCAGCCCCTGCGGTCATCTGGGGAAGCCCTCCTGGGGGTCCCATGTTTTTGTTGGGTGGCCACTGTGAAGAAGGCATTCTCGGTGGTTGCTCCATTGCTGTAGAACTCCCTTCTGGCAGAGGTCCGCCTCTGCCCGTATCTGTCTTCTGGCGGCAGTGTAAGACATGGTTGTTCTGCCAAGCATTTGATGGAGGGAATGGGTAGGGGTGGGGGGTGTTTTAGGTTTTTGTATTTTTGGTGTGTTTTATATTTGCATTTTAATATTTTGATGTTGTAAGCCACCCTGAGTCACCTTTGGAGGGAAGGGTGGGGTAATACATTTAAATAAACAAACAAACAAAACCCCAGAGTCCCAAAGAACCTGGATCTGCATAACCAGCTATGCAAAACTTCCAATATTTGAGGATTTCTTTTCTCCCTCTGTGGGGCTCACAACCTGGAACAAATATGGGAATGGCTGAAATAGTTGGGATGAAAAAGAAGTAGATGACAGAGGGAATACAATAGAAGCGTATAAAATTATGAGTGGTGCAGAACAAGTAAGAAAGAAGCAGTTTCCCCCTCTCTAATAATAATCAAACTAGGGGACACTGTATGAAACTAACTGGCAACAAATTTTAAACAAAAAGGAAGTACTTCTGCACTCAAAGTACAATTTAACTTGTCGAACCTGTTGCCAGAGCAGGTTGTGAAGGTCAGTCGCATAACTGGGTTTTTTAAAAGGACAGGACAGCTTTTTAGAGGACAGGTTCATCAATGGCTATTAGTCAGGATGGCTGTGGGACATAACCTGTGACTATAGGAAGCTGGGGATGGATTACTTTGACCAGTTGCTTCAGTGAAGTGCACCAAAGAAAGTGTTCACTGTTGGAGAGAGGATGCTGGGCTGGATCATTGGTTTGACCCAGTACGGCAGTTCTGATGTTGTTAACCCTAAGGTTAAGGTGAAATTGCAGAGAGAAGAATGTTTAGAGACTACGTGCATCATAAATCAAAGGCAGTCAAGCAGAAGCCAGAAGTATACTTCTATGTTTCTACCACTTCAAGGGATTATTATTATTTATTTATTTTGGGGGGGGGGGAACCCAACAGTCCTCCAAATTACATCAACCAGTTTCTGATGCACTCGGGCAGAACTAGGCTTTAGTAATATTCCCTACAACCGTCAAGATTTCTAGGACTTAATCCCACACAGGGGAGGATAAGACACCATCAGTATACTTTGTGCAGGTGTGCAGGCGTGTAGGCATGGCAGAATTGGGCCCAAAGACTCTGCACCAAGAGGTTTACAGTCCATGTCAAATGGATCATGAGGTGTAGTGCACTAACAGCCTTTGGACTGTTTTTTTCAGCCTTTCTTGTTCACTTGATCATTTTTGAACAAGGCTACTAATTGCAGAATTGTAGAGTTGGAAGGTACCTCAAGAGTCATCTAGTCCAACACCCTGCACCAAGGAAAGGTATCTTTTGTCTACAGCATCACAGACACTTTTCCAGCTGGGTTTTGAAAACATCTAAGACAGACAATTCCACAACCTCCCTGGGCAACTTATTCCATTGCCCAACAGTTCTTACACTTGGGAAGCTTTTCCTAATAGTTGGCAAGTTTTGGTAGCTGGGATGCTTTATTTTTGAGGAAGACTTGGTCCTACTTTCAGAGGCTGGATCCCCACAGGTTGCCTTAACTCCCACTGGAGATTTGGGGCATGCAGAATCACCAAACTCCCCTAAGTGTGCAGTATCTTCTACTGGGCTCCTGTAAAGTGAAGTATTAAAAAATCTATGGCTGCTTTTGCAGACCCTCTAGCCCCTGCATGCATCTGTCCAGGGTCTGTCACTCCAGGCCTTAGTTCTTTGTTGCTTATCTTCCATAAGCTTCCAAAATGGGGAGAATGATTCTTAAATCTCATTGAGGAGAGATCCTCCAGCTGATTAGTACCAGCACAAGTTCCACTAGAAGGACTTAAACAGTACCAGCATTCCACAGCAGAGGATCACATTGTCCTGAAGTGTTTTGGCTCTGCATGAGAATACTACCTCCTATCTTTTGTTTGTTTTTTTACAAAAGAGCAGTCTTGGACTTGCGGGAGTTGTGGGCCAGGTAGAAAATACTCAATACTGAATCCAAGAAGCTTAGAAAAACCCCATAATCTGCCGGTCTATTCAAGACTCCCGCAGCAGAAAAAGCATCACAGAAAGGGTTACTCTCTCATCTACCAGCTATCCCTCTCCCTTCCCTTTCCAGTCTTTCCCCAAATAGTACCGTTATCCAGTCAATTGTTCTGTCCCGTCTCTGACATAACCAATTACCCCGCCTCTTCCCTCCTTATCCACCCCAGCCATAGTAGCTCAGTGAAGGGGCCTGGTTCTTATCTCTTGCAAGTCAGTTGGCCCCTTTTCACTCTGACCTCGAGAAAGCTTTAAAAACACAAGAAGTGGAAATCTCTTGCCTTCGGGTGCCTCTCTGCATCTCAGCTGCCGCCAGCTCGTATCCAGCGAGGCTTATCTGTCCTGGACCATTTCCTCTCCTCTGCCGCCCAGCTCTTGCAGCTGGCAGAAACTGGGCAGCAGGCACTGCTCAGAATTGTCAGGTTATTTGTGACTCAAAAGGAACCAGACTCGGTTCCTACAAAACTGGTTTTTCCTTCATTCCTGATACAAACAAGAAACTCAACACACTGCTTCCTCTCTGGCTCACAGAAGAATGAAGAGCGGTAACTCGGATACTCCTATTTCTTTAGCAAACATCACAATTATAAGGTGCATACATTAAAAAAAAAAAATAGCCCCCAGCACGAGGAGGGCCTGTAACAGGGCTTTTGGGGAGTTTCAGGAATTTAGATCATGCAGGGGCTGGGAGCTTGGTTTTCTCATCCCTGAAGCTCAGGTTCTACAGTTCACAATGGCCCTGCACTCAAGGCCTTGCTCCTTCCAACATAGCAGTTAAGTTGGTGGCTTTGTCTTTCACTAGTAAACTTGCCGGCCATGCCTCATCCGGTCAGGGTTTCTTTGCAGGAGGCATGGTCGCGCCAGAGGGGCCCCTCACAGGATAGCAGGCTCCCTGTTACCCCAGAGATTCTTGGGGCCTTAACTAGGGAACTGGCAGAGTCGGTTTTAACAGCTTCGAGTTCCTGCTATTCGATGACGCTTTCAAGCTTGCATTTTGGGGGACTTTTAGGGTCTCCGAATTGGCGGCGTCATCGAAGCACAACCCAGCAATTAGGGTGATTAGTGACAGGAATGTGTCAGCCACCTTGCAGTCCCTCTCCATCACGCTAAGGGCATCTAAGATGGATCAAAGGCAGCGCAGTCAGGCGATCACGCTGTTCAGGGTGGGCTCTCTGCAATTATGCCCGGTAGCTGCAGTGGGCCGTTACAGGGCGGTCCGCCCCTTAGTTAGTGGTCCATTCCTCATGCATCAGGATGGCTCAGCCATGACGCGCCACCAGTTCAGTGCGGTGCTGCACCGGGCCCTGAATAGGGCAAATCAGCTTGCTTCTAGGTTTGCATCACACTCCTTTCGGATTGGAGCTGCAAGCTACGCTGCAGCGATTGGCATGCTAGAAAGGGAGATCAGGACCTTGGAGAGATGGAAGTCAGCAGCCTTTCGAACGTACGTTAGACAGTTGCCACATTAATTTTCTATATCCAATTCTGCCTGTTTTTTCCTCTGCAGGGACGGGAGTGCGTGATCACCACCAGTTAGTCTGGATAGTGGGCCACAGCATCGTGTACTAGGCAGGAAAAGAGACAGGCCACTCACACTGGGGGACACAGTTGGGGCTCAGTGACAAGGCTGAAGTGGTGTGGAAGGCCAGACGCAGTATGAGGTGGGAGCAGCTGATGCCGCTCATCCACGAAGCCGTGAGAGGGAGGCATCCAGATGTTTTGGTGGTTCATTTGGGTGAGAATAATATCCCCCAAATGTCAGGTTTAGAGCTCGTGGTTAGAATAAAAAGGGACTGGTTGGAGGTAGGCAGCCTGCTGCCTGCCAATAAATTGATTTGGACATACATGCTGGAATGAATAAAATGGTCCAACGCAATCCGCCCAGGAAACACTGATAGGGTCCGCAAGAAAATCAATCAGGAGGTGAACAATCTGGTTCTAGCCCACGGGGGAAGACAGTATTGTCCTTTCTGGAATTCGATTCTTGCGGCAGCACCAAGGAAAGGTATCTTTTGTCTACAGCATCACAGACACTGAGCGGTACAGATCAGATGGGGTCCACCTTTCCGAGGTGGGCGTTCATTTGTACCTGTCTGCGCTCAAGCAGAAATTGGGACAGGTGATCTGAAGTCGGGGTGTGGGGTTACAAACCAGCCAAGCAGTTTGCTGGCGGCTTGAGGTGGCAGGGGTCCAAGATGTGTTTTCAGATGTTAGAGTTAGTTAGTTGTGTGTTAAGCCATCTTCTTAAAGAGATGGAGCAGGGGTGAAGCTAGAGCAGGGGCGGCCAGCTTCTAACCCAGGCTTAGGATGGAGGGACGAGCTATACATCCGAGGACTGGGGCGGTCCTTTTGGTGGCAGCCACCTCCCTCCTGCTTTGGTCACGAGAGGGTTTAGACCTCCCTGACCAGCTAGGTGGCTTGAGTGAGAGTGACCTAGTACACACGAAGTTAGCGGCACCGAGGGACATCAGGCCGCACAGTTAGGGTTTTAGTATTTAGTTACAAAACATAGTTATGGGGAACCCAGGAGGGAGTATACCCCCTCCCCGATGTTTAAATGTTTGTCAATAAAATGTGTGGCCTTTAACCCCAGTTGTTATGTTCGTGTCTTCTTCCAGGGGTGCTGGGGCAATTATAAGGTGCATCTCAAGCAGATGTGTTGCAAACGAGACATGTTTGAACCCTTGCAACTGTTCATACTTTGCAGAGTAATTACCCAGGGAGTTAATGATGGTGTGAACAGCTCACCATTTGAGTAGATTTGATCATGTGAACAAGAAAAGGAACTTAACATACCTATGGGATAAGCTTTTCTGATGTATGTCCTCTTTAAATCAAGGGGGGGGGGAGGGGAGACAACCCCCTATTTTGCTTTAAACACCATGTTTGTGTGAACAAAAGTAGAGTTAAGGGGATTTAAGGGGTAATTACTTCAGAATAAGCCAGCTAAAGTCTGCCTGCTCAACCCATTCTCAGGGACATGCTAACAGGGACATTAGTGAGGTCCAATGGGTAAAACACTGAATGAACAGTCCAGAGATATGCATTCTCTTCCCCTTACTCTCTGCCACTCGCCTGTAAGGTGTCTCCGAGTACTCCTGTCTCTTCTCCCATGCTTTATATCAGAGCCCTTCTTGAAACAGAATTTCTGGTGTCAACCCAAGCAAGAGAGTTGAATGTTCTTCTGGGGCCGAAGTTGACCTAGTAAGCTCTGGATGGGTGGCCCCTTTCTCTTGTAGAGCATAGTCGCTGGTATGGGGTTACAGCAGAAAGAAGCAGAGTGATGAGGTTGCCTCTCCCATTTCTGACAGCAAGACCGTGCGCAAGGGGCAGTGTCGCACCTGGCTGATGAACCTATTGAGCCTACACTCAGCCTCATTCAGACGTGGTTTAATACAGCACTTACAAGTGCAGGTGGCTTGACGTGAAGGTGAAGAACGCACGCGCAGCCGACATCTGAAAAGGCGCTGCACGCATGCTTGAGCTTGCCCATGCGCTGACAGGCACGCTCTACTGACCTGGTTTTTTCAGATCAGTAGAGCGTGCCTGTGAGTGCGCCGGCAAGCTCAAGGTGTGCAGTGCCTTTTCAGAAGTCATCTGCGCATGCATTCTTCACCTTCACATCAAGCCGCCCGCACTTGTAAGTGCTGTTTAAAGCACATCTGAATGAGGTAAATCCCTTTGGTGGCAGAGAAGAGTTTGGATTCATGGCTGCAACGTCAACCCTAAAGGCTCAGAGACCAGCAAGCAAATAAGATTTAGAAGTCTCATTTGGGGGGGGAGGAGGAGAGGAGGGCGCCGCAATACAACGTGGAAGCTACTCCTAACTTTTGAGTACCTTGGGCCTAGGCATCCTCCCATTTTATTATTTAGATAACAATGGAGTAACAACAATTAAGAATGAGGGAGGACAGCTCCACGCATTGGATCTCCAAAAGACCACTCCCTTAAGTCCATGTTTGGCACAAAGGCCGCTTTCCAACAAACAAAGGTAAACCAAAGTAGCTATTTTGACTTGGTTAAATCAAAGTAATTACTTCACTTTGGTAGCATTCAGACAAACAGCACAAAAGTGAAGTAGTACTGCGGAAATGATCTCTGAATTGTTGGATGGAAAATTTGGATTCAATCCATTATGGATCAAAATTATTTTATGAATTAATTATGAGTTTGGCTTATGGATCCATATTTAACCCTAATTTAATTTTTAAAAAATCAAAAAAAAAAATCACCATGCATACACAAAATGGACACTGTCACCACCATTTTGCAAAAGGGCACCCAGTCTGCGTATGTGTGGTGGCCATTTGTGCACACGGACACTGGCTGCCCTTTTCCAAAATGACAGCAATTTTTGAAAAGGGCTGTGCATGCGCAGAAATGCCCTGCAGCAATTTGCACATGCATAGTAACAGAAAATGTATTCTTTTAATATGGAGTCGTAATCAGGTGGATTAATCCAAAAAGCCACAACTGCCCATTACAAGCAGTTGTGGATTAATCTGAATCCACAACACCGATCCTTTTAAATGATCATGCACACACAGTTACTTCAAAAGACAAACCAAAGGGAAGTACATTCCAATTTCTGCCAGTTTAGCATTCTGTTCATGTGAACATTTCAATAAGACCCAGCTACAGACCCAACTACATCAAATTAATTGCTTGCTGGAAAGTGATCAAAGGCAGCTAGGCCATATTGCACTGCAACATCTGCAGTTCACTACCACCCCCAATCCTGGTCACACCACGTCTCCGTCAGGGCCTAGGGGCATAGCCTGCTTTGGGAGGGGGAGGCAGGGGGGTGGGGCGCGTCGCTGGCCAGTTCCTCCCAGCTGTGGCAGCTAGGGAGTGGATTATTAATTATTATCAACGTTATTATTAACAAGCATTTATATAGCACCAGTAATGTACCTGGCGCTTTACAAAGTAATGGAATAGACACGGTCCCTGCCCTAGGGCTTACAATCTGAGAGACCTGGGGGTGGGGTGGGGGAAGACTAAGGAAGGGGAACAGAGGAAGAGACAAGGGATGTAACATTCACAAAGATCCGAGGTCCCAGGTGCACATGCTTGGTTAGGTTACATCAAGAATGATGGCTGGCTGGTCTACATGGTGAAGATATGAGTGCACAGACCTTAGGTAACAGATTGTACTGGATGGAAGGTATCAGCAGGAGTTAGGAGAGGGGAGTAAGGAGTCGAGGAGGGCAGAGCAGAAGAGGTGGGTCTTGAGGAGAGTTTTGAAGGTACAAAGGAAGGGGATGAGACAGATGTGGGCAGAGAGGGAGTTACAGGCATGGGGGGCAGCTAGGGAGAAGGGACAAAGGCGGTTAGGGGAGCAGGAGAGGCGCGGGAGGGCGAGAGAGGGGACAGAGCAGTGGAGTTCACAGACTGGAGTACGGAGGGAAGTTAGCCCAGAGAGGTAGAGAGAAGCAAGGCTGTGAAGAGCTTTATAGGTGAAGACTACGAGCTTGTGCAGGATTTGTTCAGGAAGGGGTAGCCAGTGAAGAGAGGAGAGATGGGGCTGCATATGGTCAAAGCGAAGGGCAAGGATGATGACCCTGGCAGCAGAGTTTTGGAGGGAGATATGGGGAGACAGGTGAGAGCGGGGGAGACCAGTGAGGAGGAGGTTACAGTAATAGAGGTGAGAGATTACCAGGGCATGAACAAGGGCAGAGGAGACAGAGAGAAACAGGTGAATCTTAGCAATGTTATGGAGGAAGAAGTGATGGGATTTGGCAACAGAGTCGATGTAGGATTTAAAAGGGGTGAGTCAAAGATGAAGCCTAAGCTATGGGCTTTTGGGGGGGGGGGGACAGGAAGGATGGTTACCCCATCAATAAGGATCAACAGGGAGGAGGGAGAGGAAGGATGAGGGGGGAAGATAAGGAGTTCAGTGTTAGCCATGTTGAGTTTGAGTTGACGTTGAGACATCCAGGTAGAGCTATCAGAGAGACAGTCGGTGAGGCGAGCTTGAAGAGATGGAGGGAGAGAGGGAGTAGAGAGAGAGAGATAAGTGTCATCAGCGTAGAGGTGATATTGGAAGCCATGGGAGGCAGAGAGTTTGCTTAGGGACAGGGTATAGATAGAGAAAAGGAGAAGGACAAGGACAAAACCTTGGGAAACATCAACTGAGAGGGGAAGGGAGGAGGAGGTGGAGTTGGCAAGAGACACATTGAAGGAGTGTTCAGAGAGGTAGGAGGAGAACCAGTCGAGGATGGAGCCACGGAAGCCAAGGGAGTGAACCGAGTCCAGCAAGAGTGAGTGGTCAACAGTATCGAAGGCAGCAGAGAGGTCAAGGAGAACAAGAATGGAGTAGAGACGATTAGATTTAGCCACAAGAAGATCGTTGGTAATCTTAGCAAGAGCAGTTTCAGCAGAGTGAAGGGGGACAAGGGAGGAGTTGGCAAAGAGGAAGTCGAGGCAGTGGGAGTAGACAACACATTAAAGAAGCTTGGAAGCAAACTAAAGGAGTGAGACAGGATGGTAGCTAGAAGGGTCAGAGGGGTCGAGAGTGGACTTTTTGAGGATAGAACAGACAGTGGCATGCTTGGAGACAGAGGGGAAGGAGCCAGTAGAGAGGGAGAGGTTGATGATATGCAGGAGGGAAGGGGCGACAGTAGAAGCAGTGGAGGTCAGGAGGCAGGAGGGGATGCGGTCAAGGGGGCAAGTGGAAGTGTTGGAGGCAGAGATCAGGGAGGAAATTACCTCAAGGGAGGTGGGAGGTAAGGAGGAGGGGGAGAAGGGAGAGGTGAGGGAGTAGGAGTGGAAAGCGATGTCGAGGCAGATCTTGTCTATATTGGAGGTGAANAAAAAAAAAATCACCATGCATACACAAAATGGACACTGTCACCACCATTTTGCAAAAGGGCACCCAGTCTGCGTATGTGTGGTGGCCATTTGTGCACACGGACACTGGCTGCCCTTTTCCAAAATGACAGCAATTTTTGAAAAGGGCTGTGCATGCGCAGAAATGCCCTGCAGCAATTTGCACATGCATAGTAACAGAAAATGTATTCTTTTAATATGGAGTCGTAATCAGGTGGATTAATCCAAAAAGCCACAACTGCCCATTACAAGCAGTTGTGGATTAATCTGAATCCACAACACCGATCCTTTTAAATGATCATGCACACACAGTTACTTCAAAAGACAAACCAAAGGGAAGTACATTCCAATTTCTGCCAGTTTAGCATTCTGTTCATGTGAACATTTCAATAAGACCCAGCTACAGACCCAACTACATCAAATTAATTGCTTGCTGGAAAGTGATCAAAGGCAGCTAGGCCATATTGCACTGCAACATCTGCAGTTCACTACCACCCCCAATCCTGGTCACACCACGTCTCCGTCAGGGCCTAGGGGCATAGCCTGCTTTGGGAGGGGGAGGC
Organism: Sphenodon punctatus; assembly: GCA_003113815.1. Classification (NCBI taxonomy): domain Eukaryota; kingdom Metazoa; phylum Chordata; class Lepidosauria; order Sphenodontia; family Sphenodontidae; genus Sphenodon; species Sphenodon punctatus. The sequence continues at coordinate 105,973 of QEPC01014534.1, forward strand.
AGGGGGGTGGGGCGCGTCGCTGGCCAGTTCCTCCCAGCTGTGGCAGCTAGGGAGTGGATTATTAATTATTATCAACGTTATTATTAACAAGCATTTATATAGCACCAGTAATGTACCTGGCGCTTTACAAAGTAATGGAATAGACACGGTCCCTGCCCTAGGGCTTACAATCTGAGAGACCTGGGGGTGGGGTGGGGGAAGACTAAGGAAGGGGAACAGAGGAAGAGACAAGGGATGTAACATTCACAAAGATCCGAGGTCCCAGGTGCACATGCTTGGTTAGGTTACATCAAGAATGATGGCTGGCTGGTCTACATGGTGAAGATATGAGTGCACAGACCTTAGGTAACAGATTGTACTGGATGGAAGGTATCAGCAGGAGTTAGGAGAGGGGAGTAAGGAGTCGAGGAGGGCAGAGCAGAAGAGGTGGGTCTTGAGGAGAGTTTTGAAGGTACAAAGGAAGGGGATGAGACAGATGTGGGCAGAGAGGGAGTTACAGGCATGGGGGGCAGCTAGGGAGAAGGGACAAAGGCGGTTAGGGGAGCAGGAGAGGCGCGGGAGGGCGAGAGAGGGGACAGAGCAGTGGAGTTCACAGACTGGAGTACGGAGGGAAGTTAGCCCAGAGAGGTAGAGAGAAGCAAGGCTGTGAAGAGCTTTATAGGTGAAGACTACGAGCTTGTGCAGGATTTGTTCAGGAAGGGGTAGCCAGTGAAGAGAGGAGAGATGGGGCTGCATATGGTCAAAGCGAAGGGCAAGGATGATGACCCTGGCAGCAGAGTTTTGGAGGGAGATATGGGGAGACAGGTGAGAGCGGGGGAGACCAGTGAGGAGGAGGTTACAGTAATAGAGGTGAGAGATTACCAGGGCATGAACAAGGGCAGAGGAGACAGAGAGAAACAGGTGAATCTTAGCAATGTTATGGAGGAAGAAGTGATGGGATTTGGCAACAGAGTCGATGTAGGATTTAAAAGGGGTGAGTCAAAGATGAAGCCTAAGCTATGGGCTTTTGGGGGGGGGGGGACAGGAAGGATGGTTACCCCATCAATAAGGATCAACAGGGAGGAGGGAGAGGAAGGATGAGGGGGGAAGATAAGGAGTTCAGTGTTAGCCATGTTGAGTTTGAGTTGACGTTGAGACATCCAGGTAGAGCTATCAGAGAGACAGTCGGTGAGGCGAGCTTGAAGAGATGGAGGGAGAGAGGGAGTAGAGAGAGAGAGATAAGTGTCATCAGCGTAGAGGTGATATTGGAAGCCATGGGAGGCAGAGAGTTTGCTTAGGGACAGGGTATAGATAGAGAAAAGGAGAAGGACAAGGACAAAACCTTGGGAAACATCAACTGAGAGGGGAAGGGAGGAGGAGGTGGAGTTGGCAAGAGACACATTGAAGGAGTGTTCAGAGAGGTAGGAGGAGAACCAGTCGAGGATGGAGCCACGGAAGCCAAGGGAGTGAACCGAGTCCAGCAAGAGTGAGTGGTCAACAGTATCGAAGGCAGCAGAGAGGTCAAGGAGAACAAGAATGGAGTAGAGACGATTAGATTTAGCCACAAGAAGATCGTTGGTAATCTTAGCAAGAGCAGTTTCAGCAGAGTGAAGGGGGACAAGGGAGGAGTTGGCAAAGAGGAAGTCGAGGCAGTGGGAGTAGACAACACATTAAAGAAGCTTGGAAGCAAACTAAAGGAGTGAGACAGGATGGTAGCTAGAAGGGTCAGAGGGGTCGAGAGTGGACTTTTTGAGGATAGAACAGACAGTGGCATGCTTGGAGACAGAGGGGAAGGAGCCAGTAGAGAGGGAGAGGTTGATGATATGCAGGAGGGAAGGGGCGACAGTAGAAGCAGTGGAGGTCAGGAGGCAGGAGGGGATGCGGTCAAGGGGGCAAGTGGAAGTGTTGGAGGCAGAGATCAGGGAGGAAATTACCTCAAGGGAGGTGGGAGGTAAGGAGGAGGGGGAGAAGGGAGAGGTGAGGGAGTAGGAGTGGAAAGCGATGTCGAGGCAGATCTTGTCTATATTGGAGGTGAAGAAAGCAAGATCCTGAGCAGGAAGGGAAGCGGGAGGAGGACAGGGGGCTTGAGGAGGGAATCAAAGGTGGAGAACAGGTGGCGAGGGTTCCGAGAACAGGACTCAATGCGGGAGGTACAGTAATTCTGTCTAGCAAGGGAGATAGCAGAAGTAAGGAAGGAGAGACAGAATTTGAAGTGAAGGAAGTCTGCATGAGTGGGATTTGCGCCAGAGGCATTCCGCAGCACGGGTGCAGGAGCGGAGGTGGCAGATACTGGGGGTGAGCCAAGGACAGGGGTTGAGGGAGCGGGCAGGGTGGGAGGAGAGGGGAGGAAGGGAGTCAAGGGTGGAGGAGAGAGAGGCATTGAAAGCCAGGACGGCAGCGTCGGGGGGGGGGGGGGGGGGGGGGAAGATGACCTTGGCCCAACTTATCTGCGGGATCGTCTTGCCGTCTGGGTCCTTCACTGGCCCTTGCAATCTGCCAGGAGTGCCTTTCTGGAGGTACCCTGTGTTAATCGGGGGGCCACCACGGATAGAACGTTCTCAGTGGCTACACCGCAGCTCTGGAACTCCCTTCTGGAGGAGGCTCAACTGGACCAGGATCTCCTGACTTTTTGTCGTTAAGTGTAAGACCTGGCTGTTCTGCCAGGCTTTTGGCAGAGGGGATGGGAGGGAGGGGGGGTTATTGCTCCTGCCCAGGGTTGGTTTGATGCTGCTGAGGTTTTATAGATTTTTATTATTTATTTTGTAAGCCACTTTGAGTGCTGTGGCAGAAAAGCAGGGTATAAATGTAACAAACACACACACAAACAAACCACTGAGGGGAGAAGAGGGGAGAGAGAGGAGGCAAAGTCCAGGGGGGGGTTAATGGCCTGCAGGTCACAGAAGGGGCGTGGAGATGTTGAAAGAGGCATGGAAGTGGTCAGAGATGGGATGAAGATCGAAGATCAAAAAGAGCAGTTCCTAGAGAAGACAAGGTCAAGAGAATGGTCGTTAGTGTGGATGGGGGGGGAGTTGGTCCAAAAGGTGGAGGAGGCTAGTGAGAAGGAGGGAGAGCTGGAGGGCTGGGAAGGGACATCAACGTGAATGTTAAAGTCACTGAGGAGAGTGAGGGTATCGTCGGAGAGGAAGAAAGTGAGCCAGGACTTGAATTCAGGGAGAAAGGAAGAGAGCACCGTGGGGGCGGTAGATGACAACGACCTGGATATGGAGGGGGGAGTAGAGGCGCACAGAGTAAGCCTCAAAGGAAGGGACAGAGAGGGGGAGGGGGGGGGGAAGAGGAGAAAGCGGTAGGAGGTCTAAACTGGGCTGTTGAAAGAGCATGGAAGTAACCAGTTCTGATTGGGATTTGGAAACTCACCAGCCCAATACTTGAGCCTGCTTTAGAGCTGCAGCTTTTCAAGCTTCTCGCTGCTCTTGCACAAGCACAGTCAACCTGAGCTCTTGTTCTAGTTCTGCTTCCACCCTGTAACCCAGCTCCCATCCTTGGCCCAACTCTCTTTCTCTGACCCTCACACCATCTCCTGGACTCGGTGTGAGCTCCCTTGGCTCAGACTTAGGAGTGAACAATACTATTATGTAGATAGCACGAGCAATGTACCTGACACTAATCATTAATTAGACACAGGCTCCCATCCTGAGGGGCTTACAATTTAGGAATTATGATTCTGGGACGTGACCCTACTCTGAATTCAGACTAAGATCCTGCACTATCTCCAATTCTAGCCAGGAATCTCCTGTCAGTACCGATTCTGCAAAGACTTAGCCTGGCCCAAACCATCCATGTTGCAGTTACCCAATGCACACTCAACACACCCCAAGTAAGCAGTCTTTCCTCCTCCAGCCAGCCCTTTTTACCCATGCCCAGCCCAATTCACCTCAGCTCAGACAGCAGTTAGGGAGGCTGCAGACATGACAGATTTAGCAGCAACCCTGAAGCTCAGTCAGTTGCTTTAGTGGGACTGGAGAAGCAGCATAAACAACATAGCTACTCCCTGCCAGACAAGATCTCCTTTTACAGAAGCAAATGAGGTAGCAGTCATTTTTAAATCAAAGGCTGGGGACTGGAGAGGAGATGTGGTGCACTGATCACCACTGCAAGGATCAAAATTAGGGTCTAGAGGCAATCTCCTCCCTAAACCCAGGGGGACATGTCCTCTCCATCCCCCATTTTTACACCCCTGATAATAAAGCAGCTTTGTAGCCTGCTAAAGGAGACTGGACAAAATAGTGACATTGGTGCTAAGGCAGCAGCAAGGACAGTCTCAGCCCAGCTTCTGGAAGACAAGACAAAACAGAGCCAGCTTCCCACCACTGCATCCAAAATGGACAGTAGTGCTAAAATGCATCAAACTCATCACCGCATCACCTGCCTATATCTTTGGCAGCCCCGGTGAGCCTTGCTAGGACAATTAAGCTATTGAAGCTGAGTGGAAGCCATTTGAATTTTATATGTTGCCTTGGGGAGCGGTAAAGGTATCAGATACAAACTGACTTCCAGCTGGGAAGCTTGGCACAACACCAGCTAGCTCGAACCAGGGGCTACAGATCACCCAGCGAATTCTCTGTTTGCAGACCACCACTGTCCTTGCTCCATTCCTGCTGGGGATATGGGGATCAGGTATGGGCAGAAGAAAGAAGGGGGAGAAACAGAAGGGATGCACAGTCCCCTGGATTGGGGAGATGGGATAGCGCCTTCCTGACTTTTACCCCACCTCCCTTGGCAGCAATGTCCGCATCTCCTCTCTATTTGGAAGCAGGGGGGAGGGGGGGGCTTCCAGATGGCCCTAGTCCCATCCACTTGTGTAGCAGGCTCCTGGGTTGTGGCATGAGGCAGCTGTCCTCTGCCAATCACACTGCCCACCCATTAGGGATGGAGGCAGCAGAACGGTCCCAAAGAGTCCAGAAGATCAAAGGACAGAAAGACAGGGACCCAGTCCCAGAGCCTACAGTGGGGTGAAGCCCAGCAGTATGTGGTCCCCAGCCAAACCAAGGGGGCAAGGCAACTGCAGATAAGATACAGTGTGGGGCTTTGGGAGGTTGAGAGCTGAAGCTAGAGGAATGTCCCCCTAGGTTTGGACAGTTACTCCACTGTCTACAGGTTGGTTTTCTGCATGGGTGGGTATTCATGCCTCTTCTAGCCAAATACAATAGCACCAAACAGTTCTAGACATGACACGTCCGTGGCTTGGTCCTAGGCCTACACAGTTATAATGCTATACTGGACAGACAACTGGGATAGCAACGTTTCCTACTGTGGCCACCACTGCTGCTCAGGGACTTAGCTAGTCAGAATAGGCCCTGGTGCAGAAGAAGGGATCCCTCTCCCTCCAATCCTTGTGATTTTCCTCTCAGCTGCAGGGGACACAGCTGCACCAAGTTTGTGGGCCCCAGTACAGCTGCACCAGCTGTTCCCATTATAGCTATGCCCTTGCTGCTGCTTCATCATCCGTCCCCCTACAACGGCAATACATCCCCCAACTGGGAAGACCCATCCCAAATTTCAGATGGTGGTGTCTCCCCTAAGGTACCTGCCATTGCATTTCTCTAGTGAAGTCATTTTACAAATGGGGAAATTGAGGCACAGAAGAGGACAGCATTGCCTTGAGTTGGCTCACATTATTATTATTATTATTAACAAACATTTATATAGTGCCAGCAGTGTACCTGGCACTTTACAAAGTAATAAAATAGACATGGTCCCTGCCCCTAGGGCTTACAATCTGAGACACAGGAGCTGGGGGAGAGACTTAGGAAGGGGAACAGAGGGAGAGACAAGGGGTCTAACATTCATGAAGATGCGAGGTCTCAAGTGCACGTACTTGGCTTGGTTACGATGAGAATGACAGCAGGCAGGTCCATGTTGCAAGGATAAGGGTAAACCGATCGTAGGTATAGGAATAGTGGCTCAGCAGGATAAAGAGTCAGACAGAGCAGAGCGAAAGAGGTGAGTTTTAAGGAGAGATTTGAAGGTATGAAGGGAGGGGGCAAGGCGGATGTGGACAGGGAGGGAGTTCCAGGCATGGGGGGCAGCAAGTGAGAAGGGACGAAGGCGCTTAGGGGAGCAGGGAAGGCGTGGAAGGGTGAGAGAAGGGACAGAGGAGGAGCGAAGTGCACGGGCTGGAGTATGGAGGGCGATAAGTGCAGAGAGGTAGGGGGGAGCAAGGTTGTGAAGAGCTTTATAGGTGAAGACTAGGAGCTTGTGCAGGATTCGTTCAGGAAGGGGAAGCCAGTGAAGCGAAGAGAGGAGGGGCTGCACATGGTCGAAGCGACTGGCGAGGTAGATGACCCTGGCAGCAGAGTTTTGGACAGAGATGAGGGGAGAAAGGTGAGACCGGGGAAGGCCAGTGAGAAGGAGGTTACAGTAATCGAGGCAAGAGATGACCAGAGCATGAACAAGAGTTTTGGCAGACGAGACAGAGAGAAAAGGGCGAATCTTAGCAATGTTATGGAGGGAGAAGCGACAGGATTTAGCAACAGAGTCAATGTAGGGTTTAAAAGAAAGGGCTGAGTCAAAGATGAAGCCTAGGCTACGGGCTTGGGGGACAGGCAGGATGGTGACTCCATCAATAGTTATTGACAGTGAGGAAGGAGAGGAAGGATGAGGGGGGAAGATAAGGAGTTCAGTTTTAGCCATGTTGAGTTTGAGTTGACGTTGAGACATCCAGGTAGAGATGTCAGAGAGACAGTTGATGAGACGAGCTTGAACAGAGGGAGAGAGAGAGGGAGTAGAGAGATAGAGTTGAGTGTCATCAGCATAGAGGTGGTATTGGAAGCCATGGGAGGCAATGAGTTTGCCTAAGGATGAGGTATAGATCGAGAAGAGGAGAGGGCCAAGAACAGAGCCTTGAGGAACACCAACTGAGAGGGGGAAGGAGGAGGAGGCGGAGTTGGAGAGAGACACATTAAAGGAGCGGTCAGAGAGGTAGGAGGAGAAAACTGGAAAACTGACTACCTCCATTCCATCATGGTTTGGCCTAACACCAACCTGTACTAGCAAACCCAACCTGTACTGGAAACGTAGTCCCCTCCCCCCTCCTCCCCCCCCCAAAATAGGGTCATTTTGGTAATGTCAATGGACTCCGAGTCAATCACTGGATACACCGCTCAATCAACTGACACAGCCAAGGGAACCTCTTCTTTAGGTCTATGATCAGCAACAAGATGAATTAATGTGCTCAGAAGCTCTGCACATTCCAACATGAAGGGTCCCTCTGCCAGTTTCCTGCAGGCTGCCTGTGTCCACCTCTAAGCTAGACTGCATGAAGACTCATGCCTTTGCACATTGTGGGTTGTTTTTTTCCCCCTGGACTTCAAGGAAGGATCTCTGCAACAATGCCCTTCTGGAGGGACCCTGGAACAATAGCCACAGTAGGTGGGAACTTCCACCATTTATCTTACTGGGCAAATAACAAAGCCTTATGCAGCATCAACATAGTTAGGCTTTTCACCTCTGAGCAACAGCAAACTCCACGTCTGGGCAAAAGGGAACCAATATGACAATCACACTCTGACTAATATCTTTATCTTTATATAGCACCCCCTACTATGGCACTCTGAGCATTTACATATATCGAGGATATTCATAGCAAGGATCTAGCTGGCTAGATGATAGAATGTAAAGCAGTGATTAAGAATGATCACAACCAGACAGGGTCAGACCAAAGGTTATCTTGCTCAGCTTGTCTTCAACAGCAACAGCTTTGCGGGCTTTAGAGAGCTCCACAACAGGTCAAAACGGCCTCCTGTGCACTTTCAAAAGACAAAAGGTATCCTCCCTTGACCAATTTGACTAATATCCATCGATGAACCTATTCAATTCTTTTTTTGAGTCCAGCTATGCTACTGGCCTTCTCGCCATCCCCTGGCAATGCGTATTCACAGATAAACTACTTTTCCCACAACACACTTCCTTTTGTTGGTTTTAAACCTTCTGCCAGTCAGTTTCATCAGTTGGCCCCTAGTTTTAATATTTGGATGAAGGGAGCTGATATTTATCCTATTTACTTGCTCCACACATCACTCAAATTTGTATAGAACTCTATCCCATGCACCCTGCCCCTAGACCATTTCTTTTCCAAGCTGATGCACCATAACCTATAGAGCCTGTCCTCAGAGAAGCCGTTCCAGACTCTTGGCCATCTTTGCTGTCTTCTCTGCACCTTTTTCCAGTTCTACTATGTCCTTGTTGAGATGAGGCAACCAGAACTGCACGCTGTATTCAAAGTGTGGAGGAAACATTGCTCTCTTAGCTGTGGCCTTACAACGCACAGCCATCTCCAAGGTGGGGATGGAGCAGGGGATACTCCATCCCCAACACTGGTGTCAGCAGGAACAAAAGCCTGTTTTGTTGTATCCAGACCAGCTGTGTACCACTTACCATAGCCTCACTGTAGGGGAGGGGGGGTGTTAAAAAAAAGTAGGGTACAATTATGAATGTGGATGCACTGCAAATATGGATTATGAGTAGGAATTATTACTATGAGCAGCCACGGATATAATCAGAGGAGGGATTGGGGATGCATCCCTTCCAGATTCCACCCCCTCAAATTTTAAGTCCGTCAGAGCGTCAGGTAGTGGGAGGAAGAGGGTGGTCTGAAGACAAAAGAAAAAAAGCAGGGCTAATTTAATTTAGTTACCTGAACCTTGGATGACTGAGTTTGCAGGACAAAAGGTTTTTGGGTGCCGTGAGGGTATCTCACTGGGAGTTCAGAAAAAAATCCCAACCCTCAAGGCAGGCCTAGCTGGGGTTTGTCTCACTGCCAAGACACACAAAGGAAAAATTTGCCTTTGACGCTTAAAGATGTCTTTATCATTTTCAGCTTTCCTGCACCAAATGTCTTGTGTAAACAATCTTGCAAAGCAACTGCGTGTGTTCTGCTACCCTTATTTAAGACTTTAAAGTGCACAGGAATGTCCTACAAAGAGTGAGGAACTGAGGCACATTGTCAGGGTATCTTAGGGAAAAAGAGGTGCAGGTATCAGGTGGAAGCAGAGAAGATCTGAGAGGAGAAGCTGATGATCCTTGATTGCCCTATGTGTGATCCCTGAACAGAGGTCAGCTCTTGGTTGGTCACTAAGCATAAATTTGGAGTCTGCGTGCCATTAATTTGATCCAGCGCTGCAAAGAGAATAGAAAGGGAACATGCAAATTCTGGAATAAACCCTTCCACAGCATTAAATGCCATTTAATTACATTCATCTCAGAGTTTAGTTTTCAGATGATTTCAATGTTATTGGGGGCAGAGCTTCTCTGGATTGGTGCAGATCCAGCATTCCCCTCAACATTTAGTCCCAAATTACATCACTGCAAGCAGGTTCACCCAGATGGTTACTTAGATTCTGAGGGCTTTCTTTTCACATATCCCGCTTTGAATTTGTGTATTGCACAAGTAGACAGCATCTCTAAGCATGAAAAGCAATGCTGTTCCAACAAACTAAAATTCACTAAACGATACATGGTGCAAAGCAAAGTATGAGTGTCCAATCCAGTCACCCAGAAATGAAAGGGCATTCGGGCTGATAGACTTGCATGGTCACCAGCCCTGAAGTAGGGAGACCCCATATTAGACATGGCAAACCCCCATTTTATACTACTTAGAGCAGTGTCTCCCCAAAATGTTTGCCACAGAGTTTGGGAAACACTGCCTTAGGTCAATCCAGATGTGACTCATTACTATCATAATCCAAATTCAATATTAATTCATGACCCATTTACCACCTGACCAAGACTCATTTGTTCTTTCACTATCCCATTTAAACCACAGAACTTTGTATTCCAAGGGCCCAGGTTCCCCAATTTTGCCATCTGCTTTGGGTGACTGGTGTACAATAGGTTCCATCATCTATTTCCTTACTTCTGTTTCCACTTCCTCAGAAGTGGTAATGATGAGTAATTTATGAATCTCCACTGCCCAGCGACTGTGCTGCCAGTACCCTCAGGCCTGTGACAAAGCCTCATTTACAGTAAGCCAGAAGGATTTAGCTAGCTAAAGCCTTAATTTTTTTTAACCTTTGGGTTAACATCATAGTCCATAGTCTGGGAACTACTGCATATCCCAAAGCCATGTGCCCACTCCGATGGATGCATGGTGGACTGCAAAACATTCTCAGGGTGGGCATATTAGGCAACAAGTGGACATGGGCTTAATTATAGTGTGCGGGTTGGGGAGGAGAGATGCATTCTTTCCCAATTCTATTGGTTATTGGCCTAAATCAGGGGCGGGGAATCTTCTCTTTTCTTGCAGGCCACTTTGAAAATTAGGACAAACTCCATAAACTGGACAGGAGTTGGGGGAAGAGTGCTTAAAGGGCATGCTCAGAATGGAGGAAGAGGAAGGTCCAGAACATGGATTTAGCCCCTACCTTTGAATTCATGCTCTCATCACTACTTCCTTCTTCCTCTTTCTGTGTTTATGAGTAGAGACAAACTATGGGCCAGATCCAGAAACCGAAAAAGGGGCAATTGTTTTTAAAAAAAATAGAAATAAATTGTCATGGACCCGAGGTTCCCCACCCTGGGGGAACTATTGATGCAAATCATTCTAACTGAACACATACTGCTTCTTGTCACCAGTTTTGCTGTCCTCGGGGCCAATTCATATTCTCTGTGGGTGAAAACAGACACAAATGTCTGTTTTTATGCTATGGCTCAAGCAGTGTTACATGCACCTTAACTCTGCTTTAACATTTCTTATGCACATTGCAGGGCTGCATAGGGAACCAATACAGCCCTGACACATGCATAAGAAATGTTAAAGTGGTGTTCAAGCAGAGCTGCGTGCGTGTGTTTTTACGCTATGGCTCATCACCCTGCCCCTCCCCCCACTCCCACCCCTCACCAGTGGTTAAGGGACCAGATTAAGCAACTTCCTAGCTAGCCCAGCCATCGGCATCCCCAACTCGGGAGTTCTCATATTTCTTACTCTGCATCCTGTGGCTTCCATTCAGCCACTTGCTCTACGGAAGAGAAAGTTCTTTCAGTTGCATGATTCATTATTCAGAAAGCTTGTCCCAATTATTAAATACATCAAGGGCCATGTTTATAATTAGCTGGAGACATGCAACCAGTTTAGTACTGTCTCTTCCATGGGTATTTTTGTTCTTTCCATAAGCCAGTAGTCCCATCTCAGAGCCATCATCTTGTGCTCTTGGTGATACCAGTCAGTCTGTGAGCACTGCAGTCTACACAACAAACAGGCCTACCATCCAGGCCATCCTCAGCCATGAGGGCTCACACAGCCTTACAGTTCAAGGTCTTTCCCCAAAGGCCTGGCCTCCCCTGGCTGGAGACACACCCTCAGAGCCCAGGCCCAACTCCCAGGAGCGCACGTTTTCCTTCCTCAGTCAGGCACAAGGTGGCACTGGGCAATCTTGCTAGAGGAGAGAAGCGACTCCAAGAGTCTGCTCTATGCCTTCTCCAGCTCCCCTCCCTGCACCAAAGCCAGAACCTAGCAGCAGCAAAGGGCAACCCAGGAGTGGAAGACATGACTGGGGAAGAGTTCTAAATGTGGATCTCCCCAGCCTCCAGGCAAAATATGGTTGTACCCTGCCCATATTATGATCCTGTTTCTTAGCCTGGAGATCCCACTAACTCTCTGCATACACACCTGTACCCAGCCCACAGCTCCACTAACGGAGCGTCTCAAGTGAATGCACAGCCCTGGTCCTAACACGGCTTTCAGCTGGCTGAAGCAGCCCAGCCAGTCTACTCAAGGCTGAGTTAACCCCTTCTGGGCTGGCAATAGTCTCAGTCCATCTCCTAGTTCTACTGCACTGCTCCTTTTATTCCTACGAAGGTCCCAGCTTGGACTCTCAAAAGGTAAGGTGACCAGTTACCTTGCTTCGAGGTGCCTGGTCCCACTACTCTGTGACAGCCAGGTGGGACTATTGAAATGCCCTGCCTTGCTGGGTCCCACAGCAGTACGGCCAGGCACCACTTTGAGAGAGATCAGGGCCCCTGGGTGGTGCAGTGTAGATCCTTGCTGCATGAGAATTCAGGGTCTCCAGGGCAGAGAGAACTGGGCCTCTCCACCACTAGAAGGGTGTGTCTGCCATGCCAGCACATGTCAGTTGTTAGAGTGTGTGTGTATGCACACATGTCCATGTGTGTACACCCATGCACCTGTGAGTGAGCAAGCCATTCATGTATATGTATTTAATACAAATCTGGTAACTGGGGGCAAAGCACAGGACATCCGTTTGAGGCTTTCAAGATCAATTTACTTCAAGGGCTACACCAGCACAATCTCATTCACTTCAATAGCACTTGCACTGACATAGGGCTTGGAGGACTGCGGTATTACGTTCAGGGCGCAAAATGTGCAGGTGCCTGGGAGTCATTGGCACCCAGAAAACTGAAGCTGGCAACTGGTTCAGGGGTGTAGTGGGGGGGGGGGAAGAATGGATTAATATCAGGATAAAGTCTGGTGAGCAATTTTTTTTATTGGCTCCTGAAGTTCGATCTGGAATTCCATGCCCTGATCACAATTATCAACCCCCAGGGCCATCTTGCTCTTCCCCCGAGGTGGTCATCCATGCAACTACTGCCAGGCCTGATCCTGCTTGGTGGGGAGCTCCCACACCGTGGCATTGAGAGCTGCACACGCATGAGGAGTTAGAAACACTTGTCCCAGCAGAGCTTTAAAGGCTACCAATTGCACCCTACAGTAGGGTTACTCAGGCTTGATGGGAGTGTGCCGTCCAGTGGCTAGAGAACTTATTAGGGTTGAGATAAACTGCCAAGCCTACCAAATACCTCATGTCTCAGTGGAATGGAAGCTTCAGAAATGAATGACAGATGCTGCAGTCTTCTTGAGTTAAAGCAGATAAGCAACTTTATTCTCACATAAGTCCCACCACACTGGGTCAGACTACTGTTCCATCAAGCCCAGCACCCCGACTCCTACAGTGGTCACCTTCAGCAACTTTGGAGAAGCGTACAGCAGGTCATAATAGAGTAACCCACTCCCTGCCATTCACTCCCAGCCCGATAACTTTTGACTATGTCCCACAACCAACTTGACTAATAGCCATTTATGGACTACCTGTTCTCTAAAAATGTATCTAATCTTTAAAACCCCATTATGCAGTTGGCTTTAAACACACACATACCCCACGTAACTGTTCACAGCACAGTCTAGCCAACTGCCATCTATCTCCCAGCCCAAAGTAAAACCTAGGCTGAATTGATCTGAGTCTGTAACTAACAACGGGTACTTTCATACTCGCTCTAATCATGGAATGGCTCCTTTCATAAATACTACACTACCTTTCTACAATAAATTTACTCCAGCACCCCCAATTGCCAAACATCCTTATTCCCAGAGTTGTTAATTATTCAAGCAAGAAACATTAAATCAAGGGAAATGGAGCCATAGGACAGCAGTTCCTAAACAGCGGTCCCCAGCCTAGACTATGGTACGTGGTTGAAAGTTGGTGTGTGCAATCAGTCATGTGGGGACTAAGTCATGCATGTTGTGCAGCTGTGGCGAGCCTTAATGAACACAAGATTGGCTGCAGTCATCTCAGAAAACCAACGTAGTTTAGATGATAGACTTTGACCTTAGAGATCAAGGTTCAAATCTCATCTTTATTATTATTTATTTATTTTTATTCTTCACATTTATTAGCCGCCCCCTCATGCCCATGGCATCTCGAACTCACTGAGTTCCTTTGGGCAAGTCACTCTCTCAGCATCCATTCCCCATTAGTAGTGCGGTTAAGCCAAGATTTTTTGACCAAATTGTGAACTTTGGGTTACAAGTATCACTACATGTCCATGCCAAGCGTGACAATGCTTAAACATTTCCTGATATGGATCCACCACTCACATCTACTCCCCTTTGGAAAGAAATAAGTTTCAGTTTTTTACTATAAACACTAGCAACATCAAGAGGAAGTTCCAAATGGTGATTGTAAGATCCAAACAGAATCACATGACAAATGTAAGATGCATTCCCATAGACAAACACAAAACAAGGCATGTGCATGGTATAGTATTAAATTGTATATCACTTTACATTAAACATAAAAGCCAGTGGTTCACTAGAAAACAAGGTTGTTAACATAAAGATACTGTCTAAAAAAAACTATGTTATATTCATCACAGACTTAGGCCACTTTCAGACCTGTCTCCCCCCTCAAAATGCATATTTTGGCTGGGGGGTGGGGGAGGAATGCGCAGCCAGGATATACATGGGGATCGGCTGGTTTGAAAGCCACCACCGCCCACCGCGCCCCCCCCAATGCAGCTTAGCTGGCAGAGACGCACAGGAATGCAGAGCTCGATTTCCTTTGGTTGTCACTGAGACTCACCTTTCCCAATCCCAGTTTGCAAGACTAGGTAACTTCTCTTTGCAGTACCTTTCCTCATATACGTCCTCCCTGATAGGCTGCACGCATTGCGTGCTGTTTGAGAACCGCCTGTGTTGGTAGGATATTTTCCAGGGCTTGTGACCTTCTTAAAAATAGATGCTGCCTTGCCGCATTGACTTTGCACAATGCACTGGTTCTATCATACAGAAGTACCACACACATTTCAAGTAGCACAACGGTATTAATAGGGATATGTCCTTGTGCCAGTGTCAGAAACGCATCTGTAATGTCTAGAATTATGTTCCAGGTGTTCCAAGCTGACTTTTTGCCTTTCCCAGCAAATAATAAGATCACATCACATCTAGTGAATGCGTGAAACACTGCTAATGCCGTTGTTTTCCTTGGACTCACGGTGCAATTTCGTGTGCTGCAGTGTACCTGTGGTGTTTATCCACACCTCTATCACTGGAATGTTTTGCATTGAACACAATGACGACAGCCACATTTGTGTGCTGTCCTGACCATGATCATTTGGTGCCCACTGTGTGCTGCATCCGATAGATTCAGTGTTATGTGTGTCTTTGCTTCCTCGTACAAGCATGGCTCAATGAGACTTTTGTCCTCTCTGCCAGATTAACATAGTCCTCTGTCCCCAAAGGGGTTGTATACCTCTTTGTCTTCTATTTCAGTTGAGGTAACCTGTTCTGCCAGCGGATGGAAAAGCTCAGTTTTGTTTTCACTGATGTAGAGGAAGCTGTGCCAGTTACTTGGCACCCTTGATGTAGGAACAACCCCCCCCCCNCCCCCCCCCCCCCCAAATCTTTGCCTCTTTTCTCTCTGCTTGCTGCCTTTTAGGTTAGCTGTGATGTACACATCCCATACTATGTCCAGCCCGTACACATGCTCCAGGTGTTGCAAGATCTATGGCAAGAACACTGTGTTGATGTAATCTAGGAATGTTCGGGAGGTTCCTGAGGAAAGCATTTGAACAATCACGGCACCATCCAGTACCATTGTAGTCAATTGTGGGATTGCATCTGGAGGTTGTGCTTGTGCCTTGAGCTGTTCAAGAAGCTCTGCTTTGTTGCCAGATCTCATTTCACCAAACATGGACAATGATGGGCACCACGGCCAATTCTTATGCTTGAAAAGTTTTTTGAGATTGCTGCCTTGGGACTGGCATACTATGTACAATCTGTCTGGAGAATAAAGCACAGTCATCCTTCAGTGTTGTGACATGGGCCTTCTGCTTCAGAGGCACCTTCTTTTTGGAGAACAGCAGCAGCTTGTTCTTCTGTATTGGTTCTGTAATTGGTTTGGATTGCTCCACAAATCTCTCTTTAACAAAGAGGTCATATTGTTCCTAACCTAATCTGTATGCACCTTTGACAGTCTCCACTTCATCCAAATCCATTATGTCCCTGGTACCTAAAGTTAGGAGATAACCGTCTTCTCTAAAATTTTCCCCATGTCATTATGACAGTGACCAGGGCAGACACTTCCTTGGCAAAGGACTCTTGCACACCTGTGCTGGTTCATGGTGTTTTGTGCATTTCGTACTGCTGATAGGGTCTTCAAATTCCTGAATCATCCTGGATACTTCAGGTCCTGCCACAGTGCTGAAGGGTTATCCGTCAACCCCACGCCACCTCCATCTCCTTTAACTAGGGGATTGACCCGTTAGTGGTCCTGATCTAGTGCCATAGCAGAGAATGTGCGCTTTGTTTTGTGCATCACAAACCGTCCCGAGCAGAACTATTGGTATGCTGCTGGGTGCGTCTGTGGTAGACAAGACATCTCTCTTATGTGAACTGAGAGCCAAAGCACATAGTTGATTAGATCAAGGCTAAACATCCATGGCATTAGCTGAACAAGTGATTCAGATACTTTGTGAAGTTTGCTTCCTGAATTGATCCTACCAGCTGGAGTATGCAACGTTCCAGTTCAAGGACAATAAGCTAAGACTGAAATAGGGGGGTTGTTCAGCTTTCAGTTTTGCACACCAAGCACAGAGATGTGGTTTGGGGAAGGGGTGGGAATGTGGCAGGGGAGGGCGGGGCTAGCCTGCAGGAGGTGTACACTGGTCTGGGGGGTAGCTTGGAAGTGGGCACAGGACTCCCAGGCACTCACCGCCAGAGGTCTGGGCTGGCTGGCCAGGTTGGAGACTCCAGCGTGAAGGCAGGTCCTGCAGGCAGGAAGGGATCACTGCAGGCTCCCTGAACCCTCAAGTCCAATCCAATCAGCTTTATTAGACCGGATCAAAAGTCACAGCCAACACATAAGGCACACAATAAACATACAATAATTATGATTAATCCCAAAATAAAATACCAGGGTAGAAGGTTCTACACTAGGACCAAAGTAATACAAGTACAATAAGACAAAGAAAAGAGTTAACTGCAAGTTCATAAATTCATGGGGAGCTTCGATTCCAAGAACATTTTACGCACATCAGAGGCCTTTACTAAAAAAGAGATTACATAATTAGTAATCTCAGGGTCCTGATCACCCAGCGCTAAATCCACCAATGATTGAGTGGTTCTACTAGGATAAACTAGGAGCAATTTACTCAAATACTTGCTCTTAAGACTGTCATATAGGTGACAGTGGAACAGCATGTGGCCCTCTGTTTCCACCTCTACCATATCAAAGGGACAGAGCCGGAGATCAAGAAAGACACCATCAAAACAACCCTCCAGCAATTTGGTAGGTAGGGCATTTAATTTGACAGACATGAACAACCATTTGCCCCGGTGCAGGCAAGCAGAGGATAGGTAGACTGCCATACGGTCGGCTTGAGGAGCCAAATCCAGGTATCTGATAACATGGGCACATCCTCTGATTTTCACCCTCTCCCTTCGGTGGTCCAAATCCTGCCACCTACATCTCAGCTCCCTCCATGCCCCACCAGCATCCCTGGATAACAGACAGTCCCTCGACAAGCTCAGCCGAGCCAAGTGTTCCTCCACATTGACCCTCCAACAACTCCTGAAGGGATCTTCTCTCAGAAGGGGCAATAATCCTATAGCCCCCGGGCAGGTCACTTTAATCCAAAACCTATGAACCGCCACCCAGGCTTTGAAAGACCAGCTCCTCTGCCCCATTTCCATTCTGACTGCCGCATTAGGCGTACCACCCGGAACCTTAATAATAGACCGCAGGAAAGTAGATTGAATTCTATCTAAATCAGCCGCTATCAAGGGGGCCCACAGTTCCCCCCCAAATAAGAACTGGGCACCAAACCTTGCAGTTGAAAACCTCCCCAGCCATTTACAAATCTATTCCTCCCGTTTGGGCAAATAATTTCCTAATTGCTAATGATGAACGTTTAGCCAAAATGATAGTTCCAAGAGCCGGAGCAATGAAAATGAAGGCCCAGGTACTTAAAAGATCTAACCTGTTCAACTGGAACTCCTTCCAACTCCCAAGCATGGGTATTATTAATCTGTGTTTTCGCAAACACCACTATCTTCGATTTAGAGTGGTTAATTTCCAGCTCATTTGAGTGGCAATATCTGGTAAATGCCTTGAGCTGGCGATTTAACCCCACCCTAGTTTGGGAGAGTATAACCAGGTCATCGGCAAACAAAAGTCCGCCGATATACCTGGCAGCTACTCGTGGCAGAAAAAAATGCGATTGAGCCAAAAGGGGAATCACATCGTTAAAAAAAAAAAAAGATTGAACAACAGGGGTGCCAACACGGACCCCTGCCTCACCCCTCTAGCCACATTCACCAAGTCTGTAAGATAGCCCAAGGGATTTAGCTTAACTACCAGACTGGAATCAGCATACAGGTTTTGTAAAAGGAACAAAAGTCTGCTATCCATGGATGAACTAGCCAATTTGGACCACAGAAGTTCTCTGTTCACTAGATCGAAGGCTGATCTTAAATCAAGAAAGCCGCATACATTCTGCCATTAGCCGTACAATATTTATTGATAAGGTGAGTGAGTATAAGACAATGATCAAGGACCGCTCTACCCCTCTGAAAACCTGCCTGTTCCGGGGCCAAAACCTTACTATCCTCCATCCACTCAATAAGCCTAACCTGTAGATGTTTTGCGTAAATCTTGCTAACAACACTTAACAGGCTTATGGGTCTGTAGTTGGCTGGGGAGGTCCTATAGCCCTTTTTATAGATGAGTACTATAACCACACAACTCCAATAACATGGCAATAGGCCAGTTCTATCTATAGCCGTGAACAAGTTAGCCAGAACAGGTGCCCACTAATCTATAAACTGTTTAACAAACTATCACAATTAGGTCCCTACCCTGGCCTTATTGTTCCTAAAGGTAGCCAC
This sequence comes from Sphenodon punctatus, assembly GCA_003113815.1. Taxonomy (NCBI): domain Eukaryota; kingdom Metazoa; phylum Chordata; class Lepidosauria; order Sphenodontia; family Sphenodontidae; genus Sphenodon; species Sphenodon punctatus. The sequence goes on from QEPC01014534.1 coordinate 124,586, forward strand.
TAATTCCATGATGTCACTAGGTACTACTGGAGGCCACTCTGGTAGAATAGGCAAATCCCTGCCTGGATTATCTGGTAAAATACTTGGAGCAGCATACAGTGCCCCAAAGCGATCAACCCAGGAGTGTGATTCCACCAGGGGAACAGAACCCTGGGGGGAGCTGGATAAAGATGCGTCAACCAACTTCCAAAATCCTCTGGAGTCCCCGGTTTTGGCAGCCTGGAGAACTAATTTCCACTTTCTAGCTGCATATTAACATGCAGAGATCAGGATTCATATTGGAACCCCCACCTCATAGTGCCCTCATGTAAATCATGCTGTGCTGGTATCCATAGCTGCCATACCCTAGCTAGGTTACTGAAGCTTGTTTCACTTAAAGTATATAGTTAGAACAAGCACAAAACTTTTTAAGACAGATTTTTAGACTTAACTTCCATGCTACATCTGAAAAATGGGAATACTAATGACCCACTTCACAGGGCAGTTGTGAGGGTGAACTAGATAAGGATCGTAAATCAGTTTGAACACTGAAAGTGCTAGAGAGATAAGCATTTCAGGCAGATCTGAGAAATTGAGGGTTGAACATGGACTGTAGGTAAAAAAGTTTGCAAAGTGCAGCTACAAAACATAACTTCTTAGAAAATATCTCCCATTTGCAACTAGAGTTCATGATTGATAACCTGAGACTTCTCTATTGTTGCAGAAGTCTAAAGTCCGAGTGATTCTGTGCAGAAATGGGAGATTGCAGATGTGTAGAATATGCAAAGCAAAAAGACAAAGACAAAGAGGACAGACAGGGTGAGTAGGGGGAGGGGGTGGAAAATGAGAAAGCCAGGAGACAGAAGATTTAGGAAACGAGAGAAGAAGTTTGCCCACAGCAGGACAGGTCCATAAAACTTCCAAAAAAGAAAGATGAAGGGGAGATGTCAGCTGTCGCAGCCGCTTCTCGGCCCCGCGGCTGACTCGGGAGCAGAGAGGCCCCGCCCCCCCCTTACCCGCAGCGAGACCGAGGCGCCGACGCCAACACAGCCACCCCCCTCCGGAGGCTCCAACGGCGGAAGCAACATGGCGGGCGGCCTCAGAGCCTCCCAGGAGCCCCGCCTCCCGTTGCTTCAATTGCCGGCGCTGAGGAGCCAACAGCGCCGGCAAACAGAGCTAGAACGCCTGGAGAGACTGGCCCCCCGCAAAATAAGTGCTTGATTTGTGACTGTCTTGACTTTGGATTATTAGTGTGCATTTGTCCTTCCAGCCCCCTGCCCCATCCTGACCCTCGTGTGTTTGTGAGCTCCCTAGAGTGTGTTGGGTTTCAAGTGTGCTCCCTGCTTCCCGTGACTCCTCCTGGTGAGTGGGTGGTTGAGTGAGCCTGCGGGCTCGTGTGGGTGCTTCCCCTCCTCGCCCTTGGGTCCATCCCTTCCCCTCCCCTGAGCGTGCAAGCCCCGTGAACCTTTTCCCCCTGGACCTGGTCCCTTTCCCTGTGGAAGCTCACAGACCTTCCTCGCCACCCCTCTTTTGTGTGAGCACCGAGAGAGTGGGTCCCCTTCCTTGCCATACAGCTCTGTGCCCTATGATGATAGGGGTCCATATTCCTGGTGCGTGAGCACACAGACGGACCCACATACTATCCTGATGGGCTTCTTTCCTCCGCAGCACGTGAGCAAAGCTTCCTGGTATGCTAGAGGCATGTGTGGGTGGTGTTTCTTCCCCTCCCACTGACAGGAGAGTACGTTGGCACTTGGAACTATCCCAGTAGTTACCTAGCTATGCTGAAAGTTTGACAGCTTTCACCAGTTGAGTTCTCTAAACTGGAAAAACAAATGGGTGTTTGTCATCCATTCATTCAAACTTGCTACTGCAGCAGCCATTTCAGAAAAGCAGCAGCACAACACTCAGGCTGCACAGCATCAGCACGAGCCTTATTTCAACAGGACTCCTGCCAGTGCTAAAGGCTATTGTTGGTGCTCAGGCTAGAAGATAGGCCAGAGTTGCCCACCCTATGTACCAAATCCAGCCCATAGCTAGATTTGGCCCCTTTCCAATTCCAATCCATTACCTACTCTCAGTCACTGAAAGAGTAAGTTCAGGGGAAGACAGCAGAGATGACGCATCCACTCAAGAAGAGGAGATGAATGCATAACATAGATCAGGGGTGGGGAACCTCAGGCCCAGGGATCAAATGGGGCCCTCGGCAATTTTTTATGGGGCCCCTTTCCAGTGCCTGGAACTGGACCCATTCTCTACTCCCAAGCACTGAAAAATGGAGCTCATGGTAATGGAGCACAGAGAAAGGCATGCACACAAGGGCAGGGGACAGATCCAGGGATCAGATCCATGATCTGGGCCCTCCTTTTCTTGAATAAACCTGTTAAGCACCCCCCTCTCCCAACCTCTATCAGGCCCTTGGAGCTTATACTAATATTCAACGTGGCCCCAGGACAGAAAAGGTTCCCCACCCCTGACATAGATCAATGAACTGGATCCTCCCCTCAATCTTGAGAAGGACCCTTAAGCTGCCCTACCCCCAATTCCTCATTCCTATCTGTCCTACGGAGCTTGTACTAACTAGGTTCCCAAACCCAGCAATAAAGAATCACGTTGGGGACAGATGTACAGCCATCGCATCAGCAGGCCTGCAACACTTGCAAGAGCTTTCGTAACCAGCCTAATAAAAGTAAAACCAGCATTCCTGGCTCTGGAATCTGCATATTTATTCCTCTTTCACGCGCCACGTCTTTTGGCTTCTGTTCAACCACTGCTCTCCAGATGAGGTTTTTTCAATTGCACAATTACTAATTGGGGCAATCTCCCCAAATAATGAAATACATCAAGGGCCATGTTTATAACTAGCAGGAGTCATGCATGTACGCGTGCCTGGTTTTGCATGTACAGTTAGCATAGCAGTTACTCATGCTGAGCCTGATGGCTGCATGGGTAAATGCCAAATTAGCTGCCTGGCTGAATGAATGCCTATTTGCACAATCTGCAAGGGCAATTGCGATAGCCTTCCACATACACAGTTGCCCAGACTTTCAGCGACTCCCACATGGCTTTCATTTTGAATTGTAATTATGCATATAATTTATTTAATTTGACTGGGTGGTCATGGGTGTAAGAAAATCACCATGAGAGGGAAGATGTCCTGTTCAATACAGTCCCCACTCTTGATCAATGGAGGTTACATGGTATCAAGAACCTGGGATGGGGTTAGGGTTGCACCAAAAAGGACCACAGGAGAAGCCAAAGTGGAGGTCAAGATCCATGCTGGGTTGGGTACCAGGAACCAGAAACCAAAGACAACCAGAGCTGACTTAGTAGATAAAAACCAGGAGTTGGGAAGCTGGGAGTCACATCCCAGCAGCTCAGAGGTGCAGGAATGAGACGGTGTTTGAACTATGCACTGGATCTGGGTACATGATCTAGGTACTCAAGACCACTTCTAAGTCCTTTTCTCCCCCTTGCATCCTATTCTTTCCCTGCGTCCTCCTCCTCCCCCCCACCCCAAAAAAAAACAGCTCTCACTCTTGCTTCTCTGCCATTTCCTTTTCACTATTCCTCTGCATCTGGGGGGCTCTAGCATTGTCAAGTCCCTCTCCCATTCCTACACCCTCACTAGCTCAGGCCTGTCATCCACAGCAAGGTTCACTGGACCTTTCCTGGCTTGCGGATACTGATTCTGCATCACCGGAATGAGGGAGGCAGAGGGGTTTGGTGGCAACACCAACCTCAGATGGAAGTTGGGATTCTCTCCCAATCTCCTCCCTGCTCTCCCCCACCCCTGCCATTATTACATTGATGGGTAGGGTGGTGAGCAAACTTAAGTAGCTGGTTTTTATGATCAAAGCCTTCCAGTCCCACCACAGCTCTGTGGCATGCTCAAAAGGAGTTTCCTTCTTAACGAATTGCAGAAATATACTTGTTAATTATAAAATATGGCAAATGTTTGTTTTATGCTCTTCCTGTCACATGACATCCAGCTTCTTTGGCTTCTTCTAGATCAGTGGTTTCCAAACGTTTGTCTTTGCGATCTCATTTTGGGATTTAGGCTGCAGCTATAGCCTAAACATATAATCCTGTGACTGTAGAGAGCAACAAAGGCATGCATAACACATCGACGATCAGCCAGGATTGTGACCTCATCTACAGATGGAGTGTGCCTGACCCATGGGTTGGAAACATCTGCTGTAAACGTTTGAGCACACTGAGGGGTGTGCTCAAAGATTTACAGAAAGATTTACAGATTTGCCAACTGCAAAGACCAGCACAAGAAGCTAGACCAATGGTCTAGCCAGTCCAGTATCCTGTCTCTGACAGTGGCCAGTCTCAGTCGCTTGGGAGAAGTACCCAGCAGGTCACAATGGGCAATCCATTCCATTTTGTTCATTCCCAACTCCCCAACAGTCAGAGGTTATGTCCCCCAACCTACTTGGCTAACAGCCTTTAATGGACGTATCCTCCAGGAACTTATCCAATCCTTTTTTAAACCTAGCTATATTACTAGTCTTGACCAGATCCTCTAGCAACAATTCCACAAGTTCATTCTGCATCAAATACAGCAGTATTTCTGCTACTTTTTCCAAGGATTAAAAATTTACTTGAATACTCATTAATTTGGGGGGGGGGGAGAATAGCACCTTCGGACATATTCTGGAATTTAGGTATAGTATTTGAGAACATCTGTTGTATAAGAGAAAATACAGATTTTGGGGGATGCGACAAGACTGTTTTTCTGCTTCGATATTTTAATAATGAAATATCAAAAGATGCTAGACTTGTTTTTTTATGCTGTTCTATTTGTCCATGTTATATTGTTATAAGTAGTTAAGGATGAAACTGTTTCAACTACAAAAAGGTACAGAATGCCTATGGCCTAGACTGAACAGAAACCTAAAGTTGTATATTGTTTGATGTATCTCAAAACCAAATAAAGAGAATTTTTTTTAAAAGTGAAATATATTTTTAGACCATGATGTGCTATGAACAAGCCATTTTTATCATTCTAAAAAGATACAGCCCTACAAGTTGTCCTAAAGATCAGCTCACTGGGCTGCAGAATTACATCTCTTAGCTTCAGTCTGGCCTGTAGGAAGGATTTGTTCTCAGCTGAAGTATTTAAATCTAACCCTACAATCCCCCCTTTTATATTATTTTCTCTTTCTACTGATTGCCTGCATCCAAACCAGTCAATAAGTTACCCACGTGTGGGGAATCTGGCCACAACATGAGTGCGTTACTGCTACTGAGTTTGTTGCACACACACTTAAATAATCAATAAAATGAAAAAGGTCTGTCTTTTTGAATTTTATTTTTGCTGAACTCTGTCAACAAACTGTTGTGCATTGTGCCATGCAAGATGAAGGGATACGCTGATACAGGCAATTGAAAAGCTGCTAATAGGCCATGTGAGTACAGAGTTCAAGTCCAGGGACTCCACGTACACAGCACTTTATTGGCATTAAGGTCGTAAGAGCTTCCATACTAGCTCAGATCAATGGTCTATCCAGGCCAGTATTCTATTTCTGACGGCAGCCAAGTCTGGTGGCTTTAGAGGAAATTTACAAAAACAAGGCCTGCTGTATTTGGCATGATCTATGATCTATACCCTGGCACGCACTCCCGGCAGCCAGAAGTTACACCCCCAGCCCAACTTGACTAATAGCCATCAATGGGATTCTCCTCTAACTGCTCTACAGATGCATAAGCTATAGCACTGGACCAAGTATCAACAAAAGCTAGCTAACCTCCAAGTCCATCCTGTATCCTGGCACTAGCTCACTGCAAGATCAAGTCCTCTAGGAGGGCAATAGTAGGAGTGGGTGTTCAAATGGACGTCTTGTTATAAAACCAGACGATCTGAAAAATCGAGCTGTCTCTGTTCCCAATTTTCAGATATTTACCTTCCCATTGAAGTCAATGGGAAGGGGAACCAGGGTCCATTCCCCAGCCTTGGAGGGTGGGAGTGGGGAGCTGTACAGGTCCCAACAACCCCAGGACCCATTTTGACTCTCAATCACATCCCCAGGGTCCTGCACATACTTACTGGTCCGTGAGACTTGGAAGGTGGAGGTGACCTCTGAACTCCCAGAGTCACCATCTCTGCTGCCAGCAGGGCAGAGCCGCACAGACTGCGCAGCCGGGTGGCCCTTCATTCCAGGGTGTGTTGCCGGTCAGAGCTCTGCTGCCAGGATGCTGGGTCGCCTCCATACGGGCAGCTGTGGAGGCAACACTGCCTCCTGGCAGCAGAGCCCTGACCAGCGGCATGCCCTGGGAAGAAGGCCTGGTGGGGGCTAGCAGGTCTTCTGCCGAGGGCACGCGGCCACAGCTCCACAACTGGGAGGCCGTGCTGCGCTGGAGCTGGCTCAGCTGCAAGAAACCTTCCGGAGCATTTCACACATATGCAGAAAGACTACCCTTTTCCAAAATGGCACCAACGATGCCATTTTGGAAAAAAGAGCCCCAGTGCGCAAGAGGGTCCCAGTGGTTGCTTTGCACGTGTGTGCTGGCAGCACAGCCTGAGAAGATGGCCTGCTGGGGCCCAGCAGGCCTCTTGCAGCTGAACCAGCTCCATTGTGGTCCGGCCTCCCAGTTGTGGAGCTCTGGCAGCATGCCCTGAGCAGAAAGCTGCCAGGAAGCCACACCACCTCCACAGCTGCCCGCACTGAGGCAACCGGGCATTGGAGCTCCAACCAGCAGCATGCCCTAGGAAGACAGGCCATCCGGCTGCGGAAATGGTCCAGTCTGGCTGCGCCAGCAGCTCCTGGGCAGTCATCTCCACCTTCCGAGGCCCACAAACCAGTAAGTACATGAAGGGTCCGGGAGATGGGGGTGTTAGGGATGCGGATTCTCAACCCCCCCTCCCTCCGAGGCCACGGGAATGGGGGAGGTTGGTTTTTTTACTTGTTCTAGAAGTTAATGGGAAGAGAACTAAAACCAGACTGGGAACCAAAAATTAGGGATTTGAAAACTGGAAAAAACAAAACCCCAAAACACCCTCCTCCCCTACATAATAGGCATGATGTGCCAATCACTAGTGTCCTTTAGAATGAATGAATGAGTTTATTGCGTGTGACAGTAGGCCATTGCCAAAAAACAAGAAATCAAACAAAACAAAACGAAGATAGTAATTAAGTTAATACAGTTAATTTAAAACATATTAAATTTTCAAAAAGAAGGAAACGCATATAAACCCGGATCCTACTTTGCGCAGCCCCTAGCAAGGGCAATGACACCTTATGAACCCAAGTCCCATAGTCATCAGTTTACAGATGTCTTTGACTGTAAAAACAAAGACCTCAAATTAAACGCAAGCATCAAGAATTTCATCACCTTTCGTGTAGTTTCTGGAGACGTATCGTTTAAAACTATTCCCAACAGGCACCAATCAGACCTACCCCCAAACCTCTCCAAAATTGGGGAGAGGATTTCCACCCGTAGATGATCATACAGATGACAGTTAAATAAAATATGCTGCGTGGATTCAGTAGCGAGCATATCAAAAGGGCAGAGGCAGTCTCCATAATCACTGCCATCCAGTCATCCCTCAAACACCTTGGAGAGTAGTGCATTAAAACAAGTGAGAAGAAATAGTTGTTTTCCTAAAAGTGCTAGAGGAACCCAGATAACTTGCCATTTTTCCCGGCATCGGTAGCCAAAGTTTGTATCCAAGCATGTGACCCGACTTTCCGATTTTGGTAAACTCCTCTTGTCTTTCAATATCTTGAAGTCTCAGCCGGATCTCAGCTTTAGCAACAGTTATACTTTTATTGCTAAAATAATTGGCCGAGAACCCCAAGCAAAATAAGCACTTATCAACTGCTTTGAACCAGGAATTCTTATAGCCATCTTCGAACAAAAATTGTACTAGGCCAGAGTTAGCGGTCTTACTCATCCGGAGCCAAAAGTTTAAGGCAAGCTCCCAAGTCCTCACTGACTTGCCCAGCTCCTTTGGCCGCACTCTAACCTAATAGCAGCCGAGGGGGTGCTATTTGGGACTTTTAAAAGATATTTAAGAAAACGAATCTGTATCAAATTTAGATCTTTACCAGTAAGAGGGGCCAGATTTCTGCTCCATATAAGAAAGTCTTGACCTTGCCGTTAAAACCCCCCACTGCAAGCAGTGTCATTTATGAGCATGTACAAATAAAACCAAGGCGATGTTCCACGTGACACATCAGAGTAGCCCCATTGAAACTTCAATGGGGCTACTCTGGAGTAAGTGGCTTGTGGATCATGGCCAAAATCCATCTGGGGTACCTGCCTCCAGCAGCCTAACTCCAACCTGCCTTTTAAGTCTGAAGGATCCCACTGCTTGGGGTTGCCACCTGTCCTGGAGAAGAAAATCTGTGCTAGTTTGCATGCATGCTAATTTATGTAAGTGTATGTAAGTGTATGCAAATTTAGGATGGCCAACTGAGCCACAGTGAGGCTGGGCTAAAGAGACCCTTACTTCTGAACACCGCAGCTCCAAGACTGATTTCCAAATTGATTTTCAGTGCACAAAATGCTCCCCTACGTTGGTGAAACTCAGCAACGAATGAACCCGCACAGAAATAGGATTTTGAGCAAAAACCAGGACTCTACAACAAGTAGCTGCTTCTCCCACAATGGCCACTCTGATCTTTCACTCCTCAAAAGAAGCCTACAACACACCTTTAAAAGGAGGGCCTGGGAACAAAAATTCATAACTTTATTAGCTACCAAAAATAATGGGCTCCAAGACCTAAGCTTTTCAAGCCATTAATACAAATCTGTAAGTAATTGGCAGACTGTTACTGCTATAAACCCATTTCCTTTCCTATGCAAATTCCCTTTACCTGATAAGCTGTTTCCTGCTATACCCCTATATATAAAAGGCATGAAATTTCAGATCGAACTCCAGTAGCCAAAGTCCCCCAAAATTAACTCACCAGACTTCATCCTGATATTAAACCGTTCTTGTCCCACTGCACCCCTGAACCAGTCGTCAGCCTCAGTTTTCTGGGCACCAATGGCTCCGAAGCACCTACAAATTTTGTGACCTGTATACTATATTATATTATATATTTACAGTTCTGGTTTTAAATTTCTTCCTTTCTCTCTTCTCCACACCCCATTATTTTGTCTTATCCACTCCCACCCATGCCATTCCATTCCTCATATATACCGGTCCTGCATTTGCTCAGTTTATATATTTCTGACTTGACGGAGAAAGGGCCCATGTGGCCCAAAAGCTTGCATATTCTCACCAACAGAATATATCTTTTATTGGACTATCACTTGAACTACTTTGGGTTTAAAAAATAAAAAACAGTAGCCCATGCCAAGTAGGTATCCACCTGCCCTTCCCCTCCCCACCCCTTTTTTTTGTTTTTAAAAAAAAGGTGTTTTCCCTCACTGGCCACCCCCACCCACAGTGGGGTCTTGGAGAATGTGGGGCCCACTGTGCAGGCGAATGCAGGCTACTGTATACCCACGTGTCTGTGTCCCATCAATTAGGGTGCATGCAGTTCCTCCACGTGTATAAGTCTGCCAGCATGATAGAGTTATGGACGGAAATCCTGGAGCGTTTGAGGAGTGACCACTTCCTGCCCCCTCTCTTGCCGGTGCTGCCACTGGGGGCTGCCCACAAGCAGCGCATGAAACACACGCAGGGAGCTGCCTGTTTATTAGGCTGTACACGCTAAACATGTGAGCGGGGGCTGCACGAACCAAACCTGGACTGCAGCGGGCTATTGTCTCATTTGTTTACACCCTATGGCTTCATCTCTTCCCAACACTTAACATCCAGGCCGTGTGTCAAAGATCCCCAATTCCTGGACTGTCCAGGCAACAACCACAGAGATGGCAAACCTATCCCATTGAGTACCGGTCAGCTACAGTCCCTATACCAAACTGTACAGACAAGACAAAAGGAGGAACAGAAAAGTGAGTTGGCCAAGGTCAATTGGCAAGTCAGTGGCAGCAGTGATTGGACAAATGTTGAACAGCCGTGAATCAGGCTGCCAGCTCACCTCCTTGAACTGCCCATAACCGCCTGTGCTATAGCCTCTCATATTTTACCTTCAAATAGCTGTTCCCCATGAATCAGAGCTCAGCTGCACTGGTAATGAGCTGAAGTCTCTTAAGCAGTCAGGTTTCTGGCTCATGCCGATCACTTTGAAGGCATTGAGGACAATGCTCAGCAGGCTCAGGAACAGTACTGTGGTCACTCTCCTCAACAAGAGCTGACATCAATTATTAGCATGGCAATTTTTTGAGTCATTATGGAATGTTTGCTGAGAAAACTGGCTCACTGCTCCACAGCTATTCAAGAAGCAAGCAGAATCTTATGAGATTACTAGGAAAGAGATAGCTAATAAAATGTCACTCGGTACTAAATCCATGAGGTGCCACACTTTCCATGCCGGGTACGGTTCTGGTAACTGTGCTTCATGAAGGTTACAAGTGAATTGGAAAAGATATGTGGGTGGCAGGTGGAAGAAAGAGTTGAGAGAGGAATGGAATTACTTCCACAAGAGGGGAAACCAAAGATATTAGGACTCATTAGCTTAGAAAAAGAGATGAACAAGAGATGCAATAGAGGCTCTAATATCCCCAGTGGTATGGAAAAAGTGACTAGGAAATTGTGATTTACTCTTTTACAGCTATAGCTCAGATTCAAGCCAGGTCTTTTAATTTTACACAAGACTAGGGGACAGTCAATTAAATTATCAGACAACAACAAAACAAAAAAGGAAGCCCTTTTTTCACACAATGAACAATTAACCTGTGGAACTCATTGCCATGGGATATTGTGAAAGTCAAGAGCATAACTAGGTTCAAAAGAAGAGGAGGTGAGTTCATGAAAGATAGGTCCACCAGTGACTATTAGACATGTTGCTCAGGGGATGCAGCCTCATGCTCCGTCTGACCCCATACCTCTGACTTGCCCTTAGTGGGTTCAGGACTTGAGGATAAAGCACACGTTAGTGTTCCTCTGAAACATCCAATACTAGCAGCAGGAACAGGACACTGGACTAGACGGACCCAGCCTGGCAGTTTTTATGCAGTCACACCTACAGACCCCAAATGAGGATAACAGAAAAGATAAGTCCTCTAGTCACAGACATGGGACCAGACCCCGGTATCTGAAGTCCTCAATTCCCTGCAACCTCACAGTGGGGGTTTGGTTTTTTGGGGGGTTGTTTTTAGGTGGTGGTTTACAGCAATAGTTGACCCTAGGCAAGTGAGTAGAGCTCCATTTACCTTCCGATGAGGCTGAGCCCTGCTCCCCTTCCCTAGAGTTCTGTGGACATGTTTTCCATCCTATTGTCAACCCAGAATAAAGAGCCAGCCAATCTGTTTGGATACTGGAAGAACTCATCAAATATTACGCCTAGACAAACTTCTGGTGCTGGAAAATGTTGAATTCATTTGTCTGCATCCATCCCACGTCAGACTAAGCTTGAAACTGGGACTCAGGAGGAGACTGCTGTGCCCCAACACGGGCATTAGAGTTGCTAGAACTAGAATGGCAATTCTGGGATAGTTTATTTAGGACTGTGCCTGTAGGAACACACTTTTTATGGTACCACCAACTGGATGAGAAGACCAAGAATAACTTGCTTTGGTAAATAAAATCGTAAGAGCTGCCATATTGGATCAGACTGATTTCCATCTAGTAAGGATGCAAAACCAGACTAAGGGTGTAAAAAGCGCTGTTGCCCGATAGTTTTACCAGGTGCACCTCAGGTCATCTGCTTGCATTTACTCTTGTATGAAGTCAAATTCAAAAGTCTGGTTTAAATTAATGTTATGAGGTTCGGTGGTTTCAGTTTCAACAGGCTTTGCTGAAGGATCTCTCTCTCTCTTTGTGGTTTCAACTTACACCTCCTTGTTCCTCGCTTCCGCACCCCCCACCTATCAACCGAGAGACAAATGAGTCTGAGAATTCAAACTGATGCTCTGCAGAGAACTTGCATTTGTTACCATGTGAAAACACCGCACCAGGGCCAGGCAGTAATGAAAAACCCTACTGTGTCTAATAAACAGAGAAAGCACCGATTTCCATGAGAAGCCCCAGCGAAACATCTCCAATAAAGACATGTCAGTGTTGGTATCTTCCCCAGTACTACCAGCCTCTGGTACAAACCCAGATTCTGAGCATACAAAACCCTTGCCACTTCCCATGCTCCTGAGTGATCCTATGTTCTAGGGGGGGGGGGCTTGAAAGAATATGACTAAGTAGCAATGGTAGTGTGCTATTGGATTAATCCAGGGCAACCTTCAATCCCCAATGTATCACTTCCTACTTCCAACTGACCACCAGAGAGATGTGGCCAGAGTCAGCATGGTCCTTCCCATTTCTGGCATGAAGGGATTGCACAAGGGCATTCCTCCATATTATTTGCATTGTGGGAAATACTGGGCAAAGAGCAGCTGTGTGAATGCATTGCTTCTGGGCAAGGCATACAGATTAAGGATTTTGTGGCAAGTTTACAAAGGAAAAGGTGTTTGAAGATTCATTTACACACCTCTTCTCATTTCTCTTGACTATATTCGTGGCTCTGAACGGTGGGATATTCTTCCTGTCTGTTCAGTACAACACTGGGAAACATCCTACTGTCTCCTCCATTTTTCTGCTCTCCTCCTTCCCTGCACTATTTGGAGGGTGTACATGTCTCAGCATCTTCTTTCATAGTGAGGAGAGCTGGACAGGAAGTAGGTCTCTAGTTTGATCCTGGTTGACTGAAGCCCAGCAGCTCCAATGCTCCTGGAATTGATGCAGTGGGGAGGGTGGCTCCTGGCAGGGCAGGGGGAAACAACGTATTTTGCAGCTCCCCCTGCTTTTTCCCCCTCCGCCCTTTGGAGCTGTGACCCCAGAGCTAAAGCCTGCTGCTGTAGCCTATAAAGCCTTGGTATCCTAGAAAGATCTGAGTGAGAGCAGTGTGTGTGTGCACCCGCACAGGGTGGGGTATGCACATGCCCCCCAGATACTCCGGCTGCTGCTTCTCTCAACAGGTCCCTCTACTACCATTGCTGCTGCTGCTACCAGAGCATCAGCACAGCACCCCCAGAAGCAGCAATGGCCTCATGGAGTACACTCTCCTCATTTGGGATGGGGCTCCTTCCTGCTGTTATTGTGTCAGGCTGCTGGTCTTTGCTAGTTTCCCCATCTCCTGCATCACCCCTCAGGGGCAGTTGGCATCAGCCTGGCATTGCACCCCCAGTCCTGCTGAGGAGCTTTTAATCTCATGCACCTGCATTGCCTTGCTTGCCCCCAACATAGCTCCAGCCAGACAAGTTTGCCTCGTTGCAAGCTGCTGAAATATCCTGCCATTTCCACCCCAGCAGATTTCAATCCATCAATTGCCCAACCCCTGTGTCCTTGTGCTGCTTCTCATTAGGATCATGGCGTCTCCTGAATCATTTATTCTACATCAGACTCTACTCTGCCAAGATATTCCCAGTGTTTAGTGTTTCCATGTGGGTTCATGAACACATTGCTTCCTTTTCCCATTCATCTCCCTAAAGCACCCACGGTGAGGATGTGTACCTATTCTCATTAAGGGTTTTGTTTTTTAAAAAAGTCAGGCAGTACCAGAAATTGAAAGCAGAGGAATTGGCAGATCCAATCCTTTTTTGTATGCAATTCACTCAAGATTGTTGTTTGTTTTTTAAAAAAGCATGCACCACTTTTCCCATCCCAAAATTTTTTATTCATATGAGAATTTGCAGTGTTTCTACTGGCAAAATCATTGCATCTCCCTACCCACTGCTGCTGCTGCTGTAACTGTAAAGTGAGGGGGGGGGGGGGGGGGAAGCAGTGACTGCTGTGTTTTCCAGGAAACAAATAGATTGCAAGATGCCTTGCCAAGCTGCCTCCCAGACTGCTACACAGAATGGGATCGTGCTTTTAGCTTGTTCTCTATCCCCGGAGCAGGTCTCTGTCACTGTATGAATTTGTTAAGCCATGATACACTTTTTACAGTGATGGACTTGATTTTTTTTAATAGGTGGGGTTGAAGAGGTACCTTATTATTGCTGTGACAGTTGTTGAATTGATTTGAAAAACAGAGATAGGCTAGGTGAATGTTTATAACAGTGCATGGGTTCCGTTTAATGAAGGAATGGGTTGTTTTAAGTTTTCCTGCAAAAGAACAGGAAGTGGCTTAATGCTTTGTTTGTATTATGAAACTTTATTGTAAATCAGGAATCTGTTATAATGCAAGCTTGATTGTGGAGGAGAGCAGGGTACATTCGTACAAATTTTATGGTCAAGGGGGAAAACACTCTATTCCAGCCACACAATACCCTAATTACACAATGGATTCGCTGATTTTTCTCCATTAAAACATGGATTACTACCACATGGAAGACTGGGGTAGAGATCCACTATACAAGTGATTCAAATGAAACCTCATCCCCAATAATCTTCCCTGAGCCTTACTATTTTCTGCTTAGAAAAAATCCATGGGCAAAGGGAAGGGGTTCCAAAATAGTTGTTGAGAATTGCATCTGCCCCTTTCCCCCACGGGGTGAGGGGTGTGAGGCCCTTTGCCGCGCCCACCTAGAGAGGGGGCAGGATGGCAAGAGTTAAGAGTTTTCCCGCCGCTGGAGGACGATGCGGCTCTCTGCGGCGCGCTACAGCGGGGGGGGGGGGGCAGCCAGGCTGTCCCTCCCATTGGTCAGAAACAGGCACGTGACCCCGCCCAGAGGCAGGGACCACGGGCAGTTGAGACGCCGCTTGGGCTGCATTCCAGCCCCTGGAGCGGTGAAGAACGGCAGCACGAGCCCGAGGTGCGTTCCTCAGGCTCTTTATCCATGTGGCTGCCCCTTCAATCTTTAGAAGAGAGTTTCCCCGATGGGGAAAAATAAGAATACCGTGGGAGTGGCGAAGAAAATGAGAACAGGAGCTGCTCAACCTGAAGCACCCCTGGGACCAGGGGTAGGTGAAGGGGGGAGGCACCAGCGGGGTGTTCAGAGGGACAGAACCCGGGCCCTCCTCAGGAGGGGGTCTTACAAGGGGCCCCTGTGCAGAGCGGAGAGGAAGAAACCCCCCTGGCAGTCAGGATAGCTGGGTGCGAGGCCCTTCTGCGCCAACTGACGGAGGGGGAGTAATACCTCAGACCAGGTGCTCACCCCCCTCCCCCACCCCCACTCCTTGGAGGCCGGGTGCTCTACAGACAGGCCCCTTGGTGGGTATGGGGGAAAATGGGCACCGCAGAGACGGGACCCGCTATACTGCCTCCTCTACGGCGGGGAGGGCACCCCATTAATCTCCCAGCTTGGTATACTGGCGAGGCCGTCGAGGGTATGGGGACACAGGCCCGTAGGGGACAGAGGCCGCCCTGGGGCGCCCCTGTTGGGATGTCGGCCTCCGAGAACGTGCAGATGCCATCGGCGGCTGCCGGGGCCCCGGGCATGGCGGGCACAACAGCAGGAATGACGGGGCCCCACCCAGTATATTCTGGGTATATCCCAGTGGACCCCCAATGGGCCTTGGCCTATCCAGGGATCCCACAGCCCACCCAGGCCTTAGCCAGTCTCGGGCAGGCTGGGGGGTCGGTCCCTGCACGGGGCTGGGCGGGGGAGCCTCTTCCCCCCCTTTCTGCAGCAGGACCAACGGACGGAGAGAGCTGCGCTGCAGGGACAGGGTGATAGAGACATGCATCAGCGAATGGATCGCATGGAAAGGGCCCTTCAAGCATTACTGGATCAGCGGGCCCAAGTAGCAGGAAGCCAACAGGCGATGAATGCAGTCCAGCTCGCCCCCGAGCCAGGTAATACCCCCACCCCCAGCGAGGGGTTGGGTGGAGCCAACAGGGGGACCCCTACACAGGCACCCGCAACGGGATCCAGTGGCAGCGAGAGGGCTGTACTAGCAGAGAGCTACCAGGGTTCCGGAGCAGGGGGGGAGCGACACAAGTAGTCTGGTGGGGCGGGAACTGTGTTCCAGTGGCACACCCACCGCCCCCTTCTCAGGTGGACAAGGGAGCGGGCGGCTCAGCCGGTGGGTGGGGGTGGGGTACTCCTCCTGGTGGGCGCACCGAGCTCTTCTTCTCTCGCTGGGCAGGCCTTACGAGTATGGGCACCAGCACCCGTTTCACCGCCACCCCCACTGGGCACAGGGTGGGGGATCCCGCCAGCGACAGCACACACCCTGAGGGGGGGCTACTCTACGGTCTCTGACCCTATAGGGGGCCATTTGCTCCCGGCAACGAAGGAGCGGAAATGGCGAAGGGGGGGGGGGGGAATACATTGATTTGTTTGCCCTCCTGTTTAGTGACCCAATTCTGGACCCCACTGAACAGGACAAGAAGGAGAAGGAGCACTTTAAGCGCCCCAAGGCAGACTGGAACTGGTCTAATTGGACGGCTGCCTTTTCCATATATATGGGCGTCCTGATTCAGGCATACCCCGCCCGGGCTGCCGACCTGCTGAAGTACACCGACATCGTGCAGCGTGCTTACAAGGCCGGTCCAGCGGGCGCATGGCTCAGATACGACGAGGCCTTCCACCACAGGGCAGCATATACACCCGGCCTCAGGTGGGATCTGCATGCGCACGACCTCTGGCTGAACTGCATGAGTGGGGCGGGGAATGTACCCAGATCTGATAGTGGCCACCTACTGGCAAAAGGAGGGGCATCTTCGGCAATGGAGTCCTTTCATGAAGAAGGCAAGAAAGGGACGGCACCTTCCGCGGGCATGTGTTGGGAATTGGACAATTTCGGGCGATGTTTCCGAGCGTCCTGTAAGTTTCGTCAGAACTGTTCCAACTGTGGGGGACACCACACTGCCTCCGCCTGCATAAAAGGAAAGGGCGCCGCCAAAAGGAAGCAGTTTCCCGGGGGGTCAGGTAGAGGAAGCTCCAACGGTAACAGCATGCCCGCAGCCGGCAAGGGCGCCAACTCCGGTTAGGGTAGCAGAGCTTGCCAAAGCCCTCCAATCTTACCCGGATAGGAAGGAAGCCGAGTTTATAACAGGTTTTCAAGAAGGTTTTCGAATCCCTGCTAGCGAAGTTCATCAGCACCGGTTGTGCTCAAATTTGAAATCCGTAAGGGGGATGGAGGATATAGTGCAAGCTAAAATCCAGAAAGAAGGGGCCGAGGGAAGGGTGGCTGGCCCATTCCCGGCCCCACCATTTCCCGATATGGTTGTATCCCCCTTGGGCATAGTGCCAAAAAAAGGCCCCCGGGGAATTTTGTTTAATTCACCACTTGTCATACCCCTGGGGGGAGGCTCAGTCAACGACGTTATCCCCAAGGAACTCCTCGGTCCGATATGCATCGTTTGACTCAGCGGTAACCCTAGTTAGATCATTTGGGCCCCGTGCCGTACTTGGGAAGTGCGACATCAAGTCTGCTTTTCGCTTGCTCCCTGTTCACCCCGACAGTTTCTCTCTGCTCGGTGTTCACTTCAAAGGGGGATATTATTATGATAAGGCCATGCCAATAGGGTGCTTGATCTCATGCTCTGTTTTTGAGCGTTTCAGCACCCTAGTGGAATGGATCGTCAAACAATGGTCTGGAAAAAGGGGAAATTACAAAATATCTTGACAATTTCCTATTTATAGGCCAGGCTGATACAAGTGAGTGCAATGACTTGATGCGTACTTTCCATGAGGTAGCAGAGAATCTGGGTATTCCCTTAGCCCCAGAGAAGACAGAAGGATCTGCCACCAGGTTAAACTACCTTGGTATTGAGTTGGATACCAGGGAGGCTGTTTCCCGCCTTCCTGAGGATAAATTGAAGTCGCTAAGGGAAAAGATCAGAGAATGCCTAGGGGCCAGCAAGGTCACGGTTCGGCATTTGCAATCAGTGGTAGGGAGTCTCAACTTTGCCTGTCGGGTGGTAGTGCCGGGACGGGCCTTCTTGTCCCGCCTCTACGCAAAGTTCGCCAGCAGCCCGCCCCCACCACCACCACATCAGGGTCACCAAGGAGATGAAAGAAGATCTCCAGACCTGGGCCACTTTCTTGGAAAGTTTTAATGGTATCAGTTTCTGGAGGGACCAGCTTCTACTGGAAGCGGAGCTACAGGTGCACTCCGATGCTGCTGGCGGGCGGGTTTCGGGTTGATTTTTAAGGACCGGTGGGTAGCGGCCCCCTGGCCACAAGAATGGAGAGAGCAAGGGATCACTAGGGACCTCACCTTTTTGGAATTTTTTCCCAATCGTGGTGGCAGTACACCTATGGCCCAACCAGCTGGCGAATCGATCAGTGTTATTCTGGTGTGACAACCAAGCTGTTGTACACATAATTAACACTCAATCTTCAACGTCCCCAAAGGTTATGTGGTTATGAGGGTCTTTGTGCTCACTTGTTTTGAATTTAACATCCTGTTCCACACCAGGCACGTGCCGGGTCTAGACAACAGTGTAGCCAATGCCCTTTCTCGCTTCCAGATGGAGCGTTTCCATCTGCTGGCGCCTCAGGCTCGGGTGACCCCAGATCCGCTGCCGCCGCTGGTGTGTAACCTTGGGCTATAGAGCTGCACACCGCCGTTCTGGGATCCCTTGCGCCCCGAACCAGGACAGCTTACAGCAGGGCCTTCAGGGAGTTCCGGAACTATCAGAGGGAACAGGGTTGGCCCCAAGGGTTCCCAATCCCTGAGCAACAAATGTTGCAATTTGCCATGGCCTTGAGGTGCCGGGGTGCGGCCCCAGGTACAATATCAGGGAAACTTTCTGCCCTGGCCTTCGCAAGCAACCTTGCAGGCCACCCTCCCCCCGACCGGGGTTTTTTTGCCAGGCGATTACTGGAGAGTTGGCATCGGGAAGGGGGTAGGACCCAAGACCAACGTGTTCCGGTCACGTTGCAATTACTGTTGGATATTTGTAGTGGGCTACCTCATGTTTGTTATGATCATTGTGAAGTTTCACTGTTTAACTCATTATTCAAGTTAGCCTTCTTTGGGGCATTTCGAGTGAGAAAACTGGTAGCGGACTCAGCCAAGGTCACGTCAGGTAGGGCACTCCGGTTCAACAACATCAGGATCGGCCCAATGTCGATGGCGTTGAAAATTCGTCGATCCAAGACAGACCAGAGGGGGAGAGGGTAGGAAGTTAGGCTGAATCGTGTGCCAAACGAGATGTGCCTGGTTAAGGCTATGGAGGCTTATATCGTAGTGCGTGGGTTGGCCGCAGGCCCCCTCTTTAGGCATGCTGCCGGGCAACAGGTGACCAGGTACCAGTTCACAGCAGTTATGAGGGCTGCTCTGGCACATCTGGTACTCCCCCCGTCGGCCTATGGCACGCACTCTTTCCGTATAGGGGCCGCAAGCTTTGCCGCAGAGAATGGTATGCCCGAGCAAGGCATCATGGAAATGGGGCGTTGGAGGTCCGGGGCTTTCCGGACTTACATCCAGGGTGTCCCCACCGCTTAAGGACCCTAACTGTTATCTCATCTCAACAGGTATTCCCCCGAGGCCACGGAAGAGGGTGTGGATTATCGGCCACAGCCTTGTCCGATGGGCAGGCAAGGCCGCCGGGCAGATTGGATGGGGAACGCAACTAGGTTTGGCAACGCAGGCACAAATTCAGTGGAAGGGTCGTAGCGGGATGAAGTGGCACCAGCTTTTGCCGGCAGTCCACATCACAGCCCGAGACCCTCCGCCGGATGTCATAGTAATTCACCTTGGAGAGAACGACATCCCGCAGCTGAAAGGTGTCCAATGAATCAAGAACGTCAAATCTGACCTGCGGGAGGTTTAAAAAAAAAAAAACCTCTTCCCTGGTGTCTGCCTCCTCTGGACTGATCTGGTTGAACGGTTATCTTGGGGCCACGGGGTACATCCCCCCAAAACTGACAAAACCAGAAGGACAGTCAATAGGGATGTGATGAAATGGCTCACCAGCTTAGGAGGTGGGCATGTGGACACTCGAGTGCTGACACAAAGAAGCCGGCTTTGTACAGGCGAGACGGTGTGCACCTGTCCCCCCCAAGGGAATGACCTATGCCTGGGGGCCCTAAAGAGGGCTCTGGTTCGCTCATTAGAAAGATCCTAGAGTTAGGTGGGGGCCGGGTTCGTCCGGGTAAACCCGGCAAACCCTTAGTGGCAGGGGTCCAGTACTGTGAGTTAGAGTAGTTAGAGGGGGCATAATTAGGAGTCATCTCTTTAAGAGATGGGGAGGCCCACCTGCCAGAAAGCAGGGGAAGGCAAGCGGTTGGGCAGCCTCCCTGGGAGGGGTGTTGTGCGACGGCGGTAGGGACAAGTATGGTCCCCCGTCGGCAGGCATCATTCTCCTTACTCACAGTTAAAGGGATCCCCTCACGGCCTGTGGCGCCGCTTGGAGGGGAGACGTGTGATCGTCATTGGGGTGGCATTCGAGGGTACATCAAAGCCGCCCTTGGTTCAGGTTTTGGGTACTGTTTGGTTAATGTTAAAGTTAAGTACTGGACCCGCATCGCACTAGGCGATTTACCCCCACCTTAATTTGTATGTTAATTGTTGAATAAAGAGTGCGGCTGTTTGAACCCCAGCAAATTGTCCTGTCTCCTTCGGTGCGTCGGCAAAGGGGTGGGTGGACCTTCTAGGGCAGGCGTTAGTCTTAACTAGGTTTTTTTTAAACAAACAAAGTACTGCATGTTTGTCACCACCATAGTATTCTAGGCAGAAGAAGGGCATGACAAGGGATTAAAACAACCCTTTGAGAGCCCAGGCTGCTGCCTGCAGGGGCCACTTAGTCCCAAATGCCAGCAGAAGGGGGGTCTGGCTCGGGCAACTATGAGCCCCAGTACTAATCTACAAACACCAAATGGTTAAAAGTGAATTCTCTTAAAAAAACCATGAGATTGGCTTAAAATCACAAGGCTTTAATTGGAAGTCTTTTACCTCAGCCTTCCGGTTCCTACGTTGTTTTGTTTGGGCCCATCAGGGTCATGTTTCAAGTTTCCTTCTGCAACCCGAGGGCTAGGATATAATTTTAAAAAATAAAATAAAAATAAAAATCCTCCATCACCTACCACCTTGGTTTACACTCCTCCCCCAGTTTTTTCTGAAATGATACTCCCAGTCACATCCTGTCATACTATCAAGACATGGCATGAAAGCACACAACACAGAATGGGGGTTTAAAGGGGGTTTTATGAACACTGGGTCAACACCCTTTACATATTTACACATACAGGGTGTGATCTTCAACACCCTTTGAACACCTTTCCGCCCATTGCGTCCTGCGTTTAAGCGGATTACCTTAGCACTGTCTCCCTCTGCCTCTCCGCACGGTCTCTCTGCACTGGCCACTTAAAAAAGGATGCAGGGCTGCCGATACCACCAGTGACGCTTGCTCTTACCACTTCCTGATACCCTTTACTCTGGTCACATGATGCTGCAACACACTGCAGTCGTGCTTAGACGAGCGACGATACCGGTGTTCACCCTGAACACAGGAAATGAACCCACCATCAGCCGGTGAGTACAAAGCGGGTTCATCCTGTCTTCAGTGGGTGTTCAAATAAGTGTTGAAATTTGTCGCGCTGTATACAAGTAACACAGGATGGGTGTTGAGTGTGTGTTTGATCCCCTCAACACCCGTTCTGGGTCGTGTGTAAAAGCGCCCTAAGATTATCCCACACCTCAGGCCCATCAAATTTGGGGCAGCCTATATTTAAAAAAGAGCAAGCAGCCTATATTTAAAAAAAAACAACAAAAAAACAGCACAGGAGGCAGCCCCAAGAGATTGCTCGGTGAGGGGCACACGGGGCCCAAGTTCAGCTGGACCCATTCCTGGGGTGCGGATGGGGCTGCTGGAGCAGTTCAGAGCCATCAACCCCTACTCGGTACTGCATGTGGAGCGTCGGATGCAGAGCTCCACCCTGGCTACCACAAGATCTTATTGTGGGTCCGTTCAGACCATATTGCTCCACAGTGCAAGAGAAGGCAACCTGGCACTTCCAGATGCATATCAAGCCGGGGTCAGGGTGGGGAAGAGGCCTGTGAGGGCCAGGGTAGTACTGAAACCACCCCCCCAAAAAAACCACAAGTATTTTGTGAATGACACTAGTGTATTTGATCTTCCTCCTTTTCACAAGCAGGCAGTGCAGCAGTCCTGGGTGCTGTGAGAAGCTTTTAACAAGAGGCTGCCATGTAGTTTACTCAGCTGAAGTGTCCTAGAGCCAGTCTGCCTCCCACTCAAAATCCAAGCCTTCCCACAAAATGACCCTTCTCAACTACTAGACAAAGTTAAAGAAAGCAGCCTTTGGAAA
The DNA here is from genome assembly GCA_003113815.1 of Sphenodon punctatus. NCBI lineage: Eukaryota > Metazoa > Chordata > Lepidosauria > Sphenodontia > Sphenodontidae > Sphenodon > Sphenodon punctatus. The sequence goes on from QEPC01014534.1 coordinate 146,747, forward strand.
TATTTATTTAATTTGGCTGCAATTCTCTCCCACCCCGTTTTGCTTTGAAACTTCTGAAAGCACAAAGGGGTCTTGCTAGCTGACCTGTGAGAGGGCTGAGCAGGGGTCGCAGCGGGAGGTCAGGCTAAAGAATCCCAAGGTCACAGCCCGCACCCCTAGCTAGGACAGAAGAATTCCACTGCTTTAGAACAAAAGCAACCCAAGCAGTCCCCCAGGAGCCCACAGAAAAGGGATTATGGTTAATCAGAGCTCCAGGACTGGCCTCATTTGGCCTGTGCATGAAAATTCTCATCTGGAAGGAAATCACCACACTGGGGGTGGGAAACAGGGCCTTTTGGGGTTTCAGGGGGAGAGGGGGGGTTGGTTTTCAGATCCCTGTTTTTTGGGTTTGGGTTTCAGATTAGGCGGTTCTGTTTCTTTCCCCACTAAAGTCAATAGGAAATCTGTTCCCAATGAAGTGAATGGGAAAACTTCCCATTTACTTCAATGGGAAGGGGAACTGGACTGAAGAACCAGAACAGGGGTCCAGGACAGAAAAAAACGAACATGTTCCTATCCCACACCACCCACAGACTTGGGCTGGGCTCTCCATGTGGGATAGGCCACATGCCCACCGAGTGCTGTGACATCATAGCGTTCTGCAGGAGCAAGATCACATAAGGAAAGGGCGGGGTCAGGGTGTTCCACCACCCCTCCCCCCTCCAGGATATCATGGTGCTGGGGGATGAGGGTGCGTTATTCCTGTTCTATCAAGCCCAGGCTTGAAGGAGCCCAGTTGCATCAGCATTGGGCTTGGGTCAGTCCCAGTGTATCTGGGCTCAAACCGAACTTTTCAACCCAAGCAGGGCTTCTAGGGCAATGGGTTCTCAATTCCTTGCAATCTTGAAGGCAGCTGCTGAGGGATCCAGCTCCTATGCACTCTCCACCCTCAACCTGAGGGAACAAGCTGCTGGAGGAGGGGGACCTGCTTGAAGAGAAGTGCAGGGGAGCAGCTCAAAAATTTATTTGTCCCTGGCCTCAAACAGCCCTGCAACTGGAAACAAGGGGAGGGGAAGATGGTACTGATACACTCCACAAGCCACCAACAGGCTAGCAACAGACCACACCCAGAACCACTACCACAGACTTGCGGGGGGAGGGGGGGGTTAGAGGAGACCAAACTCCTGTGAACAAGTAATTAAAACCACAATTAAAATTTGCGCTTACTCATGTGTGAACAACTCTTGTGCGTGTAATGTGGAATCTTCCATGTCTTAATGCGGTTTCCGGAAGCCCCCTCCATATCAAGGGTTCCAGAATGCGCATTCTTGAACTCCTGCGCTAAAAGACATGGATTAATGTCTAAATTCCACTCACATGACATCATGTTCGCTTCAACTGCCATTTTGAAAGCAGTCACATGCTCCAATGAATTGAATCCAATTGCTCCAATTGCTATTTCTTTGTTCCAACTGCCATTGACAAAATGCCGCTTTACAGGTACCTTCCTAACGCGACTTNATGCGGGGTGTGTGTGGGTGTGTGTGTGTGTGTGTGTGTGTGTGTGTGTGAGAGTGTGAGAGAGAGAGAGAGAGAGAGAGAGAGAGAGAGAACAGCACTTGTGCATATGCTGAGAAGCCCTTGTGATCACGGGATATTGCTGTAACCTGCAAAATTTCATACACATCTAAAAACACCCTGAATGACCACCCATTTTCCACAAGACACATGTATTCCTGTTATCTGCAGTATGCCAAAAAAAAATAATCAAAATCCACCCTGCAGTTTCAGCTGGGCACAGAATTAACCACTTTCTGTCCTATGCTGCAGGCCACAGTATTGCTGCAAGGCAAGCTGTGCATATATTGTGGAGCTAGATCCTAGAAGTGGCTGCTTTCAGTGGCAGGTAAAATGGTTTTAGTGCAGAGGTTCCCACGGATGGCCTGCATTTTGGACGGGGTTCAACTGGTGTCTGGGGACAAACAATTATAATTTAACCTCAACATGGGATCACACAAGCAAAGCTTGGGAGTCTTAGAATTCTCCTCCATACAGCAGCAGCTCCCAAAGTTTGCCTCTGACACCCCATTTTGAGATAAATATAATTTTATGATCCAGACAGCAAAGACACACAAACTATAGCTAATATCATGATCAGGAGCCCATCCACACACAGTGTGACTCTGAGCCTCTACGGTAGAGGAATCTGTATTGGTGCAGCAAATGAGTCCTCCAATGTGTTTTGATGTGTTCTGGGGCTACAATCACCTGCAATCATTCTGCAATCATCCCCAGATTATACCAAGGCTCCTGTGCTGCAGAATCACAGCTTAGTCAGGTTCATTCCTGTGGTAACTCCACGAACTTCAAAGATTATCGTGGGACAAAGCATCTTGGAGCTGCTCTTCCTGGTCATTCTCAGGGAAGCAGCAAGTAGAATTTTGGTAGGTGGGTCCTGCAGCACCCAGAAGCCCCACTTCAATAGTCCCTCTCCTGCCCTTCCCAGGCATGGGCAGAGGCTTTTCCCCCCTCTCCTGGTTCCACACACACTGCTCCCTCTTGCTGTCACACTCCAGCTCTTGGGGGAGGCATATGGAAGCTGCAGCAAGGGAAGGGTCCCCAGAATCCCCTCTGCTCCTCATCCCCATCTCCAGAGAGCCACCTTGCTGCCACTGCTCCTACTGGGTTCCCTGCCTCCTCTCCATTCTGTTGTGTGCTGCCTTGTGTCCAGTGGCGATGTAAAGAGAGAGACGAATAAGGGGGGCAGAGCAGAAATGCTTTCTGCCCAGCTGGGGATAAGATCCCCAGACAGTGCCCACAGAAGCAGGGAGAGGGAGCATGAGCCAACACCATTGGTGCCAAGCTCCAAGATGTGTCCTGAAGGAAGCAGACCCCCGACTGCATTCATGCCCCTACTAAGCACGGAGAAGCCTGGTTCTCACAGAACTGGGCACTGACTTCAAGCCAGGGAGAAAATCCATTATGCTAAAGACCCTGGCAATGACACAGGAGCACCATCCTGGGCACTCATTCACAGGTCAACATAAGGGCAGTGACCTCTGTTCAGTAACTCAGAGGGCTCACCTTATGGGGAAGCATGCTAACAGTTGGGGCATCTTCTCTTCTATTTCAGCTATGCTACAGTAAGCCCCCCCATCGAAGCGCGGCCTCTGCCAAATTCATGCCTTGGCATTCTTTAAAGCTCTGGAAGAGGCGTGTCACTAACTCAGCATTGCCCAGCTTCCCATGGAAGCCAGTGCTCGACATGCACATGGCTTGGGCAGTGATGAAAAACGAGAAGATAAATATGCTTTTAAACCTGATGGGCTGGAAAGTTTCCCTGAGGCTTAAAGTCTCTTTCTAAAGAGCCAGCTAATTTTACTCTTCCTGCAGTGCTCAGGCTCACTGCTGGCCCAAACTGGTCTATTGTGAAGGTTTATCTGCCTGGATCTAAGATGTTAGGATACATTGCTCCAACGTCTATGTTCTCAAATTTCAGGGTGGTCCCCATCATGGGGACATGGAAGGTGTTTAGGGGGTTGGGGGGCACACAGTAAGGCCCCCAGCTGGCAAATGCCTAGTTCCATACACTTAATGAGCTAGGGGAAATCTCCTTAATAGGATGGTGGGGTGGGGGAAGAGGAGAAGCAAAAGGAGAGGAGAAAAGGAGCAAGATGTATGTATGTGCATGTGAGGCTCAGCTACAACAAAACTGCTCTAAGCTAATGGCTCGCAAACCATGGTCTATATGTGGTTCACAGAGGTCCAAGGAACCAGTCATCTCCAGAAGCAGGAGGTGACCCAGCCCCACAGCCAGCACATGACATAATGGTCATCATCCTCGGTCACCATGACAGGGGGTTCAAGTCAGAACTAGTAGTAGTTCTGGTGCCAGCCTTCAATGCCAGGAGCCAGATTCAGATCAAAGGCCAAAGAAAAGAACCAATTCAGAGGGCAAAATAGTCAAACATGTCACAGCAAGCACTGGAAGATTCTAGTTCCAGGTGGAGAGAAGCCAGACTGACCAGCCCCTTCACCATCTGAAAAAGGTCATCCAGACAAGACTTTGCAGATGCTATGATGGTAGCAAACTGTAGATGGATCTGTACAGTTTGGATCTCCAGTTTGGACTGCTAAATTAAGGTTTTTCTGTTTTTGTATATATCAAATGGAAGAATTATGGTTCTTGAAGAAGCTTGATTTATAGTTTAATTGGTGCTCTTCTTATGTTTATCTATTTTTGTGGGCTTTTTGACCGGTACCATATTTACTATCCCTGGGTTGGTTGTTTTTTTGCTGTAAACCCCTTTGGTCCAGCATCAAATGTGGCCTTTAAGCACTTGTCCGCTCAGATGGTCACCACATCCCAATCCTTCTGGTGCTTCCCATCCTGCACTTCAGTGGAAAGCTGCGCCCTTCCTGCCTGGGGGAGGGCAGAAGACAGGGCCCAGGTAGGGGAAGCCATAGCTACTCAGGGTCCAATAATGGAGGCAGCAGCCATAGCCAGATAGTTACCACTCCAGGATCCTACCCAGGTCCTTTAAAAGGACTTGTGCCATGGGCATACAGGTCTAAGTCATCTTTCCCAACATTTCTCACTAGGTTTGCTGCATTCGTGGAAGTCTCAGTTGAACAGATTCCCACAACTGTTGTGTCCATTATTTATATAAGGTCAGCGATGTGCCTGGCACCAAGTAGTTGTGATAAAAGGCAAGTCCCTGCCTCCATGTGGTTTACAATCAAGGCTACTAAGGGCTATGCTTTGGTCTCCTTAAAGCCCATGGGAAACACTCTCTGGAGTTCACCAGAATATTTGGTGCCAAAAATTTAAATGCTCAGAGCACCCCTGACTGTCTATGGGACAATGCATTACAAAGCTTGCTCGATCCATTCCCTCAGCTCATTCACAGAAAGATTTTTCCTCAGACACCTGTTTTCACTGCTTTTTTCCCCATTGGCATCAACAGGACAAACACAGTAAACACGAGTCCCTACTCAGCATCCAAACCAAGCCGTTCCAGAACTACTACTTAAATTCCCCTTCTGGGCAATAATGAATAAAATGTTTAAACAATTCCATAAGTAGTAGCTAGTACAGGCCTGGAAACAAGTCCCCATCTGGTCATGCCTCCAATTGGGTCCTCCCTGCTCTCTCTCCCTTAATAGGGCCTGGCTGTCAGCAGCCCTCCCTTCCTGTCTTGAGTTCAGGTCTTTATAATCTAGTCATTCACCAGAGGTTAAGCATTAACTAAAGGAGGTGGTATGGGTGCCAACCTCAAAAGTCCTTGCTTGCACAGATACTCACCACAGGCTCACGCATCCAATCCTCAAGCAGTAAGGGGGAAGGGCGTTGCATGAACGGATCAGAATCCTGCTATGCTACCGTACGGTAGCGTCAGTCTTTTTGAAACCCTGGTTAGGTCAGGGCAAAGGAGTATGAGACAGGAAGGGAGAGAAAGAAAACCACAGCTTTTCCTCATAGGATTCCTCCAGCCCCATTGTACCTCAGAAGGATTAAGAAATAATGTTAGCTATCTCATTTCTTAAGAAGTCTCCAAGACAAAGAAATCCATCTTCCTTCTGAAAACTGGGGTACTCTAGCAGGAGCAACCAGACCTAGATGTATGGAGCAATGTTTCTATTAACTACAAAAGCTCTAATTTCCTCCAAGACAGTCTCAGAATGAGTGTAGCTTTCAGCTTTGATAGCCCTTCAGCTGACAGAGGCTTTGCAAGTGCCCCAAGAAGTCCTTTAACCTGTGCTTGTGAGGTTAACCCTTGATGTGCTAGTGTATGCCCTCTGTCATGCCACCCCCTCTTGAAACAAGCCTTTCAGCTTAGTACAGCGGCTCTCAGCCTTTTTGCCTGCATGACCCCCTTTTGAGACATGACCACAGAGAGCAAGAGAGACAGTAAAGTAGATTAAGTCTCATTTGGGATAATTTCCCATTCCAGAGGTGGAGTGACTCAACCTTGGGTCTGGACACAGTCCAAGAACCTCTGGCTTACCAGAAAACCGACTAACTTCTTGGTCACTCAGCCCTCATGGGTGGCGGCAGCAGCAGCAGGATGACAAAGATGAAGGCTCTTTTTAAGAGAAGCTCTTCTCCCATATTCCACACAGAGCAACAGACTGGCCCAATGTGTATGCGACAAAGCCCAAATAAGGAGCTTGCTTTAACACCTCTTCAGAGTCCACACCCTGCATCGCTGGGAAACAATGGTCTGTGATAGTAGGTGTTCAAGTTCCCCCTTTTACATCACATCCTCTTTTGCAAATTCCCGATATTAGCTAGAACTGAAAGGCAGCGTTTGTGCTGGCAGGGTCACATTCTCTTTGTTATGCTCATTTCCTTTCAGCTGGCTCTGTGCCTGCTGCAAAGGGCTACAGTCATAGGAATAAATCCAAGTCCCCAAAGCCTTCAGCATCTGCACCAGGAATCATTCTGCCTCCTATATGCAAGAGAGATTAAGTGGTTCAAAGTGGTATCATCTGAACCACTTTGTCTCTCTGTTACTTGGTCCAACACGGCGACCACACTCTACCTCTGGATTCCTATATGCAAAGCAGACATGTCCACTAGCAACTGAATGACCCAGCAGACTTCAAAGCAGAAGATCAAGGTTTTTTTTTTCTGCACCCCCAAAGGGTGGAAGTGTGAACCGCAAACCCGAAATTTAGTGTGGGGTTTCAAGTTGGAATCTGTGTAAGGGCACTCAAGTAACTGCAGCATCAAGACCACCCTCCTAAAACTCTTCTATCAGCAAACTCACAGTCTTCCCTTGTCATGTTTTATTCAAAGTGAAAGCATCACCACCAATCAAGCTTACAAGCTGGTGCTCCTCCTGAGCAACGTCTGTGGGGCAAGCCCACTCTCTGGGCTTCCAGTCTCTCCCCATACGGGCAAGCCCATCTCTGGGCTCTCAGTCTCTGACTTACAGCTACCTTCTTCCTGCTGGAACTTCCTCTAGTCTCTTCCCAGCTGTACCAGAAGCTTTCCTTTACGAAGGCTCCTGGCCGTATGGAGCCAGTTAGGTTCAGGGTACCATGTACTGGAGCATTGTCCCAGCTCCTGTGGGGACTTATCGCAGCACCCTGACACAAGCTCCCAAAAATCATTCATTCCCTTCAACATCTTGGCCCCCACATCTCCTGAACTGCCTCTTGGCTAGTGTCCCAAAACAGCAGAGTGTACTTTACAGTCAGAGACCCACGCTAACTGCATTTTCCCCATTCTCACTAATGAAGGAAACACGGCGAATGCGAGTCCCTGCCTATGCCACATACACTAGACTGAGGCCGAGGGAAACACTGACCTCATGGTGTTTCTGTTTACGCATTAGTAATTCCCTCTCCTCTTCCCGGCTGCTGCTCCATGCTCTTGGCACTGAACGCACCACACCTTGGCTCCAGAACAGCACTTTGCCGCCCGCTGTGTCTATTACACGTACTTACAACCATGTGCAGAAAGACATGCCAGGCCCCGCCAAAACATTCCCTCAAGCAGGTAGTGAGCAAACCGATTCTGCTGTTATTAACAGTAAAACATGTGGTCACTGGCTGAGTCACAGAGCTTAGGATTCCTGGAGCCGAGACCATGTTGAAGGCTGTTACACTCTACTGCAGGGGGTGGGGAACCATTTCCCTCCCACGGCCTACAGAGCTGTAGGCCAAATAGAAGCTGGGGAATAAAGGGAAAATGCCAGCTCATGGATCTATGCCATGGATCCATCCCTGTCCCTGAGTGCATGCCCTGATCTATTCTCCCCTCAGCTTACTCTTTCAGTTCTGGAGGAGAGGGATGGAATCCATGGGCCAGACCCAGAAACTCAAAACTACAGGCTGGTTTTGACCCAAAGGCCAGATGTTCCCAACCCTGCTCTACTGGATAATCAGCTAAACCTACAAGGCCGGACTCTGCTCCAGTTTATGCAAGGGTAAAACCCTAAACGGTCACTATTCAAGGAATCCAATGTCTGAAGTTACTTTAAGTTTACAGCGGCATAGGGGAGGGGAGAAGGATGGGTTAATGCAACAACTTCCAATCTCTTCCCTGCAGGACCCCCATTTTGAGGATTACATATACTTCCATAAACCAAAACAGCAACAAAGACATGCAAAGCATATCAACTGGGATCATGACTCCATCCCCAGATGGGGCAGACTCCCAGAAGAGCTTCACAATCAGGTGTTTAAGATGGCATGATTTAACAAGTATAATTAACGCCCTCTCTGTTCACACTATCACTTACCCCCACTCTGCAGTATGTATTCCTCTTTAATCAGGGCTACCTACACCTGGAGGTAGACACTCTCCCTATTTCACTCAAACACCATGGCCACAAACCACTTAACATTCTAGAGAAGCCCTCTTTTTATTTATATTTGCATTTGATTTATTTGCCACTTCCTCCTGCCACAGCAGCTCAGGGTAGCTTACAACATTTTAAAACATAAAAATATAATAAAACATATCGAATATGAACAATAATCACCAGTACAAAACACAGTGAACCGAAAGGCAGAGCTAACCCCCCCCCCAATCACCCATCTCCCTTGCCAATGGCCTGGCAGAACAGTCAGGTCTTACATTGTCTTCGGAAAGAGGGGAGGCCTGGGGCCAGGCAGACCTCCATCGGGAGGGAGTTCCACAGTCAAGGTGCGGCCACCGGGAATGCCCCCCACATCACCACCAGCCAGGATACCCGTGGAACTTCAAGGAGGGTGCTCCCAGCTGACCACAGGGGCTGATCAGAACCAGAGGGTGAAGCGATCCTGCCAATAGGTGGGGCCCAGGCCATTTAGGGCTTTATAGGTCAAAACCAACACCTTGAATTGGGCCCAGAAACCTATAGGCAGCCAGTGCAGAGAACAGAGCACTGGAGTAACATGCTCGCATTGACCTGTCCCCGTAAGGAGACAGGCCGCCACATTCTGCACCATCTGCAGTCTGCGAAACGTCACCAAGGGTAGCCCCACGCAGAGCGCATTGCATTAGTCCAGTCTTGAGGTGATAAAAGGCATGGATGATGGTGACTAGGTCTGAGTCTGAGACGTACGGCTGAAGCCACCGCACCAGATGTAATTAGCGGAATGCGCGCTTCACCACAGCCGCCACGTGGTCATCCAAGCGGACCTGCGGGTCCAGGAGCAACCCCAGACTACAGACCTGAGGGACCAACGGAGGGCGGACTCCATCAATGATAGGTGCCACCACTCCCTCAGCCCCTCCCACCATCACCACCTCCATCTTGTCAGGATTCAGCTTCAGGCAGCTTCCCCCACATCCAGTACCCCAAAGCTGCCAAACACCAGGTAAGCATCAAGACTGCCGGGCATGGGTCAGCTGAAAAAGAGAGGTACAGTTGGGCGTCATCAGCATATTGATGATCCCGAACCCTCCGACGACCTTGCCCAAAGGCTGCACGTACACACTGAACAGAAGCAGGGACAGAATAGAACCTTGCAGGACTCTACAAATAAGGTCCTGGGGAGATGATGAACAGTCACCCAGCACCACACATTGAATTCTCCCGGCCAGAAAGGAACGGAACCAGTCAAGAACAGTTCCACCTACCCCAGCTTGGTCCCACAAGCAACTCATGGTCAATGGTATCAAACGCAGCCAAGAGATCTAACAGGATCCACAGGGTCAAATGACCCTGGTCCAACTCACAGTGAAGGTCATCGACCAAGGCCACAAGTGCAGTCTCGGTACTGTAACCCCGACGAAAGCCAGACTGAGGGATCCAGAAAACTGAAACGGTTCAGGTGTCCCCGAAGCTGCTGAGCCCCCACCCACTCAGTAACATTCCCTAAAAAGGGAAGGTTCAAGACTGGCCAATAGTTGGCCAAGGAGTCAGCATCTAATGATGGCTTCTTGAGCAGAGGCTGCACCACCGCCTCCTTGAAGCAGCCCGGCACTTTGCCCTCCCTGAGGGAGGCACTGACTACCCCAACCAGCAACGGCCCTAACGTCTCCCATCTGGCCTTAACCAGCCAAGACGGACATGGGTCTAGTTCGCAACATGTAGCTCTAACAGCCCCAAGGACATCACCACATCAGTGGGCAACACCCACTGAAACCGATCCCATAAGACAGGACAGGGTCATCACTTCTGGTTCTCCTACTACCACAAGTGCAGCATCGAAGTTGTGGTGAACTCGAGCCATTTTATCCACAAAGTCAAAGAAACAAGTCACAGCAAGCACTGTAAAATTCCAGTTTCAGGCAGAGGGAGGCCAGACTGACCAGCGCCCTCACCACCCGGAAAAGCTCAGTTGGATGTGACTTTGCAGACGCTACGAGGGCAGCAAAGAACCGCTTCTTTGCTGCCTGCACAGCCACAGCATAGGTTCGTAAACTGACTAAGCTGCAATCGGTCGGCTTCAGCACAAGAGCAGCATCACCATCACTCCAACCGCCGCCCGTCTTGCTTCATCCAATGCAGGTCCTCCGTAAACCAGGGGGACCTGTGTTGTCTGGTTAGAGAGCGAATGCCTAAGAGCTGTGTGGTTGATGGCCTCAGTTAGCAGAGTATTCCAAAGCGCCACAAAGTCATTGGCGAATGGTTCTCGAGACTGGAGGGTATTTTCCCAAGAGCATTCCAGAACCTCTCTGGTTCCATAAGTCTCTGGAGGCAAGCCAACCAAACTGGTTCCACACTTTTCCAGGGGCAGACATGCACCAGGAGACAGGGCTGGAGGAGATAATGATTCATCCAAGACAAGACAAGATCACTGCCAACACCTCCCCCACCAACGGGTCCCCCTCCTCAAGGCTTGTGCAAAATATCAGGTCCAGGGGAAAAAGGAGGCATTAGTTTGTACTGTACCACAAGTAAAACATTCAAGTACCATCTCTTAGGCTGTGATCTTTAAACCACTTGCTATGGAGTAATCCTATTGAAGGCAATGGGACTCCTCTGCTCTAAGTAGCTTGAGAGCTCACAGTCTTAGCAGCTGCAGAAGTGCCCAGTAACACTATTACTAGGAGAAACCCTGCTTGGGTTGCTAGAGGCCAACATTTAGGAAGAGAAGGTTCTGGAGTCTAGACCTGCTGTCTTGCCAAGGTTCATGGATTTAATGCAGAAATGGGTTATGGAACCAGGTGACGGGAAGAAGCTAGAAGAGTCAGGGCCAAGAGCAGTTGTTTATGCCGGCCAGACATCCCATCGGAGGCTCCCCAACAGAAAGGAAACCCCAATCCGAGATCCATTACAGTGCACCTAAATCTAGGAAGTGAAACATTTGAGTCTGGGGATGCTGTCTGCACCCATTAAAGCCAATAGAAATTTGGCCATTGACGTCAGTTGGTTCCAGATCACGCTGTCAGAGTCCTCTTGTGTTTTGCCAGGGGAGCTGCTTGCTGCACAGTTTGATTTTTATAGTTCCAGGAGTCCAGGCTTTTTGGCCAAACACCAAGTTATTTTGGAAATAAACCCAGATAATCTCAATGACTCCTCCATCCTTGGGATCCCCCGCTGTCCCTGATGCACGTCACTCCAGCTTGCGAAACAATGCACAAATGGCATTTATCTGGAGCTTGTTAGCAGTCTGTCCCTCTCTGGTTACGCTTAGAAACATGAGCATTTTAATTAGCGAAGGGGGGGGGGGGTTGGAGGAGGCAGGCCAAAAGTGTGCCTGGCTCCTCCTCCATCCAGAAAAGTCCTCCAGAACTTGTGCAGCTCCTTCTTCCCATGCTTGTGCAACACTCTTTGGAGGATGAATCTCTAATATGGCCATTCTAGCTATTTAAATACTTTAGCAACTTACAAAGGATAAGTATGTTATCCCCATCTGCCCCTCTCTCAAATGAGCTTGCTACACAAAAGCAGTAAAAGGGAGTGTAGCCTAGTGGGGCATATGCATTCCCAAGTTCTTTTCTCAGCCATGCCACTGACTCACTGCATGACTTTTGGCAAGTCACTTAACCTTGACTTGCTTCTGATACCATACAAATAAGAGCAAAGGTGCTTTGTGGTTTACTTCAGCGCTTCCCAAACCATGTCCTATGGAACTGGCAATAAAGCAGGCTGCAGTCCCTGCTGGTAGGGTCATTGCACCACACCCAGCATGCACACATTATTATCACTCCACATACCCCAGAAGGGGCTGCAGCCAGCCACAGTGTGCAGCAGTGACCAGACAATAAGGAATATGCACCATCTCTAGCAAAGCATAGTGGAGATTGAGGGTTAGTCCAAAACATTTGGGAATCACTGGCTTTGGTTCTGAATGTCAGAAAGACACTTTAAAGCCCAAAATGTGGGACTGTTATGTTACTGCATTAGTAGCTTTGCGTGGACGTACGCTGAGTGAAATTCCAACTTAATTCATTTGCTGACCTGATGCTGCTCTTTGAGGATATTTGTGTCTCCAGAGTCTTTAACTTGAGCTAGACTCTCTCTCCCCTTTTCTGTCTCATGGGCCTCTCTCGCAGAGAATCCACATCTTCCCAAGTCTCTAGCCCCTGCAGAATTCTAGCTGCCATCTGCCAAGTCTCTCTTTCTACAACTGCTGCTTGTTCTGGCTGCCTCTGTGGCCAAGGGAGATGGGGAGGATAGGGAGAAGAAAGGTGTGGCTTCCTGCAGCTTTCCCACCTCTCTGGCTCCCTCCTGCCCTTGCCACTGGGATTGCATCCTCCACACCCACACTGCTGCCACTGCCACCAGCAGATTGCCCCCTCCCTCCAGAATCATGTTTGCGGCCTGAAAGTAGACAAAGTACTAGGGGTAAGCAGAAGCCTCTGGGGCTGGAGGGCAGGTGCCACAGACTGGATTCAGACTAAGGGCTGGGGTTTCTTCATCACTGGTTTAAGCTATGAGGAGTCAACAATGAATGAAGCAGAGTGAAAGGAGCTAGAAAGTGTGGGAGAGAGATTTGGACTGGGCTCTCCTACACCACTGTTTCAGAGCATTCAAGTAAAGGCAGGGCTGGCCTTATCACAGGGCGACCTGGAGGGACTGCTTCAGGCCCATTATTTTCTCTACTTCTATGAGAAATAGTCTCGATTTTCATGAAGGCAGGGTGCGGTCCTGATTCCGTTCTAACGGTGCCTCAAACACGACCACCTCTAGAGTCATGCAAAGCCCCCCCCCCCCAGGAGGGGGGGCCACAGGGGGGCAGGGGGTACCACCAGGAGTCACACATTTTATCTTCACCCCAGGCCCCACACTGGCCCTGGACAGAGATACCCAGAGCTGCACAAAGACCTCCGAAGGGCCCCAGATCACTCATTCAGGGGTGGGGTTTGAGGGGGAGAGGCTGCAAACCCCACGGGGTGGAATGGAGGGGGAAACGGGTAACGGGGATGGTCCACCCAGCCCTGCTCGAGGCCGGCCCTGGGGGAAGCAGCGTTGCCTGAAAAAGGGTCCCTCAGGGTCTTATGCGGCAGTATGGAGGAACTCAGTCGCTCCCTGCCAAGCTTATCACAGGGACACAGGCCAAGCTGATTCCCAACCGGGGAATGCCCCTCTATCGCGGGCGTCACACACACGGTACCGGGGAACCAGAAGGGGGTGACAAGGACCGTGGGGGTTCACCCGTGCCGGGCCCCCAAGGGGGGGGGGGGGAGAAAATGGGACACAAAACAGGGACTCCTTGCACACCAAGACTCCTAGGGCACCACGTGAACTGATAACGGGGCAGTAGTAAACACTCACACGCATCCACGGGGCTACTCACTCATTCACACTCTCTCTCACTCAGCGTTGCTCTCACTCCGACAAGGGAAAAACACAATCCAGTCACAAGGGTCACAAAGGCCGGTTTCACAAAGGCAAGGCTCTGATCACCAGCGAGGAAGGTTTGGGCGTTCCTCCCTTCTATTGGCAGGGCCAGTGTCTGACGCTGCAAGCGCGCCAAGCGACGCAGCGGCGTCTGCGAAGGTGGGGCTGCGGTGCGGATGACGACAGGGGGCGTGGCTGGTCCTGTGGTTTCCCCCGCCTTGCGTTGTGGTGCATTTGGGGGCATGGCCAAGTGCAGCATTGCCCATGGTGCTGCTGGGCACGGGGTTCGTCCTGAGGCTCGGCGTAGTGGTGTGGATGACGACAGGGGGCGTGGCTGGTCCCGTGGTTTCCCCCGCCTTGCGTTGTGGTGCATTTGGGGGCATGGCCAAGTGCAGCGTCGCCCGTGGTGCTGCTGGGCACGGGGTTCGTCCTGAGGCTCGGCGTAGTGGGGGTGTAGCCGGCGGGGACCCAGCCTGCGAGGTGCCTGGGGAACGGGGCTCTGGTAGAGGGGGTGGCGCGATGTCAGTGCGGCCTGCTCGGGCCCCCCTGTTCCCTCTAGTGCGACGCAGGGTCCGATCCCTTCGCCGCGGGCGGCGGGCGTCCCGCTTGCCGTGGTGCCCTCGCAACCCCCATCTCCTCAGGCCCCAGGCCCTGACATCAGGTCAGAGAGGATGGAGATATTCTCCTGTGCCTGGCATTCTGGCCAAGTGCTATAAGCTTTTGAACTGCCGAGGGAGAATTTGCAAAACCCTCAACACCTAACATTAACTGGTTGGGGAGTTTACTGGCGATAACACAAGGATAAGTCAACAGATTGCATCATGATCCGACACCATTTTCCCTCGGGACTTGCTGCCTCAATCCTCCCTTCATTTCTCCGGCTTTTCACTTTATACAGCCCCCCTACCCCGGTTTCCATCTAGACAAATAGCTTCCCCCAAGCTTGGATATTACAACAGCACTCAGAATCTGCCTAGATGAGGGCCAGATTCCTAAATAAACAGATAAGCCTGCTCAGCAGAATCTGCATGCAGGGCTAAATACTGTGATTCATACTCCATTCCATTCGGCTAGAATTTGTCTGAACAAGAAACACGTAGCAAGTATGCAGCAAGACTCTCAAGATTTGGGCTTTATTAGGAGAAGGAAAGTCTCAGCACTTCAGTGCTACAGATTGCCAGAGCAAGATTCCCACTTGGAATGGCATTCCAACAAGGAGAGAAAAAATTATCTTCACTCCAAGGCAGGGGTTCTCAAGCTTTTGAGGCCAACAGACGACTGTCAGCCCTCAAGATTTCTCACGGATCACTAGGCTGTCACCCAAAATCAACGTACCCGGCTGCATGCTCATTGCGGGCTGGCCAGGGCTGCATAACATGGTTAACCTGAAGTCCCCATGAGGCTGGGCGACGCAGATAATACGCACATGTGCTGGCCAAGCCCAAATCTGCACTACAGATGGCCATGGTGCCAACACCACTAGAGGCCAAAATCCATTGTGCTGTAGCCATGGTTCATTCCAGACCACTTTCCACAAACACACCCTGGGAACCAGTGTTCCAAGATATTTGCACAACCTTTGCTGCCTCTTCCACTAGAGCCTTTGTAACTTACACCCAATGCTTCCTGGCTCTCCAGCTCACCCTTCCCCAGTTTTCCAAACTAGATCTCTAGCAACTGCGTTCATCTACATCTAGGCATTTCATACTGCCTTTCCTTTTAATTAGCATCCACAGCCTCCTGCCATTACAGACTGTAGCTCCTCAGAGCCTTCCCCTGCTGCCCTCCACTGGCCACCGCTGTCAAGTGGCGCTGCTGCCATTTCCCTAGGCAGAGCTTCTAGGATCCGCGGTGACTGCTCCAGCCAGCCTTGTGCAAACACCTTGGTTGGGAGGGATTGCTGCTCAGACACATCCATCCCATCCAGCACTGCCTAAATCTCGACATCCCCCAACCTGTAGCAGCGCCAGTGCAGAATCCTAAATGGATTCTTTGAGGGGCATATGTAACAGCCTCTGAGGTTATTATCATCCCAGCCTCTGAGGTTAGTTACCTTAGAGTTACTCAGTAACCAGGAAGAAATAATCCCAACCAAGGACAGTGTGGTTGTGATATAGGGACATCAGGCAGAGTAAATGGGATGCTCTTCGCAAAAGGGCTAAAAGTCCCACCAGAAGGGGATAAAGAAACACAAGATTTGCAAATTAAAAAAAGGTATTGATTCAGGTTTGGACCCTCTTGTCCATCAAATCCCCCTGTTAACACAGTCCCTCTCTCCCCCGTTCCCAAACAGACCAACTATAAAGAGATCCTCTCTTTCCAGACCCCCCTGTTCTGAAGCGTTTTTAGCAGATATTGTATGGTTAGTCAATGCCAATGTGAGCTCCAATTCATCAATGGTCTCCCACGCACGCACGCGTAGACGCATGCATACACACGAAGTTAGCCTCCCAGCCACCCACCAGCTTTATGAACCCAGTAGCAAAGAATCATTCCAATTCCTTTGCATGCGTCCAGTTTTCCAGACACCCCCCGTTAACTTAGCCCTGCTCCCTTGCCAGCGGGCCACACGTTCCTCCGCCCCCTGCACATTTGTTTGTCTCCTCCCTGGGTTCGTGTCCCCCAGTGCAATGCAGCCGGATATAAATAGATTGCACTCTTGCCCCCAGAGGTAAATAGATGCAACCCATAGCTCTGCTACCGGCAGTTTACTCACCATTTCCCTACTCCTTCCCCTACGGCCGCCTCCTAGACTTGTCCCCCAGCAGCTGGAAGGGCGTAGTTCCTCTCCTGGCTGTAAGGGACCGAAACAGTTTCTGCTTCTCCCTTTAGAGAGCTACCACTCTGCAGATTGAGCATGCAGACTCAGCCGTGGTTCCCTGCGCAGCAGCGGTGCTGACCTATGGCTGCTCTGCTGAAGGATGTACCTGAGCCAGAAGGAGCCAATCAGCAAGCTAGAGGGCTGGACTTCATCGCTCAAATCTTAACCCTTTTTTCGTTGGAAAGGATGAGGATGCAACAACTGGACAAGCGCTGGCTGTACTGGTGGGAAAACGCGGAGGAAAAGGAAAGAGCTGTAGAATGAGCCTTGCAAGGGGCCCGAGAGCTAGGAACCTTCAAATAGATCTGAATAACACCTGGGCACACAGCATGGCACCCTGGCACTGCTGGGGCGTGACGTGTGCCTGGATGATGCACAATGTTTGAGGTTTGCAAACCCCACGTGAACATTGGAGGAGGGTGTTGGGGCCCCATTGTCCCAGCTCACTGGGCAGGTGGTGGAAAGTGATATGGGCATAAAAGGGGGGGGGGGGGCAGGAGGAAGCACAGGAGAAAGACCTCTCTAATTTAGCGCCCCTGTGACTTCTGCATTTCCAGGTGTGGGGCAACATGGGACCAGGAAAGGGGGGGGGGAAGAGAAGGGTCAAGTGTGGTGAGATGGATGAACCCAGAGAGAGTGTATGTGTGTGAGAGACAAGAGTGTGCATGAGAGAGAGTGTGTAGTACAGGTGTGTGTTTGAGAGAGTAAGTGCATGTGTATGAGAGTGAGTGCAAAAATGTGTGTCATGGGATTGGGCTCTCACTACCCCACTCTAGACTATCATGACTCAGTTTCCCTGGCTTGCAGCACTCACTGGATCATCTCGCTCTCTCTCTCTAGAACTGATTCAGCCTGCAATGGGTGAACCTTGTCACTTTTTCAGCCATAGAATTTCCCTGCACGGACTCTTTCTCTCTAGGTTCGCCTGTGTTTGTAAACACAGAATTAACCCCAAACTGTGTCCCGCCAATGTTAGGATTAACAATTCCACTGGATCATACTAATTTCAGTTAAAAGAAGTTTAATGAATAAATCATGAATAAGCATGCAGTACAAGATTATACTCGAGAGTGCAGAAATCAAAACAACAACCAATAACGCATTTCTATCTGTACTTGGATTCTCCTAATTTAGGTTTACCCTAATCAAGATCCAAGTGTATTTCAGTCCATGTTGCAGCCAGTGATTGAAAGCTTGGTTGGGTACAAGTCTTAGAGTTTCCAAGAGTCTTAGCTTCTTTGGTGCAGCCCTTCTCTGGCTGATAAGATGTGATGATGAAGATGAAGCTCTCATGCAGATCTCTCCTGAAGCTCTCATGCAGATGACGCTGACCTCTCCTTTGTCTTGTCTCCCCCCTTAAATACTTTCCCAGGGTCCTTTGTTTGATTTCCCCACCAGGTTACTGTGCTTTCAGTCATGTCTGCAGGCAGAAATCCATTTGTAACTCAATGGCCTACTGCTAGTGTCTGCAGAAGTATTAGACTTTTTCTGATTACACACTCGCCCAAGGTCATGACTTAGCATTTCTCCATTGCATGAATCGAGTTTCCAGTTCTCAGCTTTCACATTACATACATGTTTAACCTTTACCTTTACATATTTGTTAGACCTGTAGTTTACATGTAAACCCAGTATCTCCTTATCACAATGTGTTCAGCGAATGTATGTGCACGGCAGAGACACCGCAGAAGTGTGTGAGCACATGAGAATGCAGAAGTGTGAGTGAGTGAGTGTGCATGAGAGAAAGAATTAGCAGGTGTGCATAGACATGTATAAATGTGTGCAAAGAAAGTGTGTGTGTGTGTGTGTGTGAGAGAGAACCTAATGCTGTTTTATTTAATTGGATCAAGTGATGACATGATGAGTCAGGGGGTGGGGTTTGAGACATGGGGGTGGAGCTCCTGTACTACCAGAGTTCTTAAACATAGTCAACTCTTTAAACTTTAGAATTTTAACCTTTGGAATGCTACCTTCAGTTCCCCCAAGCTTGGACACTGATAAACATCTCCCTCCCTTGCCCTGATAAACTGAAAATCTGAGGACAGCTTTTTACAAAATTGGGGAACTTCCCCTCCAACTATTACCATTTCTGCAATGTGTAAAATTGTTTGTGTTTGAAAACAGCGCACTCCAGAGAACTGAGAAAACATCCTCTGGGCTTTAGATGGGGCCGACTGTCAGGATAACTGAAGAAGAACCATTTTGTGAGCACTGATAAGGTTCACACACACACACACACACACACACCCTTCAAGAAGGATGTTGCCTGAAAAACAAATCTAGACAATCAAAAGTGAGTGCCAGCTGGCCGGAAATACTGACATTCCCCAGATACTTGATACACTGACTTTGGCAAGGGCCAAGGCACCTTATCAAGCCAACAATAATAGTAAGGTTTAGCACAAACACGGGGCTTTTCATCCAGAGATCTCTCAGGGCCTGATTCTGCAAGCTGATGAACATTCATAGCTTCCGTGGACATTGGCAGACCTTACCTTCACTCCCATCAGTTTCAATGGAACTATGCATAGGAGTAAAGTGAAATGGATGTTTAAGCCTTTGCAGTACTGAGGCCCTATGATCTAAACATCCCGCTCAGACTGACACTGGGAATTTGTCCAAAGGAGGGTGTAGTACTTGCTGTTGCAATGCCGATGGCTAGACATCTCAATTCTTCCAGTGGACCTGAAATCTCAGAGTTGCTGTGAGTTGTTGCACAGGCTTAGGGAACAGAGAGGGCTTTCCAGAAAACAGCTATTATTTTGCAATAATACGACTATTTGTACTGGATAGCTGTGCCCATATAAAGCAAATCAGGTCCCTGACCTCCAACTCCTATCTGCCCTGTGGTGGAGCTTGTACTCCTTTTCAAAATAGCTAGTGGGAGGGAAAAGGTTCCCCACCCCTGCTTTAGAAATTAGTATTTGTATGGTATGGGGTGGGGTGGCAGACCGGAGGAAGCGGCGGAGACAGACCCAAAGCAGTTGGGCGAGGGAGAAGGGCCGAGACCAGGAGGAGAGCTGCCGGTGGTGGCGCTAGTGGTGAGGAGCGGAGGAGGCGGGGATGGCACAACGCAAGGGGGCGGGGCCATGCCAAAGGAGGGGAGGGCGCGGCCGAGGCAGCGGGGAGCGGGACACTACAAGAGCTGTCTCTTATACACATCTAGATGTGTATAAGAGACAGGTGCATAGACATGTATAAATGTGTGCAAAGAAAGTGTGTGTGTGTGTGTGTGTGAGAGAGAACCTAATGCTGTTTTATTTAATTGGATCAAGTGATGACATGATGAGTCAGGGGGTGGGGTTTGAGACATGGGGGTGGAGCTCCTGTACTACCAGAGTTCTTAAACATAGTCAACTCTTTAAACTTTAGAATTTTAACCTTTGGAATGCTACCTTCAGTTCCCCCAAGCTTGGACACTGATAAACATCTCCCTCCCTTGCCCTGATAAACTGAAAATCTGAGGACAGCTTTTTACAAAATTGGGGAACTTCCCCTCCAACTATTACCATTTCTGCAATGTGTAAAATTGTTTGTGTTTGAAAACAGCGCACTCCAGAGAACTGAGAAAACATCCTCTGGGCTTTAGATGGGGCCGACTGTCAGGATAACTGAAGAAGAACCATTTTGTGAGCACTGATAANGGGGTACAACACTGACTCCACTGAAGTCAATGGCAAAGTTTTCATTGTTTTTAATGAAGTCAGGATTGGTTCCTTCATTTTGGGAGTCTTGGGTTGAAATTGCAATTTTGCTAGATTCTGATTCTCACCCTCACAGTTATAATTCAGCAGTAACTCCACAGAAGTCAATGGGGTTAGCAAACGCATAAAATGTCTTTGTTTTCTGTGCACTGTTCCTTTAAGGAAGCGGGTTCTCAAAACTTTTTCCTGTGACCTCATTTTGAGACATAAACAAAAAATCTCGTGGCTCCAAACAGGAACAAAGCCATGCAAAATATATCAAATATCTATCAGGGTTGTAACCCTGTCTGCAGATGGACTGACCACACATTCGGCCCTAACCTACGTTTTGGGAACCTCATACTATCAAAGACCTGATTCAGCAGAGCACCCTTTCTAGATGTTCCCCAGGAGATATGCTCACACAGATTTGATCTATCCCTAAGGGAGGCCTCTTATTTCTGAGTTCCACAGCTTGTGTCCAGAAAGTAAGGTTGCCTAGTTGGTCCCAAGTATAGGCAATAGAGACAAAGTAGTACAGGGATATCTTTTATTGGACTGTGAAGACTCACTTGGGGAGGGAGCCAGGAGGAATCGAATTGCTCCGTTGCCGCCAGCAGCCACGCCACCCAGACCGAGCCTCACAGCAACACAGCCATCAGGAACCCCTCTGACATCAACACCTTGCGCCGGCAGCATCCTAGGCAGAGGGATTCTCACGCAGGAGAGGCAGGGCCAACAAAGAGCAACCGCTTCAAAAGCTGCTCTAGGAGACACTGCGGAGAGCAGGGTAAGGCAGAAAAGCGGCCAGCCATCACTGCAAGCTGCTTTCACCAACCTCCTTGCCAGGAGGATTACAAGAGAGCGACCGAAAAGATGCCCTGTGAGGGAAGAAGAAGCTCACACGCCTTCCCGGGTCTCTGACTGGAGAACTCCATCCCAGGACCAGCACAGCTGGTACCGCCTTCTAATTTGGGGTAATTGCAGATGGGAGGGACCTAAGGGCAGCTGGTTGAGGGGCCTAGGGTGACCGCCCCGAGGGAACAGTCATGCCCAGAGAAGGGGTACTCCACAGAGAAAAGATAGACCTGGGCCTTGCCAAGACAAGGGCATAGGGCCTCGCCCCCTGAGACTCATAACTTAAATGGACCAACTCCAGTTGGTGAAGGCCGTTACTTGGGTGTTCCTTGGCAGGAAAGAAGCTGTCAGGCTTGCTCTGGGCAGGAAGTGGATTCTAATAATCACATCCTGTTCGTATGCCCCCGGTATGAGGATCTTAGAGGAAATTTTTTGCCAGCTCTGAAGGAAGCTTTTGATATTGCCCCTTATGTTGGGAAACATAATCTGTGCCTAAGTTACAAACCTTCGGTCCTGACACATAAAGTGGCCTTATTTGGTAGTCAAGTGATGTATCTGAGAACCAGAGGGTTAATGGAGAGCTGAAATCTATGCAGGTTCAATCTAGTCCCTTTTTTGTGTGGATAGTTTGATGACAATTATTAGAGAAGGGTTTAGGGGTTTGGACGCTGCATTAAGTAGTTTTGTTTCATAGTCCTTTTTTCGAGTTGCGGCTGTAGTTAAAGTTTCGCCTTGTTATTGGAGTGTCGGAGGGTAAAGGGGAATTTTTTTGGTTGCTAAGGTTGTATTATTGTTGACAAACTTTTGAAGTTGATATTTGTACTTGTATTTGTATCATTGGGATGTGATGTATGCCAACGACTACATGTCATGGCAAATAAAGTTTATTTATTTTTTACTTACTTGTAACTCCAGTTGGTGGAGGTATGCAAGCTTTTGGACCTCACAGGTTCTTTCATCAGGCAAGTCAGGAGTTAGAACTGGAGACTGAGCAAAGCAGTGAGGTATACGTAGTGTTTGGAAACAATGGTAAAGAAAGGTGTGGGGAGGGGAGGAGAAGGTGAGAACTAGCCCCGGTTAGGAGGTCCACAATTCAAAAGGGTGGAATACAACAAAGTGTAAGAGTTGCTGAAATGCTGGTCTGGCAGCCCCACCCTGGATTGACTGGGGACTCTTGCTTTTGTACTTCTCTACCCTATGCAGACCTCCCGGATGCAGCAGGACGGGGCTACTCTGGCTGAAAGCAGCTTCTCAGCCCCCATCCCTGCCAAGGTGAGGTTTATGTCTCTCCTTAACCCTTTGCCCACTGGTATGGGGTTTGTATTTCAGCCAGCTGCCTTGAGTCTATGGAGAAGGGCGGGGTAAAAATGTGAAAAATAAAACTATTTCCCCTTACAGCTGCCCTACACCTAATACATATACAGGCAAGAGCTTGTGTACCAGCCCAAAGAGACAGGGATTAGATTAAAGTATGTAAATAAATTGTTTTTAAATGGATTTTACATAAGTTTTTTGTATTTTATTGTATGGATTTGAGGACCATTTCGTAGGGAGGTGCAATATAAATAAAATTATTATTCATTTTTATTATTATTTATATACCCATGCTAAGCCATCTTTCGCAGCCCTCAGCCCAAGCCACCTACATACCTACATACTTACTTTTCCACAAAGCCCAGGATACTCAAGTTATGTGGCTTGTTAAACTCTTAAGGTGTTTATTGCCTCGTGCAGTTAAACTATAACAATTAAATCTCATGATTTATAATGAGATTCAGGCTAGGCCAAAAAGCATATAGTGACTGACCTGAGTGTGGGCCCCCAAGTAGGGATGGCCATCTTGGTGCGGTGGTTATCTGGTCTTCAGAGACAGGTGGCCATTTTGTTTCCGTTTGATGCCATATTGTTTACAGAGAGACACACTGATCTCTACTTCTGTTATTGTCTTGTTTTTGTGATTTCCCTTAATCTAAACTAAAATTCATTCAAGCTGCACCTGTCTGTCTGTTCATTGTGCATGGAAAAAACATAAGTGTTTGTGCTTTAATACACACAGCAACTACGTGCTTAACCGACCGTGAAAGAGTCCGATAGGTGGCCCTAAACCACTCAGTTACTCGAGCCCAAGTGCTCTAGTATTTTGATGACTGTCTGCAGCAGGAGGATGTAGAATCACCACAGCATGGAAAAAAGACCCTGTCTGCCTATTCTGAATGGTATCCACAAGCTGACAATTTAAAGCAATTTCAGACATGAATTGTAAGAGTCTCGTTTACATATGTCCAGCACTCAGCAAATTAAGGTAAAATAACCAAGACTTTAGCTTGGTTTACACAAGGTGTGTAAACAACTTGATGGCTCCGTTTGCCTGTTAATGTAAATATTAACACAAAACTGACATAAGGAGAATTTTATGAGACTCTAATGGCCGACAGAAGAGCCAGAGATTTTACATGGCTGAATAAATAGTGTGAGATGAGGTTCTGATTTGGGAGCAGCTATGTGTTAGGATTTCGAGGCAGGTGGGAGGGAGGCGAGGGAGTGGGGCGCGGCGGCACAGCCCCGGGCGGAGGGCCGCGGCGCAGGCTCCATCGCCGGGCCCCCCAACAGAACCCCCGCCTCTGCCGCTTCCCCAGGCCCCGCCCCTGCCGGCGCCCGCGTGCTCCCCGGGCGCCGCGGGGCCGGAGACCACGCCCCTGCGCTTAGCACGCAGCGTAGGAGTGCCCCCGCCCCTGGTGCGACGCTCGGAGCGATTGCGGGCGCGCACAGGGGCGGGGCCTGTAGTATAAAGCCCAGCGCCGCCAGAACGGCGGCGCTGGTGATTTGGGAAACCGGCCGAGCGCTTGGTGTGTGTCTGAGCGGCTTGATTTACCCCAAAGGCGATTGCAGCGTGAGTGTGGAGCCCCGGCGTTTGTGGACCCTTCCTTGATATCCCTGCAGCAAGTGTGACGCGTGTGAAGCTGAGAGTAAGGAGTGTGAGTGTCTGTTGTCCCCTTCCTCCCCCTTCTGAGCTTTCTGACTTTGGGATCCTAGCTTCTGTGTGTGTGCCCTGCTACCCGCCTCCTGTGGGGCCCCGGCACCTACCCCCCACGGGGGAGTACCCTCCCTTCCTTCCTAACCCCGTGCCCAGGACAATTGTATTAGCGTGTGAGTGCGGGGGCTGGCTCTGGAAACCCCACTCAGTGGCGCCCTATGATGATAGAGGCCTGTTCTCCCTAATCGGAGGTAACGGCTACCACTCTAACCTGACGGGCAATAGTCCACGAGTGTTCCTGACCCTGTGTGGGGTGACCGTGAGCCGAGTGCGAGGGAGAACGAGCCGAAGGACCCCCTCCGGTGACACTATGTCTCTGGAGTAGATAAGTGCAACTGGAGAGTGAAAGGATGTATCATTCACTGGTGGAATGAGAGGGGGGCAGTAATTTGCTCTGAGATTTCTAGGGTGAAAATTCTTTCTTGAATTTAGAGACTGTGTGCTAAGGAGCATCTGGCAAATGGCAGCCTGCAGGGGGAATTGCCACATGCCCTTTATCCAAAACAGAAGCAGGAGTGAATGAATGCCTCCGCTCCTATCCCAAGTAGCAGGGGACTGCCTCCTGCTGTGGTAAAAGCTGGAGACAGAGCAAGGACACAGTGGGTGCTTTTATTTATTTATTTATTTATTTATTTACAACATTTATATCCCACCTCTCCTGCCTAAGCAGCTCGAGGTGGCTTACAAAAATTAAAATATTTAAAAATATACATAAAATTATATATAATACATAAAAGGGAGGCATAAAAGAAAATAAAAACCCATGGCCCCACACATGAGGCAGGACACACATCGGATTTGATGTTTTGCACCAGCCTGGATACAAAGTTCCAGTTAGTTACTGGGGGTATTGTTACAACACCATTGTCAGAGTAGGACCATTACCTACTGAAAGCCCCGGTCCCTGCCCTCCTATGCCCTTGTTAGGGTGGTGGACCAGTTAGGTTGGTATGCCCCCAGAGACTAATGGATCTGATTGGTTTTCAGAACTCGGGGGGATATACCTACTGACCTTGATGGCTACTGTGTAAGTGACCGGCTCACCTTGTAGAACTGTGTTTTGACCATGGCCATCAACACGGTTGCACCCAGGAGTCCACTCCCACCGCTGTGACTGCGCAAGTCCCTGCGGTATATGGAGGACCTGAGATGGTTGAAGCGGGAGGTAGGGTTAGAGTACAGGTGGCACTCGACTCACATTGAATCTGACCAATTGTGGCATAGATTGTTTTTGAAGGACTATGTTGCGGCTGTGATGGTGGCGAAGAAGGCTTTCTTCTCCACTATCATAGCGTCTGCAAAGTCTCACCCAGGGGAGTTGTTCCGGGTGGTGAGATATCTGGTTAGGACCGGCCTTAGGAATAGCAGGGTCCAGGGCGGGGGAGAAATGTGGGGCCCCATTCTTCCACCTGTGGGCCTAGGGGTGCTCCCTGGATCAGGGGGCACTCCCTGGCTCAGTCTGAGGGCGCTACCCGGGTCTGGGCTCAGGGACGGGTGGAGGGAGCACTCCCATCCGCCCATCCCCAAGCTCAACCATTTTTCGGGGCACTTTCCCTATCCGTTGCTGCCACCGCTGGCCTAAGCCCCACGCCAGGCCTGCTCGCCGGCTCCCTGTGTCAGGCGGGCACCACAGCAGCAGATTAAATCTGCCGCCGCACCCACCACCACCGGAAGTTGCCAGGGAGTGAGGGAAAGGCAGGGTCTCTGCCTCTCCCTCATTCCCTGGCCCCCTCCACTGCCTGTCTTGGACTGGTCAGGGAGTGAGAGAGAGGCAGAGGCCCCACCTTTCCTTCACTCCCTGGACAAGACTGACAGGCAGTGGAGGGGGCCAGGGAGTGAGAGAGAGGTGGGGCCTCTGCATCTCCCTCACTCCCTGGCCCCCTCACTGTCTGTCTTGGAGTCGGCCAGGAAGTGAGAGAGGCAGAGGCCTGCCTCTCTCACACTCCCTGGCCCCCTCCACTGCCTGTCTCGGCCAGGGAGTGAGAGAGAGGCAGGGCTTCTGCCTCTCCCTCACTCCCTGACTGAGACAGACAGTGGCTGGGAGTTGGGGGTCCCGAGTGCGGGAACCCCCCAGTAGCGGGGCCCAGGGCATCTGCCCCACGCTAAGGCCGGCCCTGGATCTGGTTAATCTAGCCTGTCTCCGCCAGGAATTAGAATCATCTACTGCCCGCTGTGACATTTCTATTAATTACTTTGCAGACAAAATCGCTCGTATTCACCCTTGGGTGCTGTTATTTTGACTGCGGAGTCAGAATTTAGGGTTATGGAAGTTCAGCCTTGTCCTATTTGGATTTTTCAATTGGTATCTTCCACCAATGCAGATGGGTGACCAGTTCTGAATTAGATCTTTGCCCATCCTGGCTGCTGAAAGCTAGTCAGGAGACATTGGGTCCGTTGCTGGCTGGGGTGGTCAATGCCTCTCTTCACGGGTGGGGTGGGGTAGGATGCCGGGCACTAAAAAATGCAGTTATCTGGATCCTGCATAAGCAACCATCTTTGGATGCTGACTCCCCAGCCAGTTATTGCCCTGTCTCTTAGCTTCCCTAAAAAGGGAAGGTTATTGAACAGGTGGTTGCCCAACAGTTCCAGGCTCATCTTAACGCTATCAGATTCCTGGACCCATTTCAGTCAAGCTTTCGTCCTGGGTATGGCACGGAGACTGCACTTGTGGCCTTGGTTGATGATCTGTGTTTGGAGATTGACAAAGGGAATTGTACCCTGTTGATCTTGTTAAATCTTTCGGCAGCCTTTGACACAATTGATCATGAGGTGTTGTTGGCACATCTACGGGATCTGGCACGGGTGCACAGGACTGCTCTTGAGTGGTTCTGTTCATTCCTGTCGGGAAGGTCACTCTCAGCAGGTGATGATGGTCGATTGCTTATCCCTGTGTGGTCCTGCAGGGTTCCATCTTGTTTCCCCTCTTGTTCAATTTGTATATGAGGCCACTGGGCAAGATCATTTGAAGTTTTGGAGTGAAATGTCATCAATATGCAGATGACATCCAGCTCTGCCTTTCTTTTTCATCCGACCCAGGTCCTGCAGTCTCAGTGATTATCCAATGCCTGGCAGCTGTTGAGGAGTGGATGAGGATGAGCTGATTGGAGTGCTTCTGGACCCTTTGCTGCACGTGGATAATCAGGTTGCTGGGGTGGCCAGGAGCGTTTTTCACCAAATTCATCTGGTGAGGAGGCTGCAGCCTTTGCTCTCTCATTCAGATCTGGCCACTGTCATCCATGCTTTCAACATCTCATGGCTAGATTATTGCAATGCGGTCTACATGGGGCTGCCCTCGATGACTGTTCAGAAGGTGCAGCTGGTGTAGAACGCAGCAGCCCGGTTCCTTTCGGGGATGGGTCGCCAGGCGCATATTCCACCAGTGCTCTGGAGTCTGCCCTGGCTGCCTGTAGCTTTCCAGGAACAATTCAAGGTACTGGTTTTGACCTTTAAAGCCCTAAACTGCCTGGGCACCATATATCTGAAAAATCGCTCATCCTTCCATGTTCCATCATGGCCCCTGTGGTCAACCGGGGGCACCCTCCTGTGGGTTCCATCTGCTACTGAGTCTTTCAGGGAAGGGTGGGATAAATAAATAAAGGGGGCGTTCTCAGTTGTTGCCCCATTGATGTGGAACTCCCTCCCCCTTGAGGTTCATCTGAGTCCAGGTCTGAGCATCTTTCAGAGGCAGTGTAAGAACTTTCTTTTTAGTAAAGCATTTGGTGGGCAGGGATAGGGATTAGATGGGAGGCTGCTGGGTAGTTAGGGTTGAAGTGGGTAGGATTTTTTTTGTTTATTTTTATTTTAAAGTTTTTGTGGTTTATGTTTTTTATAAGCTGCCCTGAGGCTTCAGGCTGGGCGGGGTAAAAATGTTCATAAATAAATAAATAAATAAATAGCTGACAGCTTAACTTTTTTATTTCATTATGGTGTCGTCTATTAACAAGGGCAGGATTGAGGACTGCTTGCCCCCTAGCCCTGCAGCAGTCAGGGGACAGACACACCCTTCCCTCCAAACACTCACATACCCACACCAGATGTTTCCCCCAACCCCATACACATGGCTATAGACAGCCACCCGCTACATTTAGGAACAGGCACCTCCTGTACTGCTTCACTCACCTGAGCTTCTTCAGACTTCAGCCTCCTTTCCCTTCCCCCTATTAAGTCATGTGGGGAAGCAGGAGGTACTCTGAGCTAACAGAGGGTGATTTCAAACATTACGCGGTCCTGATTCACCACAGTGGATTCCCAGCGGGGGTGAACAGATTAACCACCCCCCGTGGTCAAGGAAAGCCCCGAACAGACATGACGGGACCAGGACCACGGCAGGGAATCGGACCACCGGATCACAGCCCAGGGCAGCACAACAGACATTACGCTGATCCCGGGCTGGGCCGTGGTCAAAGCACCTGGAAGGCACGGGGCGGCTCGTCCCGGCTGCTGTCATGTGCCCTTTAAATCTCCCTCCCCGGTCTGTGTTGTTGCTGGTTGCCTGGCAGCGATGCTGCGTGCTTTGTCCCCGGCTGGGAATCATTATCTTTGGTTCCGGCCGGTGGTTGCCATTCAGACATTACTTTTTTTTTGTTTCCCGTTGGGAATCTCTTTGACCATGCTTTTGGAGATGGTCCGGGCCGGAGCTCCGGAAGCGTGGTTGATTTTGACCCCATGTGGGTATTGACTGTGGTGAACATCTGGCGGCCGCCAAACAGACATGCAGGGCGCTTTGGCCCCGCCGCGGAATTGACCGTGGTTCACTGCAGTTGAGCGTGATCTCGTAATGTCTGAAATCACCCAGTGAAGCCAAACCTAGCAGCATAGCAAAGCTTCTCCTACTGGCCATCTGTTGTAACTGCAGGCATCTCCAAACAGGAACAGGCACACAAGCAGTCATGACAGTGGCAGAGGTCACAAGTGCCTAGGATTGCCTATGACTCTGGGTATTTTCAGACATTACGATCCCACGCTCAACTACGGTGAATACTCACATGGTGAACAAGGGACCGTAACGTCTGTTGGCCCGACAGGTGATTCCTGCCAGACGTTCACCCTCCTGCCCGGACCATGGCCATTTGCATGGTCAATGAGATTCCCGCCTGTGATCAACAGGATCATCACGTCTGTCCCCTGACCAC